>BPTQ01000003.1:60600673-60943363 GCA_019973895.1 Chrysanthemum seticuspe
TAACATTACAGTCAACAAGGCTCATCAGTCTCGCAGTGGTGGTGGTGGAGGTCTCACAGAACACATCGCAGGAGGTATTGGGTTTGGGGATGTATCCTCAAGCCCTTCTACTAGTAACCCTCATCTTTCTAGTATATTTAAACCTCAATACTTTCCCATTGAAATTCAAAAATTACTTGAAGGCATCCCTTTAAATTTAGAGCTATCAAAAGAAAAGATTAAAAAACCACATTTACAACAGGAAGTCGGGTTTTTTAAAAACAATAAGTTTGAAACAATGGGAAAAGTAAATGTCGTAAATGGTTGTGACAGTCGTAACGACTCTTGGATATTCGACTGTGGCGCCACAGATACTATGACGTTTGATCCATCTGATATAAAAACAAGGACGAAACCAATGAAAAATCATATCCAAACTGCCAGTGGAGAAATTATTGAAGTTAAAGGGGGAGGAACGGTTGAAGTGTCACCAACGATGAAGTTGTCAAATTGTCTCTTTATACCTTCCCTGTCACATAAACTTTTATCCATTAGCCATGTCACGAAAGAGTTAAACTGTACAGTTCTAATGCATCCTACCTTTTGCATCTTACAGGATATCAGGACGGGAGTGATCATTGGGCGTGGCACTGAACACCAAGGGCTGTACTATGTGGATGAAGTGACTCATCAGGGGACTGTGATGTTAGCTCATGGAAGTATCGATAGAGAAGCATGGCTATGGCATAGGAGACTGGGACACCCATCCACTGGTTACTTACATCTTTTGTTTCCAAAGTTATTTCCTTCAAAAAATAATTCAGTTTGTGAAACTTGTGTTTTGGCCAAAAGCCATCGACATACCTATTTACCGAATAATACTAGAGTCGATGTTCCTTTTTCGTTGATACACTCTGATGTTTGGGGACCAGCGAAAGTTGTTGGGGGAGGAAAATTTCGATATTTCGTTATATTTGTTGACGATTGTACTCGTATGACGTGGAGGTATTTTCTGAAGCATAAATCCGAGGTCTTTGAAAAATTCAAGGAATTTCATACTATGGTCGAAACTCAATTCCATAGCCTCATTCAAATTCTCCGATCTGATAATGGAGGAGAATTTGTTAATGACTCCATGAAACTTTTTTGCAAGTCAAAAGGTATAATCCACCAAACTTCATGTCCCTACACCCCTGAACAGAATGGTGTGTCAGAACGGAAGAATAGAATCTTGTTAGAAATAACACGTGCCCTACTGATAGAATCCCAAGTTCCTACATCATTCTGGCCCGAAGCTTTAGCTACGGCTACGTATCTCATAAATCGCCTCCCGACCAAAGCACTCCAACTTAAAACCCCAATTGAAACCCTAACAAAGTTCACTAAACTCCCTCCACCACTTACTCTTGAACCTAAGGTATTCGGTTGTTCTGTCTTTGTTCACATACCCAAAATCAACCGAGACAAACTTGGGCCATGTGCAGAAAAGTGTGTTTTTTTAGGATATGGAGTTACTCAAAAGGGCTACCGTTGTTACAATCCGAAAACGAGGCACATGTATACTACAATGGATTGTGACTTCCTCGAAACAGAATATTTTTATAACTCCCAACATAATGGTCAGGGGGAGAAGGAGCATGTTGATCCATTAAGTTGGTTGGTTTGGTTGCCTTCGTCAGAAGAAACTTCTCACAATGAGTCACAAAGATCCACACAGCCTGCGGAACCATCTGTTAGTGCCACTGAACAAGGTCCTCTTGACTTGATACCCGAGGTAAGTGAATCCCCCCTAACTGAATCTCCCATACTTGAACCAAATGATAATTCTTCATTTACTTCTAATCATGATGTTCAGCAAACAGTAGTTGAACAGGGGGAACAAACAACTGATGACAATGAGCAAGGGGTACAGGAAACAAATGATCGTTATGTGTTACCTCCAAGGGTAAATAGAGGAGTTCCTCCTAAACGTTACTCTCCAGAAAAAGAGTCGCGAACCTCCAAATATCCTATGGCAAACATTGCCAAAGGAAACCTGTCCAAAGAAGCCAAGGCATTTGATTCCTCATTATACTCAGAAGAAATTCCAGCCACTGTTGAGGAAGCCTTAGCATCAGAAGTGTGGAAGGATGCAATGGAGACAGAGATGAAGGCCCTAATTAAAAATGATACATGGAAAAAAGGTAAGCTTCCAATAGGAAAGAAACTGGTAGGGTGTCGTTGGGTGTTTTCTATTAAACACAAACCTGATGGTACCATCGAAAGGTATAAAGCCCGATTGGTGGCCAAAGGGTACACACAAACTTACGGGATTGATTACTCAGAAACCTTCTCTCCAGTAGCAAAACTCGATACAATTGGGGTGCTTCTTTCTATTGCGGCTAACAAGGATTGGCCACTGCACCAGTTTGATGTAAAGAATGCTTTCTTGCACGGAGAATTAAAAGAGGAGGTTTATATGGCAGCTCCACCAGGGTTCACTGGAGATTTCAAAACAGGAGAAGTATGTCGATTGAAGAAGTCGATCTATGGGCTTAAACAGTCTCCACGGGCTTGGTTTGGGAGGTTCACCATTGCTATGAAAAAATATGGTTTCAAACAAAGCAACTCTGACCACACCCTGTTCTTAAGAAGGAGGGGGGCCCTTGTGACCTGTTTAATTATTTATGTTGATGATATGATAATTACAGGGGATGATCATGAGGAAATGTCAAGATTAAAGGAGAATCTGTTTGGAGATTTTGAAATGAAAGACTTGGGAAGGCTCAAGTATTTTCTTGGAATTGAAGTCCTAAGATCCAAACGGGGAATATTTATTTGTCAGAAAAAATATATTCTTGATTTTTTAGCAGAAATTGGAATGCTTGATTGTAAACCAGCCGACACCCCAATAGTTGTAAATCATCGGTTACACATAGAGGAAGGAGCAAAATTGGCCAATAAAGAACGGTATCAACGAATGGTGGGAAAGTTAATATATCTTTCTCATACTCGTCCAGATATAGCATATGCAGTGGGAGTAGTTAGCCAATTTATGCATCAACCTCAAGTAAGTCACATGAAGGCAGTATGGAGGATTGTGAGGTATCTCAAGGGTACAGCTGGGCATGGCGTCTTGTTTAAAACAAACAAGCATTTGGAGATTCAAGGATATACAGATGCTGATTGGGCAGGAAGTAAAGATAACCGGAGATCAACATCAGGATACTTCACTATGGTAGGCGGAAATCTTGTCACTTGGAGAAGCAAGAAACAAAAGGTGGTTTCTCTCTCAAGTGCCGAAGCTGAATTTCGAGGGATTGCTCGAGGTGTAGCAGAAATTTTGTGGATAAAAAAACTTCTAACGGAGATTGGTTTTCCACCTAAGAAAACCATTAAACTTATGTGTGATAATAAAGCAGCCATTCAAATTTCAAAAAACCCTGTGCAACATGATCGAACAAAACATGTTGAAGTGGATAGACACTTTATCAAAGAGAAAATAGAGGAATGCATAATTGAACTTCCATTTGTTTCATCCAAAGCCCAGCTAGCAGATATTTTAACAAAGGCAGTCAATGGGAGAATTTTCAACGAGTGTTTAGACAAGTTGAGTTTTGGGAATCCCACTACTCCACTTGAGGGGGAGTGTTAGAAGATTTGAGAAAGAGTAATTCGAGGGATCAGTGTTTATCATTCACATCATCTCCAAAAATAGTTCCTCAATCACAGCTCAATTACAGCCCATGATTGTTTGTTCTTTCCATATTTAATTTTGTGAGATTTGTATTTATAGATTAATTCTCCCTCAATGTAATATTATCAAAAAATGTACAATCAATAAAATAATAACTTTCCGGTGATTCAAGTTCTTTTGACAACAATCCCACCCCACTCACCCTAAAAATACAGCCACCTCACACTTGTGAGGATTTTTCATGAACAAGTGTCCATTTGGTTTTGCATGAGTTACATGTCTTGACTTTATAACCACATTTCACATCTACATTGTTTGTATCACCACCACTTGTTTCTTCCTTTTTCTCCCTTGAACGACCCAAACCAGTCCACATACACACATTTCATCAAAAATTTCACTAGATATTTGATCATAAGTCCTTTAAGCTAGTTCATGGTTTACTTCACTTAAATCTCAATCAATCTTAGGGGTGGAAACGAGCCGAGCCGCTCGTGAAAAGCTCGGGATCGGATCGCTAAAAAGCTCGAACGAGCCGAGCCTAAACGAGCTCGAGCCCGAGCTCGAGCCTAAGTTTGGGCTCATTTAATAATCGAGCTCGAGCCCGAGCTCTATACAAAAGGCTCGTTTAGGCTCGCGAGCCTAAACGAGCCCTAGAAATATATACGTATATATATTTTCTATACGTATAACCGTGTTAACGAGCTCGAGCCTTGTGTTAACGAGTCGAGCTTTGTGTTAACGAGCCGAGCTTGAGCTTGTGAAAAATTTCACGAGCCGAGCTCGAGCTCAAAATGTGAGGCTCGAAACGAGCTCGATCTTTTTATATATAAACGAGCCGAGCTCGAGCCTAAACGAGCTCGAGCTCGGCTCGGCTCGTTTTCACCCCTAATCAATCTCATCATTTATAAGGATAATTTGGAAGGTTTATAAAGGTTTTATTTGGAAGTTCTTGGAACGGTTTTTACAAGGTTATCTTGGTTACTAGATCTAAGAGTGCAAGGGTTTATTAGAGTTTTGATTGGTTATTTTGGAAGTTAAGGGTGTTGTTGGGTGATTTTACGTTTAGTGTTCTTAATTTCCTTTATTCTTGTGTTCTTTTCACCTAAATCATTGTAAGGAAACTACATTTATTTTAATCTCACTTATATGTTTTTATATATTTATGTGTTATATACATTTATTTTATTTGATTATGCATTGTACTTAAGTTGTAACACTAGAAAACATGATTAGGACTTGTTTTGCAAAAACAGTTTCTGACCAGAGGTAAAAACGGAATTAAATGATTTAATCAGTAGAATTTGGACCTTAGATAAAAATATAATGTTATAGATTTATGTCTTGTGGTCATTTTTCCGGGTGGCTAGTTCCGTAACTCTTCACGATGATTAAAATAGAAAATAAACGTTAAAGTATGTCAAGAACAACACACCAAACTTTATTGGCTAAAAACTCATAACATTTGAATAGAACCCTCTATTGGCATAAAAATAAAAGTTGTAGATAACACTTTAACTTAAATGTGGGCACAAAAATAGGTTAAAACAGAGTTGTAGAACTTAAGTTATCGCTATTTTAGTTGGATTGTTTGTTGCTGTTAGAAATCAGCTTGTGTACTTAAGGGTAAATTAGTAATTTCACTTAAGTTATGTAATTTTTGAGACAATGGGACCCACAAATCTGTTTAGTGCACTCAAAAAACTTTCTGAGGACGTAAAAACCAAAATCATAACAGTTTACGGTTTAGGAATAATGTATTTATTAAGTCGGAAAACTAAATAAATAAAAACTCAAACTTGACAATTAGTATTACTCGACCACTTTTACATAAAAACCGAAGTGGTAGGACCCACTATAAGAAAAATAGACCCGTTTATCTTCGATAGACTAATTGACCTAGACATGACAATTTAGAACATATAGACTATTAAAAATGACATAAAATCCGAATACCAGATAGCTTATAAATTAAGGCTTGTAACTATTTTTAAATTTGTCAAAACTAAACTTTAACGCTTATTAAACTTTATAAACTCTATGTACAATGATATAATCAATATAATAACATTGTATAAACTTATTTGTATATTTACGTTATCATTTTAAAACCTAAGACGGGATACGTTATTTAGGTTGCTCGTAGAGTTTCTCAGCTTATTCATCATTTATTTACACACTTGATATCATTTACTTAAGGTGAGTTTTATAGCTCCACTTTTACTTGTTTATACTTGTTTTTAAATACTTTGGGGTTGAGAATTCATTGCTTGTTTTAACATACGGACACAAGTACTTTAAACTATTATACATGCATAACCGAATGTACCGGATGCATAACCGAATGAACCAGCCAGACAGCTATGTACATACATGACCGAATGTATTGGTCAACCACTACTTGTTCATAACTGAATGTAACGGACAAACAAATGATAAATCTTGTGGTCCACTTTTACAAATAACTTAAACCTATGAACTTACCAACCTCCTTTTGACACATTTAGCATGTATTTTCCTATGTTCGTAAGGGATAACTTTGGGTTAAAGCATTAGATTTGCACATCATGTTTTGAAGACCGGGATCCATTATATTTTATCATTGCATAACTTTTTAAAAATGTTTATGTAACTTAACACTTGGGACCTCTTATTTGTAACTCTGATATTTTATATTAATTGAATGACAAGTTCTTTCAAAACATCTCATTTAGAGGTTGTTTCCTGTAACTTGTACTTTGTGCTATGAAGTAACACCCCAGTGACACTATATTTCGCTGCAATATTTGAAGGGTTATTTCGACTCACTCGTCACTTTTCTTGCATGTTGCTATCATTTTTTCATAAGGTGAATTCATAGCCCTACTTTTATTCAATTAACTGTTTTATAATTTACTTTGGGGAGATACATGCTATAATTTTTACAGATACAAGTGCTTTAAAATTGTATGTTAAACTGAAAATAAAATTTTCCTAAGTACCACTACTGTCAGCAAATCCCCTGAATATCATGAACCATTAATTACTTTGTGTAAGCTCGAAAACTATAGATAGGCCTATAGGATTGACGAATCTAGTTTGGTTGGTCAGAAAGACAACCAGGTGCACTTTATTTGAAATCACGGGTATATGGCAAAATGCCTAAATTGGGCAACTATTATTATACCAATTTTTATTGATATTGTGTTAACGTTTTGGTGTCATGAGCTTAGTGCAATAATAACTACTTTTTGACTTTGCATGTGTTATAATAGTCAACTAAACTTGTAATATTTTGTTCCACTGCTATTTATTTTAAGCCTATGAATTTCACTCAACCATTGTGTTGACGTTTTTAGCATGTTTATCTCAGGTCCATAATACGATAACTCGGGGTTGGAGCATTTGAGTCAAGGCATGTTTTGAAGACTTGCATTATATTATCATTCGATAAAGACTTTAAAACTTTTATGTTTTACCTATTATGTATTATGAACAATTTGGAACCTGTAGGACCTTGTTTTTCTATCAACCTTATCACGTATACCACTTTATCACACACGTATAACACGTGAAACCAAACACAAACACGTTATGCTTAAATAAAGAAAGACAAAGATGGAAAGATGGTGACTTGATATAATATGTATGTCGTGTATGTAGAGAGAAATAAAGATGAAAACAAGAGCTTCTATTTCAAAGGAAAAACACATACAAACACACTCAAGCACACCCTTCAAATGACCATTTGAGGGGTATATATACTTCCATACAAAAGCCTTTATGGGCTTAGGCTTGGACTTGGATTGGACTTGGATTGGAAAATAACTTACATAAGGCTAGCTTAACATAACTATTAGCCATTTAGCTTAGCCCAATCCACGAGCCCGTTGACTATTCTATCACGATATCTAACACACGTTATAAAGTTCCTAAACGTGAATGACCATCACTTCCATTAAATATTATTAAGGCTAACAGATACTCTTTGTAAACTCTAATGTTTAATAGTTAATCGTATGATAACTTTCAAAACGTCTCATTTAGAGGTCGTTTTCTGTAACTTGTACTTTGTGCTATAAAGTGATACCCTCGTTTAGCTTCCGCTGCTATATGAAATTGGAGGTGTTACAGATTGGTATCAGAGCTCCGGTTATAGAGAATTATGTTGTATTTAATACCTATACTATAACTACTTTTTACATTAAAAACCCACCCCACTCTTTATCGCCTTACACTCCCTGTGTGCTATGCTTATTCTTTAAAGCATCACTATTTTACTTATATATATATTTGATTTAATTTTTGATCAATATGTTATTTCTAAAGCATCATTATTCTATTTATATAAATGTTATTTATATAAATACTTGGTTTTATTTATAACCACTTATGCGTGGTTTTCAGAGCATCACGTTGAATCCTATTTCTCCCGATCATGTACTTACTCTTACATTTTTATGATCTATAAAACTTTCTTCAGATATTGTGAGTTACACAATCGTCTCTCTTACTTCTCAAACATTGTGAGTGATACGGTGGTCTTTAAAAATTTCCATGACATTACATAATATCGTTCTATATGATATTGAAACCCGTCACAGTCTATTGATCTCATTGACTATGTTGCTATCTGTCCCCGAAGATAAGTTTGAACACTCATCGCATACCTTTGGAACACTTACGTTGTCTCGTAATATACCATCTAGTAACATATCAGTTGAGTATGAGTGTTGTGTCAGAAGTTCTTAAGTAAGATGATTTATAATATCCTTATTTGGATGGATTGTAACGCCTTTTTATTTAAATAAAAAAATTGTAAATAGCCAAAACACAAGTTTTAAATTCTTTATTTACATGGATTGGGACACTTCTTTATGTAAGCAACGAATTATAAATGAGTGGGCTTATTTGTATCCGATATGATATGAGTACGAACTTGCGCCCGAGGATCGCCAATATTCTTTAACAAAGTCTAGAATCATACGATAGTGTCTTACGACCCAACAGAAACCTTAAGATTTTATTTGAACTACCTGATTTTATTCTTAAGTTATTACTTTTGTCAATACAATTCCTTACAATCATGAGCTGTTTGTTGAGCCAACGGATTTGGTATACTCTTGAGCTAACGGACTTGGTTTAATCTCGAACTAACATACCGGGTACAATTCTGAAGTATTATCTCTGAAATAATCGTCCATATCTTTACCTTATCTCTTAAAATAATAGCTTGAGTCCTAATATTAATCAGAGTACTTTTGCTCACAAATCAAAACTTTAGAAGGATTCCTGATTTCACCTAGGAGTGTGAAGGATCGGAATTCGCCTCAAATACTCACACCTTTTCCTAGACATCTCAACATCAGATAACATACATTGAATTTCGGGACGGGATTATTCGTGGGGAGAATGTAACAACCGGGAATTTTACGTCAACTTTAACCTATAAACATTAATGTTTTATCCAAATCGGGTAAATTTTATACTTTGTAAATAACCAGTAGGTTATCCCGTGCATAATCACAACCACTATTAGACATTTTATATCAAACTAGACTAATGATTAGTCTATTCAAAATTATTTAAATAATAATTTTTATTCAAACCCAATGTTTCCAAATAACTTGTGATTTATGCATTTTAACTTACGAGTTAAGAATTTTAACTTAGACGCATGTGTACTGATAACGCTACACGCGTCGTTCGGGGTCAAAGGAACTTCCTTTTCGTCGAGCAAGTGATAACGTCTAAAATGAACATGTTTTTAGTAGCGTTATTGTCAGTTTTGTGCATGATATTCGGCTATATTTACTCATAACTGTTGCAAAAGTGCAAAGATGCGTCTTGTGTATGTATATGTAGCCAGGTATCGCGAATATTGAAGAAATGAAGTTTTTATGCACATTTGGAAGATTCTAAAGGAAGGAAGTTGAGATTGGAAGCTTGTGGACTCAATGATATGGAAGCGTAGTGATTTCGAAGCATCTACAGCAAGGAAAGATCAAGTTTGGCTTTGGAAATCATCAACGTAAGCAAAGAATGAAGCGTAAAGGGAAAAGTCAGCAAAAAGTCAAAAGGAGCAAAACCCAGCCGCTCGGTCGCAACCCGCAACCGGATCCGGCTGGGCTAATGGTCAAAGCCATGACCGATTCGGTCGACATAGAAACCGATCCGGTTTCTGGCTCTGCAGTTACACAATTCGCATTTATTGTTGTCTTAACTCCCCATAATCATTGGAGTCCGATCATTTCTTGATATTAACTTGGAGAGAACGTTTTTTGGGCAGTTAAGCAAGTGCTTTGGCTATTTAAAGGACCTAGTACTTGTATACTAAGTGTGACACAACCAAAAGAGTATTAGTTTACACCAAAACTCATACTTACCCATTTATTTCAACCCAAAAGCTTAGTAGTTACTGGAAAACGTCCAGAAGCAAGGAAGGAACCATTCTTGTCCATTGTTTCGGTAGTTTGGAGTTGTGCGGTGATCCTAGGTGATTGGAGGCGCGTGGTCGCTACATTCCACGATTTCTAATTCTTGTAATCACAAAAGATTAGGTATTCTATGAACTTTGTTATGGAAATCTATTCTCTTGAATTGTTTGAATTACCTTGTTATGACTTGTGTTTAGATATGATTGTTTTCATGGAGTAGTTTGTGTTATACTTGTGTGTTGGAATGTGATTAATCATAATAATGTTCTCAAAATGTGAGGCATGTATATATGATCTTGTTTAAATGAGTTTGTTGGAAAAATACTAGTCTTGGATTGATTTGTCAATAAAACATGTTTTAAGAAAAAGGACCGAAAGGATTTCTCTTGTGTTTTATTCCAAAAAGTGTTGTGACAAACTAGTATGGGGATATGGTGATCGACAACCACCATGTTTTGCTTATTAAAACAAGACTAGGAACGTTTTCATCACGAAGGGTCGAAAGATTCGTAAGAACAAATTTAATGAGAACATGTTGCAAACAAATGGAACTTTTATAGGATAATCATTGGGATAAGGACCGAAAGGATTACCTAAATGTTTTTGTTCTTAGAATGATTTTTACAAACAAATACCATGGTTGGGGAATCATTTGCTTATGATTTGTGCATCATACTAAGAGTATACACCAAACCTTTATGAACATTATCTATGGTTGATTATGAGACTTCACACAAGTATATATTTTTATTCTTGATTCGTATTTTCACTAGAACACTTATTCGAGGGAGCCTTGACAAGCTTTCTTGTTAGAAACTTTTTAATAAGATCTATTTCAAAACAAAAATCCCTTGGGACGATCTCGACTTACCAAACTTTGCTATTTCGGACGAGTATACTTGCTCGTATGTGTTAATAGGTTATACGGTTATTTCGTGATTATAAATTTTTAAAACTTGCACCAACCGGAGCACATCAGCAAGTTTTTCAAAACCTAGGCAGTGAACCTAATCGTTGTAGTGTAGTATTAGGGTAAGCCACCGGAATTGATATCGTTCTCTAGGGGAATAGGAATGCTAGTGAGAAGTTACTATGCTAAGGTTGGGGTTGAGGAAGATTATTTTTTATCTTTTTATGTTTTTAGGAAATGGAAAGGTACGAATTTCGGGGTATTGGATTTGGGGGTTGGTATTTCTACCGATTACTCTATTAGTCTAATTATCTAATATAAGGTGCGTGTAGTCTATGTCTAATTATTGTGTGCTCGTATGATGATTTAAAGATGTGTTTACTTAGGTTTTATTACTCCTTAATTATCTCCTATTGATGGTTGAATTGTCACGTCCTTATTCTTAATTGCGTTGTGTGTATAAGGTCGTAGGGTATGCGTTTATCCCTAACTCTTTGAAACTACCAAAGGTTCTCGCCTACAAAATCTCTAGGATTTATAAACTTAACACTAAGGTACTCTTCGGATGGTTTAGCCTACAATGACTCTAGGTACTATAAGCTAAGGTTCAACAAAGATTAATCAAGCATTAACTACACAACGGATGATCTATCGCAATACTAGATCATTAACAATTAAGATAAGAGACAACCAATCAATATTCAATAATTAAGTTTCATATCTCCTAAGCAAACACACAAGTAAATTAGCCGGACATGGAAAACATGCAAGCATACACACAATTAATTGAAGACATAATTGAATTAATGAAGTAAAACACTTATCTTGATGTAAGATAGGGTATGAAACCCTAAAATACTGTACAAGACAGCCTTGGTTCGGTTTAGGTTTTTACTCCAAAAGACTACACACTGAAAACTAAAAAATTCGGATTCTATATATAAGATTACACATGCGACGGCGTCACCTTATGATTTGTGACGCCGTCGGGTTGCCGTCATTAGAGTTTCGTCTTGGCCACGTTAGTCTTGCGATGACGTCACCTTATGATTGTGACGCCGTCCCCTTCAGTCTCTGACGTCGTCTGGATCAAATCTAGGCCGTCTGAGTTGCGACGCCCTACTCTTTTAAAACCTGAAGCCGTCACTTGTAAATGAGCAATTTGGCTACTGAGCCGTCACAAAAGTGGTCCTACGGTGTCACAGATAACACCTGACGCCGTCACCTTCAGTTCCAGCAGCCTGAGTGTCTCGATTCTTGACTTTGGCCATTTTCTTCGTATATTCGCGCCTTTTCGTCCGAATAAGTGTCATTCCAGCATTTTTCCTTCAAGATACCTAAAAGGTGAAAAAGGAACGATATTAAGTAATAACGGATACAAAAGTGATCAAATAAGGGCTTAAACGACCCCTCAAAAAGGTACATTTTAAAACCTTATCAAATATCCCTACACTTGGTATTTGCTTGTCCTCAAGCAAATGTGCTTTTAGCCAATTAATTTATAAGTTAGGGGTCATGAAGCATTGGTTTAGAACAATATACAACACATATAAGCCCCGCAAAAGTCATAACAAGCACGGAAATTACATACTAGCACCTCACATGGGGTGTTTGGATACTCACATCTCTCGGGTGTATATGAAATATAACAAGTTGGAAATGGAAGATAAACACTCATTAACCGGTCCTAGTACATAGATTACCATAGGCTTGAGACTAGATCAAACCTCCATTGCTTTGGCGTAAGCACCTAGGAAAGACTATCAAAGAGGTCTTTTAAAGGGTTGTAATGTTAGGCTTACGGTAGGGAAACAAAGGGTTTGGTGGGATAGGCTATTTGGTGGTGGCAAGTCAAAAATCTTTATGTTACAAGCATGCGAAGAATGGCGTTGCTAAGCCAAGACTGTAGGATCGTTATTTTATTGTGTTTGATGATTCGGGTGGTCTTGGATGATCAAAATACATGTTAGCCATATTTTAGAGAGAGAAAGTAGAGAGGGTGTTCTTGGTAGAGAGTTGCTTCAATAAAATGTAAAAAATTAGATTGCCAAGCCACACCCCTTCCATAGATGGAAGGGGTATTTATACTTACAAACATAACGTCCTCCTATCGGACTGTGGATCAGGCATACAGTGGGTAAAGACCCGTCCTTCCTCCACGGTGTTGCACTAAGCTATACTACGCTACAAACTAATAAATAAACTACTAAATAACGTAAATAGCGATATGTCTACGAGCTAACTTATGCTAGATAATATTAGGGGTGACCGACTCTTCACTATGGAGTTTTCTAATTCCTAACAATCTCCCCCTAAGGGAGGTCACCCCATGTTATACATTTCGAATCCTAGCATTCTATTCTTGTCTTGGTTCTTGAGCTCGTAGACTTCAATTCTTCATTTCAACAATCTTTGTGCTTTTGCAGCGATTCTTCAAAGTCCGCATTGATTTGTACTTTTAAGTGGAGGCCTTTGAACTGATCCACATCTTTGATGATCTTCGAGCTTTCATAGAGATCATCAGCCACAGTAAATCTCTGGATCACCCTTTATTGTGTTGCCATCATGTGAAGTTGTGACTTTCGGACCGACATGCTCACACTTTTGAATCATGACATCTTTCCATCAGAGTAGCGGAAGCTATACTGGCTCATGATATTTGCAGCAGCGTAGCAGAAGCATAGTATAAAAATATCAGAGCCAGGTTATGTAGATATGCACCAGTCATGATTTCTTCAATTAAGTGTGGATGCTGTGAGCATGCGGCTTTGGATTGACCGCTCAATTCTGATCAGCTGCAACCGTCCAAGTGTACCTGCAAACAACAGTTAGCAATAAAACACACGAAAGTGTCTTTGATCACTTTCGCCGAATTGAGGTACACGGCCCACGGTTCCCCGTTGATCAGTACAAGTACTGCCTGTGATCAGGTAGGATTCCTAAGAATCTCCTTGACAGGGTTTCGCAGCTGTTCTAGCTGTTCTCAAACCGGAACGTCTCAAAGAAGACAACACGGAGTGAGTGAACCAGCAAATTGAGATTCACTGCTTGATGAAAAATGATTTGAAAAACAATCGCGTATTGCTTGAAGAAAGAGTTTTACAATACAACAAAGGTTTTATGAGAAAGATCAATTTTCAATCAAAATACTTTTTGTATTAGAGAATGAGTGCACATTCGACGTGCTAGCGAAAAGAAGAGATTCGCACATCGAACGGTTTTTCTAAAAGTATTTTTCAATCAGAGATACTTTTTGAATTTGAAAACATAAGTACACATTCGACGTGCTAGAGAAAAGAAGGTTTGCACATTGAACGGTTTTTCCAAAAGTATTTGTCAAATCCATTCTTGGACCAAGGTTGATTCACGAGTGAATCTCCCCATTGTTTCTATCCAGTTGTCACAGGTTTGATCTTACGAGAAGATCTCACATGTCACCCACCAAGAGCTTGTTTGATGTAGGCTCTAGAGGGATTTCCATCTTCATTGTGAAATTTACATATCACTCGGATGTTCTGGCAATACCACAAGGATAATGCGTAGGACTCTTAATACATACTTACTTTCCACATTGTGTGAAAAAGCAAGTCTTCAAGAATTTAGTGTCCTAACGAGATATTGTGGATGATCTCTTGGCTCTAGACTCAATAGTGCATTTTTGGTTCCTGTGCCGGAGACTAGGGAGAGGGTCTCCTTCTTCAATATCAACAATCTCTAAGAGAAAGTCGATAGATAATGTCGGTTCCCTGTGAGAATGAAACAAGCCCTTTTAAGAGGAACTTGAGTGGCTTGGGAAGTTTAGTGCAGTGCATCACTGGGTCCATGACGTCTTGTCTTCAATACCAGTGTTACCTTAGTAACAACCAGTAGCATATGTATTGAACCCGGTTTCTGCCCTAAGGTTGAATTGATGGAGGGCTATTTCTTTTCACCCTTTTTCACATTCAGTTCTTTTTCATTCTTCAACCCCTTCAGTGCTTACCGAGACTTCATAACTAGAACTTTGTTGGGTTTATTCCAGTACTAGCTCTGTCTCAGTCGGCACTCTTCCCAAATCTCACTTTTTCTCCTTTTTTCAATATACCTATGGACTCTACACTAACTAGTGGATTGTCCCTGGGTAGATCCCTCCGGTTCTGGCTGGATCGTGGGAACAAATACCTAACCTAACCATCCTTATAACACCATGCATAAAGTAAATTGGTCAGTCTTTTGGTATTGTTCTTTCCTTCATGAAACCAATTGAAAAATCATTTGGAAAAACAATCAAGGTACTTGTGATACGAGATCAAAGCATTTTGTACCTTAATAGTTTTGATCATTTAGAAAACCTCCCCCTCAACATGTGCGTGTGATTTAGAAATTGTGTGGCACATGGAGGCAAGAGGACTTTGAAATATTTTCTTTGATCACAATTTTCATACGAAAAAGCCATTTGATTTTCTTGGTAAAATTCTCCCCCTCAATATGTGCATAGGATTTTTGAAATCATTTTTATCACATAGAGGTAAGAGTTCTTTTGAAGCACATCCACAATCACAAAATCCATTAAGAAAACCATTTGAAAACACAATCAAGGTACTTTATAATCTCTTTTAAAAAAACTTTTGTACCTCGATGGTTTTGCTCCCCCCCCTCAATATGTACTTCGAGATTCGAAAGCGTTTAGCACATATGAGAGAGCAGCCTGCACAATTGAATCAAAACAATCAACTTTTATCAAATTTCATTATTAAATCACAAATTCTCCCCCGATCAAAAATATCAAATCCTTTGAGATTTTGGATCCCAAGTGATTTAATTAAGTTTAGAAAACATGGGAGAAAATGTGGCCTTGTTTAAATACTCATCTGGTTTTTGGATAAATCCTCCTCCTCAACATGTGCATTATGTATATTGAAATCGTTTGGCACATGGAGGCAGGAGTGCCTTTAAAGGACTAAAACCAATTCCATTTAAAACAGATTTGAGATTTAAATCACGATCTCTACCCCGATCAAAATTTCAAACCTTTTGAGATTTGTGATCCCAATTGATTTAAATCATTTAAAACATTTTGGGGAAAGACGTGGCTTGATTTAACTTTGAAAAATGACAGATAAGGACCAACTCTAGACATTAAAGATTGTTAGTGTCAGGTATAATAGTTTTTTAAACGATCTTTAAGTAAAATAAAACAGTTTCACAATCAAACAAGAACAGAAAAAATTTCATTTTGTAAGATCTTTGAGTTTTAAAGAAAATCATACCATGACATAACATTAAATCTTTAGATCACCACATAATTTCGTACAAGCGGACTTCTGATGAAATATTGTTTGAAAATATTTTATTTTAAAATCACACTCCCCCTCAATCAATGACAGAAGTCAATAATTGAGTGACTTAAGTTTTGATAAAATGAAGTCCGGTGATTTTCAAAAATTAAGTCCAATTAATTTTCAAAACAATATTTTCCATTTTCAAAACAATTTAATCAAATAAATTCAAAATTGTTTTTTAAAAAATGGTATCCTGCACAAAGATACGTTAGTGGTTGAGAAGCTTCCGTTGTTGTTGCTGTAGGGTTTGGAAGAAAAACCATCTGCTGATGTAGTGAGACTTCTTTTTACGTTGCATTTTAAATGCCAACTGAGGTCAAATTAAGCTCCGTTTCTTCAATCACTTAGAAGAAAACCATCTGCTGATGCAGTGAGACCTCTTACGTTGCATATATGCCAACTCTCCATAGAAGTCCAGTTAAGCTCTGTTTCTTCATATGTCAACCCAAGATATAGTTACCCTTTCCTTTCGGCATCCAATCATCATCAATAGTGGGATCCGGATCGGGAACATTCTTATACCAACATACCTGCATACGTTAGTGAACATACATACAGATATATGGTGGTCGACATCACCCAAACAGTAATCGACTAATTAAAGTCAATTCAACATAACAATCAGATCATATAAGGCATGGGGTTTATGTGTTAATCAAACTCCAATCATCTAAACCTAACAATCATATCCTAAATTCCTAGTCCTTCGACACAGGCAAATATCATTTTTAATTAAGCATGTAGGATAATTAAGAAAGCTCGTTAGATGATATAGATTTGAAAACATTCTCCCCCTCAATCAATGACTCAATTTCTTGAAAATTTTTTTAAAAGTGCTGAAGTCATCGATTGAGTTTTTGCGAATTAATACGAAAACTCTGATCCTGATTGATTTTTCAAGCAACTCATTTTACCACCATTTTGAAATACAACAAATATTTTTCTGAAGAATTTTAGACGGAAAAACATTTGTGTAGGAACAGCAGTCCTTCGACATACTTTCCTTGTTTTGTTTTTAGGATAAGTGCACGAAATATTTTGAAAATAGTTTAAGCGTAGCACTTTCCTTCTTTTTTTTAAAAAAAAAACGGGTTGCTATCTGAAATAATAACAAGCCATAGTTTAATCACGGGTCACAGTCTGAAGTAACTGCAAGCCATCATTTGAAGCCCGGGTTACAGTCTGAATTAACTGTAAGCCATAGTTTGAGACATGTTTAGAAAAGAATATTTGCACCTCCTGCTCGAACTTCATCTATGGTCCCGTGCCATTATTGAATGACATTTCTAAGACCGTAGATGTTATCGATACGAGAAGACATGTCATAGAAAAACATATTTTTGGTATTTTTTGAAATTTTCTGATTTTTATGGGTTTTTGAAGGTTTTATAATTTTCTATTTTCTTTTTGTTGGTTTTATATTTTTCTATTTCTTTTTGTTGGTTTTATATTTTTGTATTTGGTTTTCTGATAAGTATATACAAAGATAGAGAAGATGATATAGTTAAAGAAGATGATGATACGAGTACCGAGATGAAGATATCGAGCAGCACGTCGTAGAAGATAGAAGTCATCAACTCTTAAACATTCACCACCAAAGCTTCCAGGGCTCTTGAATCGAAGAAAGAAATAGAACCATCTGAAAGTGAGACTTTGGCAGCTTCCCCTCAAACCGAAAATCCTATAGCTGAGCAGATTCGAAGCTCTATTACAAGCTTGCCTTAGCCAGGTGCACAGAGAAGCACACCATTATCATAAATCCCGCTGCTCCTTTCAAGAATAATCACCGTGATTCTTCGTTCGAGGTTATATCATCAACAAGAAGAACATCATCGTATCATCCCACACATAAAACAATCTTCTCAAATTTCCTTTTCAACTGACGTCTGAAGCGATCCATTCCAAAAGGTGTCAAGAGAACAATTCCCCCTAGTAGTTGAATTGATGCAGTCAGTCTCTTTGTATAATGCTCAAGAACTCTCCCGAATACACATCATGAGGGTAATGAAGAACAACTCCCCAATGTTCACATCTTTCGTCCCTGATGAATGTGTATGAAGCTCAAGAACCCGAAGTACACCAATATCCAAGAACTCTCCCGAATACACATCATGCCCGAAAGGAAAACACCTCCCCAATGTTTGTGGTAAACAATGGCTTTCTTCCCTGATGATCGTGTATGAAGCTCAAGGACCCGAAGTACACACATTCCCCAAAGAGAGAACAACCGATAACATTGAAGAAGCAGGCCGAATCACTGATTATCTCTGCGGGTGACAATCTCTGCGGATGTCAACACCGGAATAAGTGATTATATCTCTGAATCACAGATTAAGCCCTCAAGTGAGACAGCTGAGCGCCCCCAATGTACACAATTCTCTCTTCCCTGATGATTGCGATAACATCGAGATTATCACACACCAGTGTACCTCTTATATCTTCAGAAACATTCTCTAACATCTCTTCCCCCACATAGTTGAAATAAGAACACTAAACGCTTTGATGAGTAAAACCTTGAGTTTCCCTGCGGTCATGACATTTGTTTTCCCGGGATAACTTCAATCACTTAGAAGTATTAAGTCCATCAAGTTTACTCGCCATGAGTTAAACCTTGAGTTTCTCTGCGGTAATAACATTTGTCTTCCCGGGATATCTTCAATTACTTAGAAGTATTAAGTTCATCAAGTTTACTCGCGTTTAGATGCTTTTCTCCTTCCCCTTGCTGGTTTTGACACTTCAGAATCAGCAACTCTTTGTAAGCCCAAATACTTGAAATCTTTTGAGAAGAACACTTGAACTCTTGTGGGAATCAACTTGCTGAAGTACAATGTGAGCAAATCTAATTGGGGATTAAATCTGACATATCACTTTCCCCCAATTAGTGCTCTCCCCTAAACTGACAATGCCCGGGATATGAAGAAGTCTTTGGATAATCAAATGCAACTTGTCTTTAGTCTTCTAACATGCAGCAGAAAAATGTAGAACAGACTGTAGACTCGACCTTCTTCATTATTGTCCAGTTGGGGAATAGATAATTAACATCTTCAACTCACACCAAAAAGCATCTCACCAAAAAGCATCCCAATTAACTTACATCTTGCATATCCCCTTAGCTAAAATCCCTCCCAATCAAACAAGAACAGAAGGATGTTCATCAAGAAAAACAGCAATCAGGCCTCAACGAACACACAAGATGGTAACACCAAACTACCAATCACATCAAACAAGAATAGAGAGATTGTTCGGAATCATCATGTTGATGTATACGTGAAGCATTAACCGGAAGCACTTTGTCGATAAACTCATCAATCCGAGTGAAGATGTCAACCAACGGCTCTTCGAAGAAACACCATGTAAAGATGATCCGATCAGTAGAAGCTCGGTTCTTACATGAGTTTGGAGCCGTTTGACCATTTATTCTCATATATCAATCAACCATGTAAAATTATCACACTTCTTCTCCCCCTCAAGAATTGCATACGGAGATGCCATTCTTGATTAAACAACTGAAAATCATCCAAATGTAGTCAATTCACACTTCTCCCCCGCAAAATTAGCACAGGATGTTGCCATCGTCATCATAGTTGAGCAAGTGGAATAAGAAAACAATCATCGGTAGTCCGGTTCACTTGATAAATGAAAGCGCGCGGAAAAAGCATGAAGCATGTTGATGAGAATGGTCATTAATGAGAAGATTTCTCTTCTTCCGAAGATAAAGCGCACTGACACGTACACTTTTCTTTTCTTTGAGGAACGAGGCATGAACTGTAGTGTTCATACGTCATAAGAAGATTTCTCTTCTTTCTAAGATAATGCGCACTGAAACGTACACATTTCTTTTCTTTGGAGTACGAGGCCTGAACTGATGTGAACAGACGTCATAATCTCTCTCTTTTCTGCTCTCTTAGCAAAACATGTAATCATCCCCATTATCATTCTGTAGGCTCTTTGTAGTGACAACTGATGGAGATGACCCAATATGATGAATTTGACCCTGAAGTAAACTAACCCGAACTCGTGACTTAAACTTGCACATGTGTAACAAAGAGCGGTGCCGAGAATTCATGCTCCATTGAATCTCTTAAGTACTCTATACTCTTCAACCAACCAACCATCAAGTAATAGACGTACATTACCTCTTGAAAATCCACAATTGAATGTGACACTGAGCACTACAACGTAACTCCTTTAAGTGATAGTTATTTTGAGGTGATAAGAGCCCAATTCCCCCAAGTGGTAAAAGAAGAGGTAAAAGTCACCCAACAATAACTAGATTTCCAAGTCTTCGTTTTTGATAGTAAGCTCGAACAAGGATCATGAAGAATCTTCATCCATCCATCCCCGATACCTTCAGATACTAAGTACACTCGCCCGTGATAATTCACTTCAACCTCAAATAAATAATACTGAATTAACGCCGATGTCACATCTTCTGAACTGCTCAAATCTAGCCTTCTTTGACATTTAAATAAACTTTGATAATGGTTTCATCCCGACCATGGTTAAAAGCATAGAACCCCGTAAAACCAAGCAATAACCAAACTGCCATGGCGAATATCCAAACACACATCCAATTTATGAAGCACGCCCTTTTATCCCTTCTTTGAAGCAGAAACTGTAGCACCAGCATCAGATAAGATCTTGAAATACACTTTCCTTTTCTCCAGGATGGTTCCATCATCACGGGATTTTACAATTCTATAGTTTAAACCGAGAAATAGTTTCTTTCGCGGGATTTTACAAAACCAAGAATAAACCGTAAGATAGTTCCGGATATGCACTTTAAAATTACCAGGATATTTCCGTTGTTACGGGATTTTACAAGTCTATGATTTAAACTGAGAAATAGGTTCTTTCGCGGGATTTTACAAAAATCAAGACAAAACCGTAAACAATGTCAGCTTGAATGTGTTATGGAAACTTTGGTTTCGGTGAATATCTGTTTTAGGGGAACATGCAGTGGTTTATCAATGGTTTATTATCCAACATCAACAACCATCCAATAAACACTTCGGTAAACACATCATTCACTCATTCTGTCGGCTATAATAGTGACCATATGGAGAAGTAAACTCGATATACCAAACTTGATCATGAAGTGAAATTCCCCAGATTTGTTACTTAAACTTGTACTAATCCTTGTGAAAAAGAAACGGTGTACCCAATGTACAAAACCTCTTGACAAATTCTCAACTGCGTGAGACACCGAAGTGATAGCTACGTTGTGGGTTAAGCGAGAAAGACTCACACACGTAACTAAATAGCCAAGTCTTTATCACCTTCTATAAATGCCCAAACAAGTCGTCTTCGCGGAAGGGTAGAAAGAAAGAAGACAAAATAAGTAAACGCCCCCGGAAAACCTCACTTCAAATTCAAATAAGAAATACCGTCCAAATAACCCCGGTAGTCAACCTTGTTCCAATAACAATTCAGGCCGTGACAAAATATTTTTAGTGAAAAATGTATAAGCCAAAGTATCAAACCACATCACAACAAGTGTCATCATCAAATCTCATACCCCACATCTCATCGGCCAAACTCATAAAATCCAAATCTCATAAGATCAAAGCTCATATATACGATCTAAAATTGAGAATCCTAACCACAACTTTGAATCCGATCCAATAAGCAAAACTTGATTCATTCAATATATCCAAATATTCATCCCGGAACCAAATTTTCTCCCGATACACAATAATTAATCCCAATACATAGTAAACCGCATGTCGATAAAACCATAAAGCACTAGAAGGCCCATGACCACATATGCTCATATGTAGACCCAATGATTAGCTCAAGCCGGAATAATGTTACACGGCATACATTTACATTAAACACACTTCATTAATCCAAAATGACCCAAGCCTCACATATTTGAAAATTATATATCAGTTAACACATGTCTACTCATTTGCAAGATGTGTATACCATATCATTTCCATGACACAAAATAGTACATGAAGCCTAACATACCACATAGCCTCATAAACAGCCCATGCTCCATTCGTCCATAAGGAAGCCCATGTGCAGCCCAAGAAAAACAATTCAGATCCACGGACAATATAGTACCGATCAAAATATCACAACCCTAATAATCGGACTATTTAACATAACTTCACACTTGCCCTAATCCCTTTAGCAGACGCCACAATACTTCTCATAAATCATTAACTCAAATTATCCCAAAACAAGTCCTCTACCATAACCCTAATCTCAAAACAGTCGCCTCCTTCTCTCCATCATATCAAAACAATCAATATTGTTAAGCAAAACATGCTCACCACAGGGATGGTAAGAGCTCGATGTCACGGTCTCAACATGATAAGCCACAGGGATGGCATAGTTTGATTAGGTTTCGAGATCAAGTAACAATCATAAGGTAGATTCAATCCTTTTTATTTCGTGTCCTTTGTTTCAATGAATCCCATGAACGAGAGGATGGAGACAACAAAATATATTGTTGTACTCATTTCTTTTAAGTTCGAATATAACCATAAGTGTTGGATTCCAAGGAGATCAATGAGGTACAAATTCCTTTGTGAATAGATCCAAAGATATCTATGTGTTTTAATAACCACTCACAATAAGGAACAAAGCTGAGATCTTTAGGCAATAATTTTTCGGTTTTCTTTTAATTTCTGGATCTGTGATGATATCTTCTTTTGTGAATAGATCTTGAATGGTCTATGTGTTATGAGAACCGTACACAAAAAGAAACGTAACTGAGATCCAAAAAATGTTTACCCTTTGATCTATGATGAGTTGGATTAATATCAAGCAATGAGTCTAATCCAAACTGAGATCTCACACGTATTTGTTTATTTCTTTAGATTTCGAATTGATTTGCATAAACAAACGAACTAAGAAAGGAGTTTAACATATTTGTTATGGTCCTATTCTAAGGTTTCGGATATCATCAAGTTCCATTAGATCTGTGATGTAGAAGCCTTAGTTTGCATGACCTTTCAAGGACTCTTACAACATAGGTGAGCTGAGATCATTTGTGTTTCAGTGGGTAGTATGGATAGTGAGATTTGTTGTAGAAGCTATGATGTAGGATACGTATAGGATTTGTATGACTGAAGTTTAATGGTTGGTATATGGTATTAGTTTTGAGGTCATGGTCTAGTCGTAGTTTCTTCTTCATCCTTTCTGTCCAAGTCACTAGCTAAATTCTCCAAACCAAGTCGCTACGTCTTTGTTCAAAACCAAGTTGCTACGACTTCTTCCAAACCAAGTCGCTACGACTTGTTAAAGAACAAGTCGCTAGGTTAAAAACCAAGTCGCTAGGTTAAAACCAAGTCGCTAGGTTAAAAACCAAGTCGCTAGGTTAAAAACCAAGTCGCTAGCCAGATTACTGAGTCATGTCGCTATTTAGCTTTTAACATAAGTCGCTGTTGACTTTCAAAAAAGTCAACGAATATCCAAGTCGCTATATGATGGTCAAATCGCTACGACTTGTAAATACAAGTCGCTAGCAAGATTCAATGAATCTGGACAAATAGTGATAAGTCGCTACCATGAAATTTGACATTTTCCGATGACTTTTCCGACCATTTTCCGACCACCTTCATAATAAACCCAGAAAAATGCATAAAAATTACATCTTTTAATGCCCATTATGACCCAGTTTGACCACGAAAAATGACTAGATGACCCATTGACTTCACAAAAACTGATTATATTAACGTGACTGATTTTTGGACCCATGGACAGAAGCTTGCCACAAAAACCAGGTATAACAAAGCAGATGTAAAGAAAAAATAGACCACATGAAAATTTGGACCATTTTGACCACTGTAACAACCATTTGACCAACATAACATACACCATGTTTGTATTCCGACCAACATAAAGTACCAAAAAATAGCATACAAACATGAATCGAAACCATAGTAAATCATCAAAACACAACAACCTTGGCTCTAGTACCAATTGTAGGATCGTTATTTTATTGTGTTTGATGATTCGGGTGGTCTTGGATGATCAAAATACATGTTAGCCATATTTTAGAGAGAGAAAGTAGAGAGGGTGTTCTTGGTAGAGAGTTGCTTCAATAAAATGTAAAAAATTAGATTGCCAAGCCACACCCCTTCCATAGATGGAAGGGGTATTTATACTTACAAACATAACGTCCTCCTATCGGACTGTGGATCAGGCATACAGTGGGTAAAGACCCGTCCTTCCTCCACGGTGTTGCACTAAGCTATACTACGCTACAAACTAATAAATAAACTACTAAATAACGTAAATAGCGATATGTCTACGAGCTAACTTATGCTAGATAATATTAGGGGTGACCGACTCTTCACTATGGAATTTTCTAATTCCTAACAAAGACCAACACTCTATACTCTAGATAACTGAAACAAACAAATGTAAATTTAAAGATAGATGTAGGATGGTAGCCCGTATGTTTTTTTTTTTCATTTTTATTTCAACACTTTTTTTTTCATACACTTTTACTCTACCATCCTCTACGATAACATCAAAATGATAGGGATTTATAGGCACATCCCTACACTTGAGTTTTTATTACTCTAACACTAATATGACCCGAATTGAAAAGATCAAAACACTTGGAGTACATTATTATGCAAATAAAGAGAATTTGAATTTAACGTTCCCTTCCCGTCATTTCACAAACTTTAACTTTTCCCATGAGTTCCAATCGTCCCAAAACTGTGTACAAAGGATATGACTCGACTAAGCAACTTATGCAAGCAACTAGATAATTGAACTATGGTTTTAGTTTGATAACAATAATGCACTAAAAGTGAGTGCATACAAGGTAGGCTAAGGCGATTTGGGTGTACATTTGGGGGTGGGGTGTAAACAATTCTCTTCATTGATATTCTGGAAAACCGAAACATCACGAGAACCGCGAAAAGGATAGGCTCTGAGGGGTTAACTAGGGGTATCGTGTACTAAAGATGAGTACAACGCAAAGGTGTGGGGGAATTACTCAACCGATGTGGAAGAAGTAATTATATTACGGGTATGAAACAAAGGTTATCCTAATGCCTCTTATCATTTAGTTATTCCTAACTACACAAGTGTAGTCTTACTAGCAATCTCGGAATGCATCACAAAACAAGTTCTAGAATCTATTATACTACCGGTTCACACACTAAGCATTAAAGATGAATGCTTTAATTCCTACTAATCTAAGGGCGATCCTCACATTTTGGGTGGAATTTAAATGGTAAAGGGTTTTTGTGCTAGTCGTATAATTTCCTATCCATGAGACGCTTTATTAAGACTAATGGCCCACTCCTATATGTCATGAAAAATTTTAAATTTGGTGCCAAAATTACCCTAACAGACATTTTCTCATGGTTTATTACACAAATGCAATTGGACAAAGCAAATAATCAAGGATAAGCATAGTTTCAAAGTTCCCGTTTTATTTCCCCTCCCTACACTTAAACTGAACATTGTCCCCAATGTTCCCCGAAAGTATCAAAGTTACGATAATGGAAGGTAATTAAAAACGAAAGAAACTAATACTCCCCTGATTAGCTCGGTAGGATCCGTGTAAAGTGGTGGTTACATCTTTCTTCAAGAAGAATGTTTGCGTTAAAAGCTCCTTCTCATCTTATGTATCTTCTTCATGGTAAATTAAACCTGCACACTTGAAGAAAACAAACGAAACCTTTGCGTAAAATCAGCGGTAATAATATATATAGGACTCTACTAAACTAGAATATAATGCTTGTGGAATGGATGTTTACAGAATTTCTGGAAAATTAAGACCTGGAAAATTCCAAAAATTTATAAGTAGCTCAGAAAACGAGAAAAAGTAATCAGTTGTTTTTGCTCCTTCCTGACGCCGTCAAGTTGCGATCCTGACGCCGTCAGCTTATCCTGACAAAAACTGGTCTGCGATTTTCTGGAAACAATTCTGGAAAATTTACATCTTTACAATCTGGAAAAATTTCCTGCAAACCATCCATTATGACTCGATACAAGCATTTGACTCGAACAAACACACATGTATATCTTTTAATTAATTGTAATTCTCATGTTTACGTTTCTTTTGAAAACGTGTGTAATCCTCCCTACACTTATCCTTCATGTAAAATACCTTTATATGTAATTAAGACTAGGTTAAAGACAAAATAAAGCATTTTTACAAATTTAAACATGAGAATAAACAATCAATAAAAGATACACGACACAAACAAGCAAACAATTAAGCATGGGTTACCTCCCACGAAGCCCTTTTCTTTATTTATGAGTCTTGTAGCTAGACTCGAAGTCGTGCCCCTACGTGGTCTCGTTTTGCATTCTCAATGAGAATTCTATCATGTTGACAAAATTTTCCTCGACTCTATACCTAGGCCCGAGGGTCAAGCAATCCTTATAATAAAGCCTCCTTCTTTCCCTCATGAATTTAAAACCTTTTTCAACATCGTCCTTGCTTTTATCCTCAAAAGCTCTAATGATGTCTCGTTCAAAAAGGGGTAGATGGCCATATTCGTTCGTCTTCCAAGGCATCCTATAAGTGATCTCATCGTTTCCTTCCTTAAACCTAACCGTTCCATCATACTTGTTATGGCTCATTTTAGATGTTTCAACAAACGGTTTTCCTAGCACTACTTGAGATAAGCTATAGTCAATGACACATCCAATGTCTTCTAGGACTACAAAATCAACTAGGTAGGTGAAATTTCCTATAAAGACGTGTACATCCTTGACCCTTCCCACAAAGTTGCAAACCCCACCTGGATACTTAGGGTCTCTCCTAATCTTAAGTCTCTCATTCATAATGTCATTATAAACAGCTGATGACATCACATTAATGGGAGATTCCGTATCTATGTAAGCATGTTCGACATTCCTATATCCAATCATACAAGGAATTTTGAGGTTCCAAGGATTTCCTCTCCTAATCTTTGGACATATCCTAATGATGGGTGATCGGGGATTATCGATTATGTATTGATGGTAACCAACCTCTTCCTTAGTGGGGTAAAGATTGAAATAAGCACTATCCTCCTCATTCACGTTTCTATTCACTAAGCCATTTTCCGAATTACTGTCGATCATGGAGCCAACTACAGAGGCGCTGACGACTTTATCAACAGCATCCCTAATTGTACTATCAAATATCTTTTGCAAATCTTGAAGGTTGGTGTTTCTACTTACATAACGGTTTTGGCAGTTGTGTTGGTCATTGGGTTGGTTTTTGATTGAAAGTGGTTTATTTGGTGGTGGGTTGTTGGTTGATGAGCAATCGCCTTCCATGATGAAAAGTGATGGGGTTACGAACAAAGGTCACGAAGAAGGGGGATAGACTACGAGGAAGCTAAAAATTGGAAAAAATTTACTTGATAGGAATCAAGCAAGGAAACCTAAACGAGGTGGACTCCTAACTAGCTATTCTATTCCCCGGCAGCGGCGCCAAAAACTTGATAACGCTTCACGCGTCGTTCGGGGTCAAAGGAACTTCCTTTTCGTCGAGCAAGTTTTTCAACACCCTAGGCAGTGAACCTAATCGTTGTAGTGTAGTATTAGGGTAAGCCACGGGAACTGATATCGTTCTCTAGGGGAATAGGAATGCTAGTGAGAAGTTACTACGCT
The DNA here is from genome assembly GCA_019973895.1 of Chrysanthemum seticuspe. Lineage (NCBI taxonomy): Eukaryota > Viridiplantae > Streptophyta > Magnoliopsida > Asterales > Asteraceae > Chrysanthemum > Chrysanthemum seticuspe. The sequence goes on from BPTQ01000003.1 coordinate 60,628,562, forward strand.
AAGGTTGGGGTTGAGGAAGATTATTTTTTATCTTTTTATGTTTTTAAGAAATGGAAAGGTACGAATCTCGGGGTATTGGATTTGGGGGTTGGTATTTCTACCGATTACTCTACTAGTCTAATTATCTAATCTAAGGTGTATGTAGTCTATGTCTAATTATTATGTGCTCGTATGATGATTTACAGATGTGTTTACTTAGGTTTTATTACTCCTTAATTATCTCCTATTGATGGTTGAATTTTCACGTCCTTATTCTTAATCGCGTTGTGTGTCTAAAGTCGTAGGGTATGCGTTTATCCCTAACTCTTTGAAACTACCAAAGGTTCTCGCCTACAAAATCTCTAGGATTTATAAACTTAACACTAAGGTACTCTTCAGATGGTTTAGCCTACAATGACTCTAGGTACAATAAGCTAAGGTTCAACAAAGATTAATCAAGCATTAACTACACAACGGATGATCTATCGCAATACTAGATCATTAACAATTAAGATAAGAGACAACCAATCAATATTCAATAATTAAGTTTCATATTCCCTAAGCAAACACACATGTAAATTAGCCGGACATGGAAAACATGCAAGCATACACACAATTAATTGAAGACATAATTGAATTAATGAAGTAAAACACTTATCTTGATGTAAGATAGGGTATGGAACCCTAAAATACTGTACAAGACAGCCTTGGTTCGGTTTAGGTTTTTACTCCAAAAGACTACACACTGAAAACTAAAAAATTCGGATTCTATATATAAGATTACACATGCGACGGCGTCACCTTATAATTTGTGACGCCGTCGGGTGGCCGTCATTAGGGTTTCGTCTTGGCCACGTTAGTCTTGTGACGACGTCACCTTATGCTTGTGACGTCGTCCCCTTTAGCTTCTGACGTCGTCTGGATCAAATCTAGGCCGTCTGAGTTACGACACCCTACTCTTTTAAAACCTGAAGCCGTCACTTGTAAATGAGCAATTTGGCTACTGAGCCATCACAAAAGTGGTCCGACGGCGTCACTGTTTTATGCCTGATGCCGTCACCTTGAGTTCCAGCAGCCTGAGTGTCTCGATTCTTGACTTTAGCCATTTTCTTCGTATATTCGCGCCTTTTCGTCCGAATAAGTGTCATTCCAGCATTTTGCCTTCAAGATACCTAAAAAGTGAAAAGGAACGATATTAAGTAATAACGGATACAAAAGCGATCAAATAAGGGCTTAAACGACCCCTCAAAAAGGTACATTTTAAAACCTTATCAGATCATCAGCTCGCATAAATCTTTGACTCTTCCATTGTAGTGTTGACATTATGTGATGTTGTGACAGTGGACCGACATGCTCACATTCTGGATCATGATTTCTTTTCATCAGAGTAGCGAAAGCTTTAGTTGATTCACGATATTTGAAGTAGCGTAGCAGAAGCATGGAGTGAGAATATCAGAGTCATTGATGCACTAATCATGATTTCTTTTGAAATGAATGTGATGTGTGAGCATGCGGCTATGGATTGACCTCTCCATTCTGATTAGCTGCAAACGTTGGGTGTACCTGCATACAACAGTTAGCAATAAAGCGCACGAAAGTTTCTTTGATCACTTTCGTTGAATTGAGGTACACGGCCCATGGTTCCCCGTTGATCAGTACAAGTACTGCCTGTGATCAGGTATAATTCCGAAGAATCCCCTTGACAGGGTTTCGCAGCTGCTCCAGCCGTTCTCAAACCGGAGCGTCTCAAAGAAGACAACACGGAGTGAGTGAACCAGCGAATTGAGATTCACTGATTGATGAAAAGAGATTTGAAAAAAAATCGTGTACTGCTCAAAATAAAGTGTTTTTGCAATACAACGAAGGTTTTAAGAAAAATCAATTATCAATTATAAACACCTTTTAATTTTGAAACATTAATACACAGTAGATGTGCTATAGAATTTTTGAGCACAACGACTGGTTTTTCAAAGGAATCCGTCAATCCATTTCCTGGACCAAGGTTGATTCAATATTGAATCGCCCCATCGTTTCTATCTAGTTGTCACATGGTTGATCTATTGGATAGATCTCACATGCCACCTACCAAGAGCTTGTTTGATGTTGGCTCTAGAAGGCTTTCCATCTTCATTGTGAATATGTTTGCATATCACTCAGATGTTCTGGCAATACCAGGACTCTTAAAATATATTCTCTCTTTCCACATTGTGTGAAACAGAGAGTCTTCATTGATTGTGTCCTTAATGAGATTTATTGATGATCTCGTGGCTCTAGACTCAATTGTGCACATTTGGTTCCTATGCCGGAGACTAGGGAGAGGGTCTCCTTCTTCAATATCACCCATCTCTAAGAGAAAGTCGATAGATAATGTAGATTCCCCTGTGAGAATGAAACAAGTCCTTTTAAGAGGAACTTGAGTAGCTTGGGAAGATGTAGTGCAGTGCGTCACTGGATCCATGACGTCTTGTCTTCAATACCGGTGTTACCTAGGTAACAGCCAGTAGCATATGAATTGAACCCGATTTCTGCCCTAAGGTTGAAATAATGGAGAGCTATTTCTTTTCACCCTTTTCACATTTATGTCTTTTTCATTCTTCAACCCCTTCAGTGCTTACCGAGATTTCATTACTAGAGCCTTGTTGGGTTTATTCCAGTTCTAGTTCTATCTCAGTCCGCACTCTTCCCATATCTCACTTTTCTCCTTTTTTCATCATACCTAAGGACTCTACACTATCTAGTGGATTGTCCCTGGGTAGATCCCTCCGGCTCTGGCGGGATTGTGGGAACGAATACCTAACCTAATCATCCTTATATCACCATACATAAAGTAAATTTGGTTGGTCTTTTTGGTATTGTTTATCAGCCTTTGGAACCAATTGAAAACCATTTGAAAATCAATCCAAGTACTTGTGATACATGATCAAAACATTTTGTACCTGAATTGTTTTAGATATTTTTAGAAAACGGCCCCCCCTCAACATGTGCATCATATGTTTGAAATTGTATAGCACATATTAGGGAAAACCTGCACTTAGAGACAAATCAATCACGTTTCAATCCATTCTGGTTTGATATAAATGCTCCCCCTTAACATGTGCATGGAAAATTTGAAATCGTTTGGCACATGCAGGGAGGAGAGCTTGTTAATCACGTATAAAGCCATTTATTGAATTATCAGTTTAAATCTAATTTAAATCACAAATTCTCCCCCGATCACAATTTTCAAATCCTTTGAGAGTTGTGATCTCTATTGATTTAAATTAAATTTTGAGAGCTTTTGAGGAGAATAGTGACTTGCTTATGATAGACATTTTAACTGATAAGGATTAGATTTTGAGACTTTAAACTCCATTAACCAATCATGCATAAATATCTTTTGTAAACATAACATTAGCCAAGGTCTTGAATCAATTGTATAAAACATTGTTCTTTTTGATTTTCCAAAAGTAGACCTTGCTCTTTTACGTGCTAATTATTTGAAAAATAACCTTTTTGATTGAATTGAAATTGTTGGGAATTCTACTAAGTATGAATTATGTTGATGTTACTGCTGAAGGATTCTGCTGAAGTGTATGGATTCTACTGAAGACTTAATTCTGCTGAAGTTAGGAAACCGTGTAGATAGTTTCTGCGGATATAGATATTCCGCGTATTCTATAGTTAGTTAGGATATGTATGAGCTTTATTAGGAAGTTATATTGTATATCTTATTTAGTTTTATGCTTATACGTTTCTTGGGAAACGGGTTAGGGTTCCTTGTGTATAAAAGGAACACATTAGTATGAGTTATGTACGAGTTGAAAAACAAAGTTTTAGTATTATTAAAAGATCCATAGAGGATCAAAGTGTTCTTAGTTATTTGTGTTTGTTCTTGTGTTTAAATTCTGCTTGAATACAAGTTATAGAGACTGTCTAATAGTGTGTTTGTGATTACATAAGCATAACTATCGATCTATGAGTGCTTTAAAGATCTATCAAGGTCTACGTTTCAACAAGTGGTATCAGAGCCTCGGGAGAGTCTCTACGATACTAAGAACAGTCTTTCCTTTACACCCATACAACCAAAACAATTCAACCTTCACCATGCCTGGATCTGATGATGGTATGGATGTCACCAACAACAATAACAACACCTCAATGCAACAACTCAGCCTCTCTAACAGCAATGCTAAGTTTCCTTACCTCAAGAAGGAGGAGTACGATTTGTGGTCAATGAAGATGCAGAACTGGATCTCTAACATTGATTGGAATCTCTGGGAAATTGTAAAGAAGGGGAACAGTTTGAAGAGGACTATCACAGATCTTGATGGTAATGTTACTATTGTTCCTCCCAAATCTGCTGAAGAGATACTGGCCGTTAAAAGAGAGCACAAAGTAAGAACTATTCTCCTTCAGGCTATTCTTGAAGATCACTTGGGTGATTTTCACTACATGTTGGATGCTAAGGATATATGGATGGCCATCAAGGCTAGGTTTGGTGGGAATGAGGAGTCCAGGAGAATGAGGAAGTCAATGTTGAAACAACAGTTTCAAGAATTCCAAATCTCTGAAGAAGAAGGAATCCACAAAGGTTATGACAGGTTTCATAAGATACTGAGTCAATTGAATCAGCTGAAGGCAAAGCCAGATAATGATGACTGCAACTCAAAGTTCTTGAGATCCCTACCTTCATCTTGGTTGCAGGTAAGCATTGCCCTCAAAGCTAAAGGTGGGCTGGATATGCTCACTTTTGATGAACTATACAACAGACTTAAATCTCTTGATCCTGATGTGAGAAGTCCTTTTCATTCATCCACTCCTAGTCATACAGCTTTTGTTGGGGCCTCCTCAAATAGGATGACTTATGCTCCAAGTCCTGTTTCCTCAGCATCATCCTCCTACACTACTACTTCATCAAGTTCTCAACCTAAAACCAGTGGTGTTTTGGAAGATGTGATTCACTCTTTTGTTGCTGATTATGATACTCAGCAGCAACTAGCCTTTGAGGACTTTGAACAGGTGGATCCATTTGACATGGAGGAGATGAATTTGAAGTGGCAACTGGCTATGCTCTCAATGAACATCAAGAAGTTTGAGAGTAAGTCAGGAAGAAAGTTTGGCTTCCAAGGAAGAGATCCAGCTAGGTTTAACAGAGGCAAAGTCAAATGCTTTTCTTGTGGTCATATGGGTCACTTCTCTAGAGAATGCAAGGACAGGAAGGTTGATGATGAGGTGAGATATACTTCCTATCAGCAGATTCAGAAGGAAGCTGGAAATTCAAAGGCTGGAAACTCCTCAGCACTTGTCACTGTGGATGACCATGTCGACTGGAAGATGCATGAGCATGAGAATGATGATGCTCCTGGCTCGGAGAATATTGGATTGTTGGCTAGCTGTACTTCAGAGGATAGGCATGATCAAGTTGCCTTAATGGGCATCTCTCAGGTACATAACTGTGTTTTTGGTTGTAGTGAACGTTATAATGAACTTAAAGAAGCCTATGATGAATTGAAACCTAAATATAATGAATGTTATGTTGAAGTTGAGGCTTATAAACAGGCTTTAAAAAAATTAGAAAGCCAAAAGGTTTGGTTTCAAAAGAATCAATTGGCTTATGATGAGAAAATAAGGGTGTTACAAAGTGATTTAGATTGTGCTAAAATTGACTTAAAACGGACTGAGAAAGAAAAAGCTAAGGTAGTTTCTGAAAACCAAGTGCTAAAAGAGAAACTAGATGATGAAGTAGCTAGACATAAACAATGGTTAATATCAGGTAACAATCTAGCTAGAGAGATCTATAGTAGTCAATCTGAGACCTCTGCAATAGGTTTAGGGTTTAAAAAGTATGTAGGATTAGAAGCTAGGAATGATGGGCGTAAAACTACACCAGCAGGTTTAGCTAATTATGTCAAAGAAGGTACATTATATGCTGTCTCTGGACCTATTAGAGGTTAACATATGCCCATTGACCTTTCCCTCACTGTTGACTTTGATGGATCACACCATCTTTATGGCAAAAAGTCAAAAGACTTGCCAGACCCTGATTCTTCATCTAATGACTTTGTCTCTTGTTGTGACAGTGACAAGTCCTCTGACCAAGGGTCTACTTCTACTACCAGGTGTGATTCAAATGACAAGTTATACCTTCCCAAGACCTTGCCCAAGCCTACACCCAAGACTGCTTACAAGCCTTTTAAAGTTGCTGCTGAGGAATCTACTTCCAAGCCAGTTTCTTCTGAAGACTTGTCTTTTAATTCTTTGAACAATAATGCTTTTAAGTTTGCTAAAAACAATTCTGTTAGTTCTTGTGGTTTCAATGCTTTTTCATGTAATAGAACATCTTTTACTTTGAATAAATCTTCTAAAAAGAAGACATGTTTTGTTTTTGGAAGCAAATTTCATTTGATTAAGGACTGTAATTTTCATGAGCAAAGAATGGGTGCAGGTGCTGGTAAAAAACAATATAGACCAATGTGGACAAATATTAATGATATACCACCTTATATTCCACAAGCAACTAATAAACCTTCTCCTTGGAGAAGATCTGTTGCTAGACCTTATGTGAAACCAACAAGTTCATATTTTCAAAAAGGTTATTAGCCTGGATGTGTTGACTCAATGTATGATGGGATGGGAACTTGGGGTACTGCTGTGAAGCCCTCAGCAGGTTGTTCTAGGACTAGAAAGGGACCAAATTTTCAATGGAGGTCCAAGAACAATGGTGGATCTTTTGTTTCTACATGGCCTAAATCTTGTGATCCACAAGGCAGGCTCAAGTCAGTAATGACTTGAGCCTCCATAGTGTACTTATATTTTGTATATTTTTGTTGTTGTTGTAGGATCATCCTCTTAAGCATAAGGACGTTGGCATTGTTGATAGTGGTTGTTCCAGAAGCATGTCTGGAAATAGAGAAATGATGCATAATTTCATACCCATTACAGAAGGAGGCAATGTCACTTTTGGTGGAAGTGATGGTAGAATCACAGGGAAAGGAACCATCAAAACACCTCAACTGGATTTTGAGAATGTGTACTATGTTAAGGAATTGCAACACTTCAACTTGTTCTCAGTCTCACAAATTTGTGACACCAAGAACAAAGTATTCTTCTCTGAGGATGAATGTCTTGTGCTTTCTAAAGACTTCAAACTACCAGAAGATACAGCAATTCTACTGAGAGTTCCTAGAAATCACAATCTATACACATTCAACTTGAATGATGTTCAACCAGAAGGTGATCTAACTTGCTTGGTGGCTAAAGCATCCGTGGATGAGTCTAAAAAATGGCATAGAAGGATGGCTTATGTGAACTTCAAGACCATAAACAAGCTTTCTAAACTGGTTCTTGTTCAAGGACTTCCCTCCAAAGTTTTCACCAATGAACATAACTGTGTTGCCTGCAACAAAGGAAAGCAACACAGAGCCTCATACAAAGCCATTACTGCTGTGAGCATTATTTCAGCACCTCTTCAGTTGCTGCATATGGATCACTTTGGTCCAACCCAAGTCAGGAGTATTGATCATAAGTATTTCTGTCTGGTAATCACTGATGACTGTAGCAGATTTTGTTGGGTATTCTTTCTAAGGACTAAAGATGAAACATCTCAAGTGTTGAAAGAGTTCATTACCCTTGTTGAAAACCAGTTGAACAAAAAGGTTAAAGGAATTCGGTGTGATAATGGGACAGAGTTCAAGAATGTTGTATTAATAGAACTTTGTACGTCTAAAGGGATAAAAAGGGACTATAGCACTCCAAGAACCCCACAACAAAATGGGGTAGCTGAAAGAAAGAATAGGACCTTAATAGAGGCAGCAAGATCAATGCTTGCAGACTCTAAATTACCCACTATGTTCTGGACTGAAGCAGTTTGTACGGCTTGCTATGTACTCAACAGGGTATCCATTACTAGACCTCATTTCAAGACACCTTATGAACTTCTCACTGGGAAAGTTCCTGCTATACATTACCTCAAACCGTTTGGATGTCAAGTGACCATTCTGAACACCAGTGATCCATTGGGGAAATTTGATGAGAAAGCTGATGAGGGGTATATTATGGGTTATTCAGCTCATAGTAAGGCTTATAGGGTATACAATTTATCTGCTAAGAAGATTGAGGAGACTTTGAACCTGAGATTTCTAGAAGACAAGCCTAATGTTCAAGGACAAGGTCATGTTTGGTCTTTTGATCTTGATTACTTAACTGATTACTTGGGTTATTCTAAACATGTGGCTAACCAAAATGCAGGTACACAAGAGTCTCCCACTGACATTGCAGGTACCATGGATGCTGACTCTGATTGTGAGTTTGAGGATGATGAACATCCTATTATTGTACCTTCCTTCTCCCCTAACCATTTTGCAGGTGATACTCCTAAAGTTACATCTGATGAGAGTGAAGATGAGTCACATTATGCAGAGGACCTTGCTAGGCTTAAGAAACAAGAGTATGCAGCTAACCTTGAAGCTGAGAAGTTTGATGGGAAGGTTGCAAGAGAAGCAGTCAGTGGAAACTATGATTCTCCTGATGGTGATCCTGTTTCTCCTATCATCACCAAATCTGCTGATGGTCATGCTGTTTCTACTCCCATTTCTACTAAAGTGTCCACAGACTTTGGAGAACCTTATACACGATTTCCAAGTCCTTCAAATCTTGGTAATCATCAACCCAAAGCTGGCATCTTCACCTCACCTTCCTATGACAGTGATTTTGAGCCAACTGTAACTAATCTTGATACATCTATTGAAGTCAACCCCACTGCTACAAAACGAATCAACATTGCTCATCCTTAATCTAATGTAATTGGTGATATTTTAGCACCTGTTAGAACTAGAAGGGCTGTGACAAGTTCTAAATATGGACATGTTGCTTTTCTTTCCTATGTCTCAAACCAGCAAAGGGACAATCATACAGACTTTAAGCATTGTCTGTTTGCTTGTTTTCTTTCTCAAGTGGAACCAACCAGTGTTACTCAAGCTCTTGAAGATTCAAGTTGGCTTGAAGCAATGCAAGAAGAGATGCAACAATTCCAAAATCAGCAGGTTTGGATCTTGGTGCCACTACCTGATGGTAAGTATGCAATTGGAACAAAATGGATTTTGAAGAATAAAAGAGATGCAAGGGGGGTTGTGATTAATAACAAAGCAAGATTAGTGGCTCAGGGGTTCACACAAGAGGAAGGAATTGATTATGATGAAGTGTTTGCACCTGTTGCTAGAGTTGAGGCCATTCGAATATTCTTGGCCTATGCATCCTACATGGGGTTTCTGGTATATCAGATGGATGTCAAAGGTGCTTTCCTGTATGGTGAAATAGAAGAGGAGGTTTATGTCACTCAACCAAAAGGATTTGAAGACCCAGATCATCCTAAACATGTTTACAAGGTTGTAAAAGCTCTCTATGGACTACATCAGGCATAAAGAGCATGGTATGCTAGGCTTTCAGCATTTCTGCTGAAGCATGGTTATAGAAGAGGTGCCATTGACAAAACACTTTTCCTAAAGAAGAATTCTACAAACATCATACTTGTGCAAGTTTATGTGGATGACATTATATTTGGCTCCACTAAAGAAGCTTGGTGCAGGGAGTTTGAGGAGCTTATGAAGGGAGAGTTTCAGATGAGTGCTATGGGGGAGCTTACTTTCTTTTTGGGTCTCCAAGTTCAGCAGAAACCTGATGGTATTTTTATCAGTCAGGATAAATATGTGAGGGACATTTTGAAGAAATTTGGTATGGAGAATGTCAGAACTGCCACTACACCTTATGAAGCTCCAAAGCCTAAGAACAACATTGAGCCAGATCCAGCTGTGAATGTTCAATTATACAGATCTATGATTGGTTCATTGATGTATTTAACAGCTTCTAGGCCTGATATTACATTTGCTGTGAGTGTTTGTTCTAGACATCAAATCACTCCACTTGTTTCCCATCTGAATGCAGTCAAGAAGATCTTTAAGTACCTCAAAGGCCAACCACATTTAGGTCTTTGGTACCCAAAAGAGTCTCCTTTTAAGTTGGAAGCATATAGTGATAGTGAGTATGCTGGTGCAAATCTGGATAGGAGATCCACAACTGGAGGTTGCCAATTCCTTGGAAAGAGATTGATTTCTTGGCAATGCAAGAAACAAACTATTGTGGCTACCTCAACTACTGAAGCAGAGTATGTTGCTGCTGCCAATTGTTGTGGTCAGGTACTATGGATACAAAATCAATTGTTGGATTATGGGTTTCACTTCATGAACACAACAATTTTTATTGATAATCAAAGTACCATATGCATTGTTAAAAATCCAGTTTTTCACACTAGAACTAAGCATATTGAAATCAAGCACCACTTTATAAGAGATGCATATGAAAAACATTTGATAAAAGTGGTTAAGATTCACACTGATGATAACGTGGCAGATTTATTGACTAAGGCTTTTGATGGACCAAGGTTTCAACACCTAGTGGTCAATATTGGGATGCTTAACCCTTAACTGCAAAGTTTAAGGGGAGGCATAGGCCTCAGGGGAGGCATATGCCTCAGGGGAGGATTCATGTTGTAAACTTTGTAAATTATAGTTTATATTTTAGTTTGCTAACACTAACCTGCTAATGTTCTTTTAGCTTTGTCTGTTTTGGTTTGGTTTGTGTGTTTCTCTGTGTCTGTTTTGCAGAATGTCTATATAAGTTGAAGTTCATCATGTTTAGTTAATTGGAAAATGGTCAAGTAAGCTTAAAGCTTGTTTCTACTGAAAGAGAAGTACTGAAGTGATCTAATTATTTCTACTGAAGAGAAGTACTGAAGTTAAATTGTTCATTCATTCAAGAAATAGTTTACAGCTTACAGCTTACAGCTTACAATCAACTTCAAATGAAAATACAAGACCATTTCTATACAAGATCTACTAAACCTATACTAGCTCATATCATCTATTCCAAACGCTGGATTTGCATGACCAGTACGACGAAGAAGCTGAAGACAAAAATGGGAAGGATGGATTGATGAAAACGAAGATGAAGCTGGTGGAAATGGTAGATGGATGTGTGATATGACAATCTTCAGTAGTTCCATCTACTCGTTCCACCATAAAGCAACTACTCCATCTTTCTTTTGCCCTTTCTCTTAAACGATATGAGATGATGCACCAAAACATGGCGCAGGAAGAGCTAACACCACCTCTCTTCTGGAACGTGGCTTTGATTGAGGTTGTGGTGTTGAAGGTTGGGGGTGTGATGTCCTCTTCTTGTTGAAGAGTGGCTCTAGACGATCTGAGTCATCAGAATCACCAGAAGACTCACTTGGATCCACTATACTATCATCTTCAGAAGAAGGAAGAAAGGGGGACTTCAAAGGTCGAGGTTCATTTTGATAAGAAGATCGCAAAAATAGGCGAAAATCATCACTGGATGATGATGATGGAGAGGAGGTTGGATCAATGACCTCTGGTTTGGTAGACATGGTTTGTTGATGATTGTGGTATTTTTGGAGAACTTAGGGTTTGTGAAGATAATTGGGGGTAAATGATTTGTGGTAAGTGTGCATTGGGACTATCTTATAGGCAGATTCAAGGCTTTATGATAATTAATGCGAGTTGGGTGTCACAGTAAAAAGATATTTACTGAAGAATACTTAGCCACTTGAGCCGTTTCTGCTGAGTGATCTTCTTCAGCAGTTTGACTTGTTTCTGCTGAAGTGTTAAGTTTGAAATTGGGTGAAGTTATTTTCCACGTAAGATATGGTCAACATGAGTTCCGATATATTTTACCATCAATTGGGTAACTTCCATTATTAACCAATTTGCATATCTTCGCTCAAAATACCTGATTCCCACCTCATTTAAATTAAAAACACTTCCAGTTGCGTGAATCATAACCTCTTATTACGATTTCTCACATGGCGCTTCACTTCAAGAAAGATCATAACAAACTGGCTTTTCTGGGAACAACAAAGGGTCATGAATTATATGAACCAATGGTGGATTTCTTGAAGCGATCAAAGATTCATTATGCTTTAACGCATTCTCCAAGTGTGATATATGAATCACTGGTTATACAATTTTGGGCATCTGCTACAAAACGGAGTGATACTGAGATTGCTGCTACAGTTGATGGAATAGAGTATGTTGTGACTGAGGATTTGATTCGAAGAAAGATTGGTTTGGATGATGTAGATGGGGTGTATCATTCTAATTCTGTGGAGATACTTGCTGGGCTAAGAGCTTTTGGTTATCAAAGTACTAGAACAGATTTGTGGCAGAAAAACAAGCTTTGCCTCATGTGGAGGTTTTTGGTACATACTTTACTTCAATGTATTAGTAATAAGTCAGGGGGACGGGATCAATTTTCTACTCAATTGGGTTGTGGGATTGTATGTCTGTCACAGGGGTTAACTTATAATTTTTCTAAATATATTTTTGATAACATGGTTGAAAATGTTCAGAGGAAAAAGCATAAGTTTTTAATGTACCCTAGGTTTTTGCAAATGATTTTAGATATTACAACCCAAGTCCAAGCCTTTTGTCCCATAGGTGCTCTGAGTGCTAAACTATTTGCTTCAATGAAAACTCATTTTGAGGGGGAACATCATCCTTTGCTAGCAGCTATGTTGCCTCATGGCAATGAGGTTGCTGATGAGGGTAATGTTGTTGGTTCTTCACCCTCTACTACTATTGCTGCTGATGGTACTCCATCAGTTGCCATGGATGAGGGCCTTTCCAATACTGCTGAAGCAGCAAATGTTACTCCTGACCAATCTCTACCTACACCTTTGCCTATACCTAGTTCTTGTCCACCACCTGCTCATGATAATCTTGATGAGTTTGGGCATGAGGTTTATAGACAACCCACACCTAGTCCTATAAGAGAGCCATTTGTTGAAAGCTCTCCTATCATTGAGCATGATATTATTTCTCTTGAGAGGTCCAATGATGCTCCCATTACCACTGAGCAATCTGCTGGTGGAGCTGAGGACCCTATTACTCTCACATATGTATATGTTTTGCTCAACAGGACTGTGAAAGAAGTTGCAGATCTCAAAAAGGAGCTTGCTGAGACTAAATCTACACTTGGTGGTGAGATTGTGGGTTTAAAGAGTAAGGTTAAGGATTTAGAGAACCAACTTGGGAAAAGTAGCAAAAGGAGGTTTCTGGATTCTTCTGATGAGGAGCAAGAGGATACTCAATTTGAGTCACTTGATATTTTGGTTGATGTGGCTCAGAAGACTCATGTTCCTTCACCAGTTGTTGCTGAATCTTCAAAGAACAAGGAACCTATTCTGTTTACTAGAAGAAGGAGAAGAAAGTATTTAAACAAGGATTCCACTGAAGCTACAAAGGAACCAAGTGTTGAGAATGTTACAAATGTGAAAGATAATATTGATGTTGCACAAATGGTGGATGTTGGTTTTGTACATGGTAAAGATACATCTGTACCAGAAACATCTTGTCCTACACCTTCAGCAGATGATCATACAGTATTTTATGCTGGAAGGAGTTTTAATATGGATCCGAATGCTGATGTCTTTTCTACACCTGTTGAAGATTTATCTCAACATGTTTCTTCTGATGCTAACTTGGGTGTTTCTTCTGAAGTTCCTATTGTTGATATTTCTCATATTGATTCTACTAAGGTATCTGCTGACAAAGAGCAAGGTGTAATGATTGATGAAGAGCTTGGTTTAGATCTTGTGAGTGAACAGGAAAAGCAAGAACAAGCAAGATTGCTAGCTGAGTGTGCAAATATGAAGAAGAGTCATGCATTGGCTCAACAGCTTCAAGCTCAGTTTACTACAAATTTGCCTCCTGAGAGACAAAGAGAACTTGATGAACTAGCTCCTCAGATCACTGATAAGCAATGGGATGCTTATACTCATCAGATTGCATCCAATCCCACTCTTGCACAAAGTATTTTGGGAGCAGACTTTGACAGTGAGAATTTTGCTGCTCAAATGATGGCTCTTGGACATCAAAGGAAGCAAGCTGCAGTTGCACAAAGAAAAGCTCTGGCTGCACAGAAAGCTAAAGCAAAAAGAGAAAGACCACCAACTGAAGCTCAAAAGAAATTTTACATGAGGACTATAGTGTATAACCAAAGTACACTTCTCTATCAGTCTGGTTTGAAAAAGAAACAAGTCTGGGCGTTATCTGATTCTAAGTTGAATAGCATGTATCATAGGATTATGAAGCAGAATACATTAATTTCTAACGCAAAGAGGGTTGCTGATAGTGCCGATGCTCCAAAGGCAAAGAGACCTAAGACAGTTGAGATTGTGGATTCTTTTGATGATATTGCACCTAAGATGATTTCTCCTGGTGTTACTTCTGAAGCTTCTACTGAAGTTATTCATTCAGCTGAAAAGGTTCACTCTGCTGAACCTCATGATGTTTCTTCTGAAATGTTACCCAGTGTTGCATCTGTTGATATAGTAGGAGAAAAGTTGGGTAAGGAAGCTGAACAAGCATCTGCTAAAGCTAAGAAGGCCAGAGAGGTGCTTGAGAGAATGTATGAATTGCGTGGTGTTGCTTCAATTAAGTCTACTTCTACTTCTTCCATTCCTGCTAAAGATGTTCATGATAAGATATCATCTTCTGTCTCTATGGAGATGTATATACCTGGTAGGAGGAAGAAAAGAATGTCTAAAAGAAGACACATTAGTCTAAGGAGATATGTGAGGTCAGATGGGACATACACTTCTAGGATTCATAAGTCTCTCAAAGGTAGTTCTTTGGATGTCAAAGCTGCTGATTCAACTTTCATTAAAGAAGGATCTGCTGATGTTTTTCTTGAAGGGTCTCATGATGTGTTGACTGCTTGGACTTTGACTGATGGACAGCTTAATACTATTTTTAGGCTGGATAATTCTTCTATGCAGTTTAACTTCTTGAAGGAAATATTTAATATGGTGGATAGGCAAGATTTGAATACTCTGTATGGTCTTGTCACTAAGTATTATGCTAATCATTCACCACAGGGTTCTAGTTTATACTTGTTGAGTGATCTTCAAGTTCTGTTTGACTCTCAATCTCCAGATGGTAAAGGGTTTTCTATTTGGAAGAATTCACATAAGTGGAAGGTTGAGACTTGGAGATTTTATCCTATGTCCTGTGTGCATGTGGTGGAGACAAAGTGTGGCATAACTGTATGTATGTTCTCAGATAAGATTTATCCTTTGTCTGTGTCATTGATGGAAAGCATGCTTAGAAAGAAGTTGGAAGTTCCACCTGATCCAGTTGGGAATGATAGGTTGCATGCTGAACAATTCGTTGGATTGATTAAGAATCAGCTTCTGCAACATTAGGTGTTATCTTGATCATGGTATCTTTGTAATCTTTGTTTTATTTGATTCTATGTTTCATTCTTAGTTTTTAAAAAAAAAAAAAAAAAAAAAAAAAAAAAAAAAAAAAAAAAACTATGTATATTCTGTGTTTGTCTAACTTTTCTTGCAGGTTTGTTGTACATTGTTGATGATTATCGACTCACCAGCTATGCCTTGTGTACATCAAAGAGTTGGCTAGTCCAAAGGGTACAACTTTGGTAAAGACACATCAAATCTGTTGATAGTTGTAATGGTTTGCTCAAAATCATAGGGTCTGCAACCACCCATGCTTAATTGCTGAGGGTTGTATGGTCATCAATTCACCATGGTTTATTCCTTTTTGGAATCCAAGAATTGGCTAGCCCACAAGTATATGGCTTGTGGTACAGGCAGTGGAATACCATATTTGGTAATCAATTCACCAAGGGGATTCTTTCTACCTAAGAATTGACTAGTCTTGAGCAAACGGCTACAGGTAAAGACATTTCAAATCCGTTGATGGTTGCTGATTTGCTAATAAATCAGATGGTTATCAGTGTACCATAGTTTTCGAACTCAAACATATGGCTACTCCAGTAGTAATGGCTATTGGTAAAGAGACATCAAATCCATTATTTTCAATGATTCACCTCTCACAGGAGTTAACACACCTGGATGTGATGAGAATAGTATGAAACTAATATGTTTTGATGTACATTATGTCATTTGTTGCTGCAAAGATCTGGTGTTTCAATGTTTTATCATCATAGAGATGTAATTGTTTTGGTTCTTTGTTGCTGTTGTTCGTCTACAATCCACTTATGTTGCTGTGTTAAAGATATATCAAGAAACTGGAACTTAACCTAGTCAAATTCCAGTTTAGGGGAGGATTGTTGGGAATTCTACTAAGTATGAATTATGCTGATGTTACTGCTGAAGGATTCTGCTGAAGTGTATGGATTCTACTGAAGACTTAATTCTGCTGAAGTTAGGAAACAGTGTAGATGGTTTCTGCGGATATAGATATTCCGCGTCTTCTATAGTTAGTTAGGATATGCATGACCTTTATTAGGAAGTTATATTGTATATCTTATTTAGTTTTATGCTTATACGTTTCTTGGGAAACGGGTTAGGGTTCCTTGTGTATAAAAGGAACACATTAGTATGAGTTATGTATGAGTTGAAAAACAAAGTTTTAGTATTATTAAAAGGTCCATAGAGGATCAAAGTGTTCTTAGCTATTTGTGTTTGTTCTTGTGTTTAAATTCCGCTTGAATACAAGTTATAGAGACTGTCTAATAGTGTGTTTATGATTACATAAGCATAACTATCGATCTACGAGTGCTTTAAAGATCTATCAAGGTCTATGTTTCAACATAAATCATTCTCCCCCTCAATCAATGACATGAGTTGTTGATTGAGTGTTAGAGAGTTTGACAAAGATAAGCCCGGATGATTTTCAAAAATTGAGTCCGAGGTATTTTCAAAGCAATTTTGTTTTCATTAGATGACAAATATTTTTCAGAAGAATCATTAGACGGAAAAATATTTGGAAAGAAAACATTTGTCTTTTTGCAGACAAACATTTGCATTAAGAATCAGAGCCTGAGATTTGAAAAATAAGATTAAGCATGGCTCTGTTCTTTCCTTTTAAAACGGGTTACCGCTTGAAATGACAATAAACCACCATTTTTCACCGTCTCATTTTTTTTTAATTTTAATTTTTTTTAAAGCAATTTATGTACATTCGAAGAACATCTAAAAACCCGTGACATTCTTTGAATGTCAACACAAAGTCCGTAGATGATATCGAATTTAGAAAAACATGACAAAAAAAAAATAATATTTTTGGGATTTTTCAAGATTTTCTAATTTTTATGGATTTTGAAAGTTTTATATTTTTCTATTTTCTTTTGTGGGTTTTGAAATTTTGTATTTTGCTTTTTGAAAAAATATATACAAGAGATAGATGAAAAAAACCATTTACTCCTCGTCTTCCTCTTGAAGGCGTTTGAGTGTTTCCGGTTGAAGACTCTTTAGACCAAGTCGTGGAAGGATAAACTCAAAACGTTCTCTAGGAAGAGCTTTGGTGAAGATGTCTGCTAAATGGTATTCAGTCCTCACAAAATAGAGTTCTACCACACCTTTTTCCACTTGTTCCTGAATGAAATGATGTCGAATGTCGATGTGCTGTGCTCTTGAATGTTGAACGTTGTTGCAAGAGAGAGCAATGGCACTTTTGTTATCACAATACAGAGGGATTTTGTTGAATTCAAAGCCATAGTCAGATAATTGGGATCTCATCCATAGGATTTGAGCACAACAAGATGACATGGCTATGTATTCAGCCTCTGTAGATGATATAGAAGTACTCATTTGTTTCTTTGAAGACCAGCTCACAAGCTTATCACCCAAAAACTGAGCACCTCCAGACGTACTTCGATGTGTATCTTGACATCCTGCATGGTCAGCATCTGCATAGGTTGTTAGTGACATACCAGTGTCCTTCGGGTACCAAAGTCCCATGTTGATGGTTCCTTAGAGATAACGAAAGACCCGTTTAACCGCTTCAAGGTGCTTTTTGGTAGGCTTAGCCTGGTATCTAGCACACATGCATACAGCGAACAGAATATCAGGTCTACTAGCTGTGAGGTACATTAGGGATCCAATCATACTTCGATATTTCGTTTGATCTACCATGATCCATGAGTGGTCCTCATCCAGTTTGGTACGCTCCACCATGGGAGTGTCAATGGTGTCACAAGTGTAAAATCCAAATTTCTTTAAAATTTCATTAACATATTTAGATTGATTGATAAAAATGCCTCCGGTACTTTGTGAAATTTGTAATCCCAAGAAAAATGACATTTGTCCCATCATTGACATTTGAAATTTGGAGCCCATCTCCTTAGAAAAACGGTCACATTCATTGGGGTCAGTCGAGGCAAAAATAATATCATCAACATAGATTTTAACGTGAATTAAATGTTTGCCTGACTTTCTGGTGAACAATGTCGGATCAACTGCTCCTTTGCTGAATCCAGTAGACAGAAGAAACTTTGATAGCGTATCATACCATGCCCTTGGAGCTTGCTTCAAGCCGTAAAGAGCCTTCTTCAAGCGATAGACATGAGTAGGATGCTCTGGATTTACAAAACCTTCTGGTTGGCTGACGTATACGACTTCTTTAAGATCTCCGTTAAGAAAAGCCGTCTTTACATCCATCTGATAGACTATCATATTCTTACTTGCAACATTAGCCAGGAAGATTCTGATTGCCTCGATGCGTGCAACTGGAGCAAATGATTCTTCAAAGTCAATACCTTCCTCTTGACGGTTTCCTTTTGCAACCAATCTAGCCTTGTTCTTTAATACATCGCCATGCTCATCAAGTTTTACTTTGAAGATCCACTTTAGAGCAATGATCATAGCACAGTCAGGAGCAGGTACTAATTCCCATACATCTAGTTGATAAAACTCATGAATTTCTTCTTGCATGGCATTGAACCAGCTGTCTTCATTCATGGCAGTTTTAACGTCTTTTGGTTCGACCTTGGATAGTACGGAGTTGAAGAAGCACCATAAGGCATCAGTTGCAAGTTGTTTACGAGTGGATACTGGACGAGAAGGATTTCCAATGATGTTGTCCAATGGATGATCATGTGTCCATTTTCTCAAGTGTTCGTGTGGTTGTTGTTGAGGAACTGAAGTAGCAAAGCCATTTTCTCTTGATGAAGATGGTTCTGATGATGGTTCAGGAGCAAATATGTTCTCAAAGGGAGCATCTTCGGGAGTAGTAAAGGGGTTATCTCCATCATAGGTGCCAGAAACAATTCCATGATGTATACTTGATGATTGATGAATTGAAGATGATACCGAGTGATCAGCAGCAGGCGCTTCTTGACTCAATGACATAGAAACTGAAGGGTTATCTACGTTGACAGGGATAGGAGCAGCCTCTGTTGATGGATTTGACAGATCATTAGCAATTGGCTCATAGTGTTCATCAAACATTGGATCAAATAATTTCTTCAAATCATCTTCTGAAGGTGGTACATATGGAGTTGCTGGCGAGGGATTGTGTACAGGAGTAGAACTGATGGGACTACTTGATGAAGGTTGTGATGCGGGTCCAGAACTGGGTTGTCCTGGAGCCATTTGACCGGTCAGCTCATCGAACGTAACATGAATTGTTTCCATGATATTTCGGGTTCTTTTGTTGTAGATTCAGTATCCTTTTCTGCTTGGTGCATATCCTACAAATACTCCAATGTCTGCTCTAGCTTTAAGTTTGCCTAGGTCTTGACCCTCATTAGTTGGATAACACAATGCACCAAACAAACAAAGGAATGAAAGATTAGGTTTTCGATTGTGGACAAGTTCATATGGATTTTTTCCATGAGATATGTGAATTAGGGATCGATTTTGAGTGTAGCATGCAGTGGCAGTGGCTTCAGCCCAGAGAAACATTGGAACCTTTGAGTAAATCAGCATTGTTCTTGCGGCTTCCACAAGAGTTCGATTTTGTCTTTCAACTACACCGTTCTGTTGAGGAGTTCGTGGAACACTTCTTTGATGATTGATTCCAACACTTTCATAAAACTCACTAAGTTCTTTATTAACAAACTCAGTTCCATTGTCTGTTCGGATGATTCTAACAGTTTTGTTAAGTCGAACCTGCAGCTGTTTGATAAGTTTAATGATGATATCTGGAGTTTCATCCTTTGTCCTTAAGAACTTAACCCAAGTAAATCGAGAGTAATCATCAACCACAACTAACACATATTTCTTCCCGTAAATATTCTGCACTCTCATGGGTCCACATAAATCCATGTGAATGGTATGAAGAACTTCCATAACTGAGTTTGTAGGTTTGGGTTTGTGGGCATACTTCTTGCTTTTTCCCAATTGGCATGCTGAACAAAGATGATCCTTTTCATACTTTAGTCTAGGTAAGCCTATTACTAAGTTCTTTCTGGAAAGATCATTTATGGTGCCGAAGTTTAAGTGATTGAGACGACGATGCCATAACCATGACTTTGTTTTTGAAGCCTTTGACAACAAGCAAATTGGAGAAGACTTCATCATATCTTCGATAGAGATGGTGTATATGTTTGAACCACGTGTTCCTCTTAAAAGTTCTGCACCATCAAGTTCTCTAACGAAACAAGTATGTTTTCTGAAGGCCACTTCTAGATCAGAATCACAGAATTGACCGACAGAGAATAAGTTATGACCAAGACCTTCAATGTAATATACCCTGGAGATTACACTATCACCAACAACATAGTCTCCATAACCCATAATTGCACCGAAATGATCATTCCCGAATCTAACAGTCCCGATGAATTTACTCACGAAGTTCATGAGCCGCGACCGGTCTCCAGTCATATGCTTGGAACAGCCTGAGTCCAGGTACCACAGAACGATTTGAACGATCTACAGTTGAACACAGACAAGAATGGATAACTGGATAATTGGGATCCCCATGCAAGAATGGGTTCCATTTGGTTAGTAACAATGATTGGAACACCCACATCGGAAGTAGAAACAATGGAATCATCAGGGATTGATGCAGTTCTAGTATATGCATTAGACCTATTCAAAGTATGTCCACTTCTTAAAGGAATAGTTCTACCAGTAGGCATCCATTTCCTAATGGTCATTGATCTGGATAGTTTAGGGCACAATATATTAAGACTAAATTTGTGTCCAGTAGGTATCCACTGATAACCTACATTACTAAATTTTCTTCCTATGGGTTTCCAATGTTTACTAATCTTCTTCCGCCTTTGCTTTCTAGCCTTCTTAGCTCGATTTTTGGCATTAACAGTTTTAACTGGGTATTTAACAGCATTAATCAAATCATTCACACCACATACATGATTAGTAACAAAGACCAAGCAATCATCATTACATGTTTTGCCAAAAGTAGCAAAATTCGAATTAATTACAGTACGCTTATAGCTAATACTAGAATCAACACGATTCGTTTTATTCAACTCAAACTTAATGTTCCTAGGGTGGTCTTCTACTCTCTTCCATTGCACATTCTTAGCTTGCGAGGTCCTATGTTGCTTTGTATTGCCTGGAGGCTTTGACCCGCTTGCTTTTGTGTCACTGATTACTCCTGTAGAGGGAATTATGGGAACATTAGTTGGTTGGGCTACCTTTTGCATTCCTGAACTAGAAGTGCAGGGATCTGAACTACTTGAAGGCACTTTAGAGTTCACTTTCTTAACATTGGGCATAGAACAAGGCATCACAGCTTTATCTTTCTCACATAGGGATTTAGGGCATGTTGCTCTTAAACATTCTAACAACTCCTGAGATCGTTTGGCCTGAATGCAAGCAAACCTAATTTCTCTATCAAGTGGCTTATTTATGAAATCCTCTTCTACAATCTCACAGAGACATTCTAGACTATCCTTAAGGTGAGCGAAATAGTTATGAAACATAAGTTCGTTATTTCTAAGATGAGGAGGAATGTATTTAACAGTCACAATATATTTAGAGTCTGCAGATGACTTTGATGCAACATTCTCATTAAAGACAAGTGGCATTTTCCCTTTTACCTGACTCCTCAGATTCTCAATTTCCTTTTGTAAAGAGGTTATTTTTTCGTTGTTCTTGTCACGAGTGACTTTCATTGACTCATATAACTCTTTAAAGTGTCGTTTAACTTTTTCATTTTATTCTAGAAAACTCTCATTTTCCTTTTGTAAAGCATTAACCAAGTTTTGAAGATGAAAAGTTTGAGAACACTGAGAATCTAAATGAGGAGGCATTTGGGAGCCAGTCACATTGTTCTTTTCACCCTTTAATTGTGAAATTTGGGCTTTCAAATTTCTGATCGTGTTATAGTGAGCTTGAATCTGTTTGTCACGTTTGTTGATTTCAAAAAGTGCATCAAACTCTGGAACATTTGAGGATGTCTTGATGTTTGAGGTTTTGACATTTTCTTTGAGATGTTGATATTTTAGTTGCAAATCAAAATGTTCAACTTCTAGCTTAGAAAGATGTTTTACCAAATTATCGTGATCATCCTGATTAATTTTCTCATTTAGTTCCGAGTTTTTGTTTTCAAGCTCAATGACACGATCATGGGAAACTTTCAAAGCAACAATTAATTCATGAAATTGAGAAGCAGTAATAGAATGCTTAGTAACAGTATAAAACACATCTTGACCCACACAGCTCAATATTAAGTTCTCATTTAAGATATGCATATTCTTCCTTTCAATTTCATTATATTTGAGTTCCCGTTCATAATCATTGACCTCAACAATCATTGCATCAAATTCCTTTTCCATTTCTTTAATATCTGAGTCTATTCCTTTTTGAAGACTCTCAAATTGACCTTTTAATTGTTTAAAGAAAGGCATGACCTCAGTTAAATAGCATTCTTTTGTTTGCTCAAAACCCCTCTCCCCTTCAGTTATCCCAGTAGGTGTGATCCTTTTCTTACATGTCTTCTCAAAATCAACAAATAGTTGATAAACAACATACAGGCTGATTAAGGTCTTGCTCTTAGTGGGAATAGATCTAGGAACTAAATGCATTGGAGTATTCGGAGGATACACAGTTGTTGGAGGCATTTTTATAAGGGGAGTGTTTGTTTTAACAAGTGCATTAGCCTTTTGCATATCTATGTCCTTTTTCCAAAAAACTTGTTTTGGGGTTAATAGAGTTTGTGATTTAAATCTGTTCAGGGAAATCCAATTTTCTTTAGTGTAATCATGGGTTTGAACGTTATGTTTTGCTTTTCACACTCAGGATCTTTTAGCTTATTATTCATTTTCTCCCTAGTGACTTCATCTAATTGCTTATCTTCCTCAGTGCACTCAGCGCAACTAGGTTTCTGCCTAGGCTTAAGGATTTCATCACCATCATATATTACCTTCTGAGCCTCTCTTGCCATTTTACTATACTTAGGATTTGGTTTCTCAACGAGGGGAATACTATGCTTATCGCTTAAAACTCTGTGCTTAGTGATCATGTGAGCAGTCTGAATGGTATTCCCTTGCACGTACAACTTATTTTCAAGCTTGTTTTTCAAAGTTTTTAGTTTGGAAAAATCATTCAAAAGTTTTGATTCCTTAGCATTAAATTCTTGTTTAAGCACTTTAACATTATCTTGAAGTTCTTGCTTTTGCTTAACAGTTTTAGAAAGCTTTTCTTTTAAGGAATCTAGCTCTTGTTTTAATATTTCTTCCCTAAAATTACTTTTTCTAATAATTGCACGTATTTGGTCATCCATTTCCTGCTCACGGGTAGTTAACTCAAACTTAGCACGTTGTTCATAAATAGCAACTTGTTCTTTATAGGCATTCAGTTCAGAGATAACATAATCATCAGGGGCACATGGAGTGAATTCATCAAAACACATAGTCATCATTGACTGCAGAAGATGCATCACTTGGTACAATCTCACTTTCACTTTGTATCACATATTGATCATATGGGACAATATTACTATTACCCACATTATCCATGTCTGATTCATTAGTTACATGTGATTGTACTTTGTTATGCATCTCTTGCTCATCAACTTCATCGTATAGTTTTAATACCTCAAAGATGATTGAATCTTTGGAATGACCAGCCTGTTGTGGTGAAGAGACCTTTGGAGAGACCATAGGTGAGATGCTAGCCATGAAGATTGTCTGGGCAGTAGGTTCATCATCGACATCAGAGTCAAATGCATCAAAGTCTGCAACTTGAAAGGCATTTTGATGATTGTGACCTATTTCCTGAATTGGCTGCTCATCCACATCAGCATCATATGTCTTAGCATTCCCTTCTGCAAGAAACAACAACTCCTCTTCATCCAAAGCTACTCCATTATCCTGAGCTTGCACAAGCAACATCTTGTCTCTGAAGTATTCTGCATTCTGTGGTCGTTTTGGAGATGTGCAGTTCCTCGCAATATATCCCTCACCACCACAGTTGTAGCATTTGATTGGCTTTGCTTGCCCTTGATTGGCATTTCTTCCACGATTCTGATTAGCCACATATCCTCCACCTACTCCAGTATTACCATAACCTGCTCCAATCATCCTTTGTTCATACCGTCTTCCTTGCACATTCTACACCGCTACCTTACCATCTCTGACAGTAGCTTGATTGTGTGGATTGGATGTTGTTCTGAGGTTATTGTTGGTATGTGGAGTGGAATTCATATTTTGACTAACCATGAGAGACAGTTGATTGATGAAGTTTTCCATGAGTGTGTTTGAGTCTGGAGGCTTATATGCTGGATCAGGAATGAGCTTGTAATTACCATTACCCGTGGGTATGACTTGAGAAGCTTTGGTGGTAATTCCAACATTGTTGTAAAAGGTTGTTGAATCATTTGACGAACTTGTTTCTCCCTGTTTAGATTTGAACTGTTCAAGAATCATTCGTTCAAACATAGCATGTCTCTCATTCTGAAGAAGGAAGGCATACAGTTGCTCATAGTTGGTGTTCTTTAATCCTTTGGTTAGCTTCATAGAGGTGACAAATTTGTGCCATTCGGGATTCATGTTGTTCACAAACTTTGAGTTCAGCTGAATATTTGGCATGGTCATTTTGATATTCCTCATGTCATTCACAAGCTTGTGGAATCTCACGTAATATTCATAGACACTTTCTTCGGGTTTCATCTTAAAGTGCTCAAATTCATCATACAGTTGTGATTCTCTGTCTTCCTTAGTTAATTCAGAACATGAGAGAAGCATCTTGACATTATCCCAAACTGCCTTGGCTTCAGTGTTGTGATTGATCAACTTGTAGATGTCTTTTGGAAGACCCTGAAGTATAATGTTTGAAGCCCTGATATCAGCATCGTATCTCTTTTTCTCCTTATCACTAAGCTCATCATACGTCTTTGGTCTGTCCAATCCTAAGATCACTGTTCCATCCGCAGCAGTTTTAAGTATGTCTCTTGTAGTCTCAATCTGATAAGGTCCTTCATCAATTGATTTGAGAATGTTGACCCCATTTTCCTTTCCCAAACAGTACAACCTAATTCGTTGAGCCCATGAGTCATAATCAGTTCTGTCAAGCATAGGTGGATGAGTATCTGATCCAGCTGCTTGAACGTCCTCAGCTACAGTAGAAACGATAGTAGGTACGTTGTTAGACATGATTACAAGTTCTACGGGATTTTACTATTCTTTGATTAAACCGGGAAATTGATTCTTTCACGGGATTTTACTAAACCAAAAGAACAACCGTAAAAATGTAGCACGAAGAAATGACAAGTCTCAATAGACAAGTAGCTAAACAGTCCACTCGCTTTGGTATCAACTCGCTAAACAGTCAACTCGCTTCAAAGACAAGTCGCTTAAAACCCAGTCGCTTAAAGAGTCAACTCGCTAAATAGCCAAGTCGCATACAGAGACAACTCACTTAACAACCAAGTCGCATAAACCAACTCGCTGTCAATACAACTCGCTTAATAGCCAAGTCGCTTTAGAACTCAAGTCGCTTAAAGAATCAACTCACTTAATAGCCAAGTTGCATAAACCAACGCGCTTCCAATAACAAAGCAACTAGCTTCTTAGAAACACAACACCGTAGCTCAACTCGCTTCGTTCAAAATTTAAAAACACCCACTTTATCAATCAAAAACAGCCAAACCACAATGATTCAAGCCTTCCAATTCAAAACCTAAACACATATGATGATCCTAAAGACAAAAGTACAATCAAAATTCAAACTTTAACACTAGAAATTGACCAAATGATTCAAACTCTCTTAAACACTTATAACCCCAAAAACCTTATGAAATCCACCAAAACAAAGAGCATGAAAGATGAGTGATCAAACCATGGCTCTTGATACCAATTGTAACTTATAGGATTTCACAAACACATCAAACCATATCCATATGAGGCGTATAAAAATGTTTAGAGAGAGAAAGTTCTAGAGAGAGAAAGGGAAGAGAGTTGGGAACTATGTGAAACAAAGAAAAAATGGTATTGAAGCTCCAACCCTCTATCTTGGGAGGTAGAGGGTATTTATAGTTTTCTTACAAGACTCGCCTCCTACGGGCTGTAGATCAGGCATACAATGGGTAAAGACCCGTCCGTCCTCCACGGTGTTACTTAACTAAATACTAACTAATATTCAATGACTACGACTACGAGCTTTCTAACGATTACATATACTTGAGGTGACCGACACTTTAATGACAGGATTTTCTAAATCCTAACACAATACAATAATATCAATAGTGGTAATAGTAGCCAATAGTAACCATGGAGTAGCTAGCTCCCAATATGTGAAGGACGTGTATAGCACACAACATCACATTACCAATACAATATAACAATATCAATACAATAACAAATCTAGGATGCATCCATACGCCTCTGCAAAACAATAGTGGCCATACATATATCTTGAGCTCATAATCATATAACAGAAAGGGACGGTGTTGAACATCACTCGACCACACTGGAGTCATGCCATTGGTGCATCAATGACACGGACATGGAACCCCCATGCCTAGTTAATGGCTCGGGTATCAAACTGACAGGTCAAAACAAAAGGTCCAAAGTATAGCAATATATGAGTCATCCTAAACAAAGGTTCAATATCAATGGTTCACAATTCAGAGGTTCATAGCAATGGTTCAATATCAAGGTTCAATAGAAAAGGTTCAATAGCAAAGGATCAATAGCAAAGGTTCAATTCAATAATTTAAAACAAGGCAAGGTTCAATTCAAAATGGCAAGAGATCAAAAGATGCATAGAGATCATGAGAAACCTTATGAGAAAGGTCAGAATATCTGTACCTTATTCGAAGGAAGCAAAATAGGAAAGTAAGGTCACAAGATGAATCAATCCCGCTGCCCGGAACTATATGAATTAGATAATGCTTATTAAAATTAGATTACCTCTTTTAGACGGCTTTCCATTTTTAGCAGGTTTGCACTTTTAGTAAGTTTAGTCCTTTTTTATGTAATTAGTGTCATATTAGCTTTAAATGATGAAAATGAGTAGTATTATAGTTTAAGGATCATTTATGACAAATTACACAAGTTTAGGGTCAATAGGGTAAATATTACAAAGTATAGGGTCAAGTTACATGTTCCTTTCATTTATAATTTTATGTAATAAATCCTATTCCTTTTTTATGAATATTAACATGCATGTAAATGAATCTTAACAATATATGATGAATATTAACATGTAATATCTCATTTAAGCAAGTTTACTCTTTTTACTTTTTTGGTACCTTTAGTTATCATATTAACAAATCAAACCTTCAAGTTTCAATAATTACAAAACCACCCCTTTAACTTATATAAATCATATATATATATATATATATATATATATATATATATATATATATATATATATATATATATATATATATATATATATATATATATATATATATAGGGAAGGGATCGGGTGGTTTTAGGCTTTTAAGTAGGGATGGTGCGGAAATATCACAGTAACTTTTTAAAAAATAATTAAAAAAAAATCTGAAAAAAATAAAAAAATAAAGAGGATGATAAATTATTATGAATCGCTGAAAAAAATTTCAAAAAAAAATCGTTTTCATGATTAAAGGTATTGTGATATTAAGGTCGATTTTGACTTTTTTACAAAAGTCAAGATCTGATCTTAAGATCACATAAACTTTTTTTTTAAATACAAATTGTTAATATCACACTAACTTTTTTTTATATTACAGTACTTTTTTGTTTTTTTTACTAATATTATTAATATCATCGTAACTTTTTAAATAAAAAAATGTTAATATCACGGTTACTTTTATATATCACAGAAGCTTTTTTTCTTTTTTTAATATAATTGTTAATATCACCGTAACTATCATATGTTTTTTTTAATAAAATTGTTAATATCATAGTAACTATCATATGTTTCTTAATATCACGGTTGATTTTTACAGGTAAAAAAGCTTAATATCACAGTTGGTTTTATAATATCACCATTTTATAATATCACAGTTTATTAATATCACAGTAAGACTCATAATATCGTTAATATCATGGTAGGACTCATAATCAAAAAAACAAAAAGTGCTCAGAAATCTGGAAAAATAAAAAAATGAAAGAAGATAACAATAGTAATGATCCCTCAAAAGGAAAAAAATTAAAAAAATCGTTTACATGGTCAATTGCTACCGTGAAGTTAGCGCAAATATTGACTATTTTACAAAAAGTCAAGATCAGATCTGGAAAGGGCGGTCCAGATCTATCCGCACATCCGCACGAATTAAAAAAATCAGCACTTGATCTTCACTCTCTCTCTCTCTCTCTCTCTCTCTCTCTCTCTCTCTATATATATATATATATATATATATATATATATATATATATATATATATATATATATATATATATATATATATATATATAATTCAAGCCCTAGGTTTAGATCACGATTTCCATTTACGTTTTCCACCATTTAGACTTGATTAGTACAAGATTACATGACTCTTTTGTGATTCTCTTTTTGTGTCGAGACATCCCCACCCCAAAACAATTCTATACGCCACTTTACGCAACCAAACGAAACCCTAAATCCTTTTTCTAGTCGATACCAATACTACCATGCATATACACGTATATTTTAATTTCATTCAAGCTCGACATAATCAAAAGAAGTATGCATGTCGTGTGGTTGTGGTTAAAAACAGATTCAATGACAAGTTATTTGGTACACCTTTATTCGACATGTATAGGACCCATACCATGATTTTATGTGGCAAAACTATTATTCATGTGACAAGTTCTATTCGTTTTTATAAACATGCACATGGAGGAAAAATAGTACACGACCAGATTCAGGAAATAAATGAAGGAAAGGAGACGAGATGAGGGTGTTACGTGTTACCTTTGTAGCGTGAAAGAGATGAAGGAAACAAGACCAAAACGAAACAAAACTAACACCTCCCTTTGCCCTATAGTAACCTACGACCAGCAGCAAGCCAAAACCCACGACAGACCAAGCAACCCTTCGAACCAATAACCCAAGATCACAGCAACCTCACGAAGCCTACGAATCTCCTTTTGATCCTCCTTGTTGTCGACAGAAAAAAATGGAAAAGAAAAGGGTTTGCCGTCACTTTTAGATTAGGGTTTTTAGGTGATTATTTTGAGAGAGATATGGAGTGATAAGTGAGATATGATTGAGATAAATGGGGAGATTATATGGGTGAGTGTGGGGCATTCATATGGCCGAGTAAGGGGGGAACCGAATCAATTTTATTCATTTACCATATTTACCATGTATACTTAAGTTACATTTTAATTAAATGTCTAATACATGTACATTATCTAGTCCATATGACTTTATGTTGTGTTATATTTATTTTGTATTATAAGTGTAAGTTTTATTTTCAATGTCTTGTGTAAATCATTTATAAATTAAGTATTTAACGTATTTAACGAGCTTGACTTATTTTATGAATTATTAGCTTGAGGGGCATTATGGTCATTTTACACGTTTACGATTTTTAGGGTTTTATAGACACAATTTGTTATCTCACAAAACACTTCAATATATTAATACGAATACTCAAAAGTATTATGGTTACAAAACCTTGAAGTGATCGACTCTTAGAATAACTCGTACTCTAAATCTAACCTAGGACCTCCTTTTATAGACTAAGGAGTCCTAGTCGGTTTACAATAACTTTATATACAAGATAAATCTTTTTAGAATCTATTCTATAATTATTTAACCGACTATACATAATTATCATATAAGCAGTACACATGTTTGCACTGGCAGTGTGTACTACTAGTGTATTCTCCAAGCAATCCGTCAGTTAAGCTTAGCAGTACAAAGTCTTAGCTTGGCAGTACAAACTGTTTAGCTAAATTCCCAACAGTAATCTCCTCTCTAAACTTAAGCTAAGCTTAAGTACAACTATGCTAACCAACTGAGCTAACCTCAGGGACTTGGTTTTCTTTGGAGGAGTAAAAGAGTTTGTGAATGTCTACGCATTAAGTGCACAAACTTTTTAATCTTTTAGTCCACCTTAGGATCCTATTTATACACAAGTATTTGGACAACCGTTACAATGAAGACAAAGATGACATCTGCTAGTTTGGACAAAATACCTGCGTATTTTGTATCTGTTACAATATTTTACTTTGAGTATGGGACAATGTTGCTTTCTGAATAGCAGTGATGACACTGCTTTGATCTTTAGCCATTCGGGTAAGTTTAACCTTTGTTTGATAAGGACTCCCCCTTATACGTTTCAAACTTATCCCGCCATGTCCCACCTTTCATTCAGTCTTCAGTCTCTAATTCTTCAGTCTTCTTTATTGTTGAGGAGACATGGGGTTCAATGAGCTATTCTCATCGCTCCCTAAACCCATCACCTTCTTCTTTGACTAAGTTATCATTCACTAAGTCCCGCCTCATTGCATGGAAAGTCTTTCTTCTTAGACTTGTCATGAGCTTCCTGAAGATGACTCACTGAGTGACTATTCACTCAGTGACTTAGTTGATGTTTACGGTTATACAACACTTAATGTATTTTCTATTCAAATCCTAGTTTAAGAAAGCTTGGGTATTGAATGAACCCAACAAAAATCATAATAACATCAATACCTCATTAAACATTTAAACCAAACTATTAATCACATATTTTCTAAATAAAATCACAATATTTTCATCATAAATTGTATAAACATTAGTCATCATTATTTAATCATAAAAAACATCAACGGCGAGTAAGATAAGTAGTTAATGTAAAATAAAATTTTATTATTATACATGAACCGGTTTTTTACCAGTTTTTAAGTCGGAACTTGACTGGTTGCCTTCTTCGTCATGTATTGCTCTATCATAGCATCGTCGGCGTCATTTTCTTCCATTTTTAAACTGTTTTTTACGGTCATTTTTAGATATAGGGCACGATTATCTATGTTTTTTTTTTATTGGTTTTGTGTTAGGTTTGTATTTTGAATGTGTGTTTGGTGAGAAAAATAATGAAATAGATGCTATGAGTATTCAGCAGGAAATTAGGTGCATGTCAATTAATCTTATTTTTTAAGAAACAATTATCCTTTAATCCTCCACTAGATCAAATTAAGATGGAGGGTGGGAATTTTTCCATTGATATGTGAGTATTTTGTGGTATATAAAATAACCTCCTCATATTATTTTACTTATGTTTGAAATGTGAGCTTATTATGATTAAAACTCATAAATATTTGATTAGATGTGATCACGTTTATTTTAAAAATAAGCGATTATCCATGTATAGCAACAAGTTTATAATAACGTCAATTTATTTGTGCATATCTATTTATTTTTCTGCATGTGAAGTGAGAGCTAAGAAAAATTACGGATTAAATTATAATTAGATATTAAATAACTAATAGATTGTGTTGTCTTTTATAAGAGCACTAGAGAACGTCAGTGTTAAAGTAAAAAGTGTTGTCACCTCAACTTTTTTCTCTATAACTTAGAACATATAACTTAACCCAAAAACACTCTACCTCCATCATTCTTCAAGTCATAATACACCTCCAGCCTTACAGTTTTTAAAATAATACACAAAAACACAAAGAGAAAGAATAAAAAGAGAAAACGTCCTATAACTTAGCTGGTGGAATGCCTTATTACGTGAAGAGTGATGGCCTCGTGCCACCATGGCGCGCAATAAGGCTATAACACATCTTATTACTCAAGGTACCGAGTGCTCTAAATAAGGTGTATTGTGGTAAAATTACATAACTCATTTTGCACATTTTAAAAAAATTTGTTTTCTCTCTTTGTGCGAAAGTATAAATATAAAAATAAATATAACTTAACATAAAAGGATTTGAAACTAAATACAAATATACTTTAAATAGAAACGTACTTACAAGAAAATATCGTTGTCATAGTTGTACTTTTTTTCGTCCTATTATATGATGAGGAATTTTCAAATGCTTACCTTTATTTTGTTGCTTACCAAGGAACAAATCCCCACCATCCAGCTAGTTTAATCTAATGATGGGAATAAACCTAAAATTTAATATGGAAACCTAAGTTCATATTTTTTTTTCTCCTTTTTCTTTGTCTTTTTGTCTTTCTTATTTATTAACATTTTTTTTCTTTTTTTTTTCTTTTTTTATTGGAATTCACGTTTTTATTTTAAATCATGTTTTTTTTTTTAAATTCACGTTTTTTTTATTCAAGTTTTTTTTTCCGCTTTCATACGTTTTCATCTGTATTCACACGTTTTCGTTCGTTTTTATACGTTTTCGTCCATGTTCATATGTTTTCATCATTTTTTTACGTTTTCGTCTGATTTCAGACGTTTTCGTCTGTTTTCATCCGTTTTCTGACGTTTTCGTCCGTTTTCATACGTTTTTGTACGTTTATATACGTTTTCGTCTGTTTTTAGACGTTTTTGTCCGTTTTCGTCCATTTTTAGACATTTTCGTCTGTTTTCAGTCGTTTTCGTCCGTTTTTATACATTTTCGTCTGTTTCCATACGTTTTCATCTGTTTTCTTACGTTTTCGCCCGTTTACGTCCGTTTTCATACATTTTCATCTGTTTTCTTATGTTTTCGTTTGTTTTCATACGTTTTTGTCCATTTTCTTATGTTTTCGTTCGTTTTCATACGTTTTTGTCCGTTTTCTTTCGTTTTCGTCCATTTTACATACGTTTTCAGACGTGTTTTTATGCTTTCATACGTTTTCGTATGTTTTCTTACATTTTCGTCCGTTTTCTTACGTTTTTGGCCATTTTCATCCATTTTCATACATTTTTGTCTGTTTTTTTAGCTTTTCATGTATTTTCGTCCGTTTTTAGACGTTTTCGTCTGTATTTTTACGTATTCATGTATTTTCGTCCGTTTTCAGACGTTTTCATACGTTGTCATCCGTTTTTTTTACGTTTTCATCCATTTTTAGACGTTTTCGTCTGTTTTCAGACGTTTTCATCCGTTTTTATACGTTTTCGTCCGTTTTCATACATTTTCATCCGTTTTTATACTTTTTTGTCTGTTTTATACGTTTTTGTCTGTTTTCAGACGTTTTTGTCCGTTTTCATACGCTTTTATACGTTTTTTATTCGATTTAATACGTTTTTGTCCGTTTTCAGACGTTTTCATTTTGATATTTGTAAGTGACACTTATTTATCTCTTGTGATATAACACTGTAAGGAAGATGAAAAGTATTACATTCTTCATCATGTATGTGTTATCAGTTGTGATACTCAACTAACAATGTGATGGTTAGGAAGATTTTTGTGTTTTATGATATTATGAAATATTAGAAAAGTTTTTCAACTAAAAACAATAGATGTTATGATACTTTTGTTAGACTTGTGGTGGATTTTTCTATTTAATGGATACATTGTGCATGTTTCGATAGGTTTTATAGCGGGATTTTAAAATATCTATGGTTGAATCAGCAAAATAAATAAGCTATGGTTGAAGATAGCACACATCTTTATAAACAAACCGAGGAAGCTCAAACACTTGTGATATCACAGGTGATATCACCTCACTTGTGATATCACACGTGGTATCATGTGTGATAACACCGTTAATATCACATGTGATATCATGTGTGATATTACCGGTGATAGCATGTGTGATATCATAGTTTATATCACTTGTGATATCACAATCACAAGTGAGGTGATATCACAGGTCTTTGAGCTTACTCAGTTTGTTTATAAAGATGTGTGTTTTCTTCAACCATAACTTCTTTAGTTTGCTGATTCAACCATAGATATTTTTAAATTCCGCTATAAAACCTATCGAAACATGCACAATGTATTCATTAAATAGAAAAATTCACCACAAGTCTAACAAAAGTTTCATAACATCTCTTGTTTTCAGTTAAAACACAAAAATCTTCCTAAATATTTTCAAAAACACAAATAAGAAAAATGAACAGAATATTCACATTAATATAATAAGTGATGTTTATTTTCATTTCTTTCATATATACTTGTTAAAATACTAAATTCTTATCACATTTGGTATGAATTTAATATTTCGCATTTTTAGTTGAGTATCACAACTGATAACACATATATGATAAAGAGTGTAATACTCTTCATTTTTCTTACAGTGTTATATCACAAGAGTTAAATAAGTGTCACTTAAAAATATCAAAATGAATAAAAATGAAGCAAACTATGAAAATAGAGACTTGACATATTCTAAAGATTAAACAAGTGTTGCATTAAATTAGCATTTTTTTGAACAAAATAATAATTCACCTAAAGAGACTTTAACCCTTTTATTTCTACTAAGAGTATAATATCACAAGTGATAGATAACATTGGTTGCATTAAAAAAATACGCGCTTGTCAATTGCGATGAAATGCATAAAAACTATCTTGTAACTGAAAATTATAAAAATATTAGAAAACACATAGGTGATAATATATAAAAATATATAGAGCAATGAAATATCTCAGGTGATATTAAAGGTTAAAAAACATACTTGTTTGTTTATGAAATATCACAAGTGATACTAGACATTAACTTTTTTATAATAAAATATCACAATTGATATTAGACATGTAATATAATAAATTTTAATAATAAGCATGAAAACACATGAAAAGCGTACAAAAACGAATGAAAAGCGAATAAAAACGGAAAAAAAGCGTCCGAAAACGGATGAAAATTTAAAAATGGACGAAAACGTTTGAAAACAGACGAAATTGTCTGAAAATAGATGAAAGCGTCTAAAAATGGACGAAAACATAAAAAAAACAGACGAAAGAGTATATAGACCTATGAAAACCGATGAAAACGTAAGAAAACGGACAAAAACGTAAGAAAACACATGAAAACATATTAAAACGTAAGAAAACAGACGAAAAGGTATGAAAAGGGATGAAAACGTAAAAAAACGAACGAAAACATAGGAAAACGGTAGAAAATGTAAGAAAACAGGCGAAAACGTAAGAAAACGGACGAAAACGTATGAAAACGGACGAAAACGTATGAAAACGGACGAAAACGTAAGAAAACAGAAGAAAAGGTAAGAAAACAGACGAAAACGAACAAAAACATAAGAAAACAGACAAAAACGTATGAACATGTAAGAAAACAGACGAAAACGTATGAAAACGGACGAAAACGTAAGAAAACGGACGAAAACGTATGTAAACGGACGAAAACGTATGAAAACGGACAAAAACGTAAGAAAACAGACGAAAACGTAACAAGACTGACAAAAATGGACGAAAACGTAACAAAACGGACGAAAAGTATGAAAACGGACGAAAACGTAAGAAAACAGACGAAAACAGACGAAAACGTAAGAAAACGGACGAAAACGTAAGAAAAAGGACGAAAACCTAAGAAAACGGACGAAAACGTATGAAAACGGACGAAAACGTATGAAAACAGACGAAAACGTATAAAAAGCGGAAAAAACGGACAAAAACGTATAAAAACTTACGAAGAAAAAAAAAAAAAAAAAAAAAAAAAAAAAAAAAACGTGTAATTAAAAAAAGTGATAAAAAAAAATACAAATAATGAGAAAATAAATAAGAAAGATAAAAAGAAAAGAAAAAGACAAGAAAAAAACATGGACTTAGGTTTAGACATATAAATCTTAGGTTAATTACCACCATTAGATCAAACTAGATGAAATGTGGAGATTTATCCCTTAGTATGCAAGAATTTTTGAGTATGCAAAATAAAGTGTCTCATTATATGATACCAATTTCAAATTTTGTTCTATTATCATCCTTACAATTATTGTTTACTTCCAAATTTTAGTAAAATAACACATTACTTGACACGTCGGCATTATTGCTAATTAAGTGTCCACGTCATCTTCTTCTTCAATCATTTTCTGTTGTCTTCTCTAGGAAATGTTCTGACGTCATTTATCTTAATTTTTCTTTTCATCTTTTCAACCACAAATTTTCTAGACATCTTTTACCAAACCTTAACCGCAATGGTAACCATTTTATACCACCATCCTCTGCTGCTTTGTACCCATCTCGTGCCTAATGTTTCATTAACATACATCACCCTCAAACATAAACATCAAAACCAAACCAAATTTTAAAAAAAAAACCCACCAAAATCCTAAGGGGGTGGCAACACACTCGGTATGGGATCGGTATGCTTGTAAACCGCACGGCATACCATTGCCACCGGTGCGGCATCAATCGGCATGGCATGGTATGCGGCTTCAATTGCCGAAGCGGCATGGAAAGGAAGAAAAGAGGAGAGTGTGTCCAACGGTTCGAATTATAGCCGTTGGGCTATTTTGACACAATTAAAAAAAAAATTCCCCTATAAATATACATTTTAAATCACCAATTCAAATCACATTCTTCTCATCTTCTTTTTCCAAGAATTATATTTATAAAAATGATAGATGCTAGGAAAGGTAAAAATGGTTCCACCTCATCCAAAGGTCGTGGACGAGGCTCTCGAGCACAACCCATTCGTCCGCAAGTTCAATCACAACCATCTCCCTACTATCCCCAAATGAGTCCTCAAGCCGGTCACTATTATCATCAACCTCCACCGATGAACCTTCCATCTCATCAACACCAATATTATCCCCAACCACCTCCGTACATGATGTCGACGACTAGTGATTTCGACCCGTTCGGTGAATACCGTGACGCTCCTACGCGACGTGAACCGAGTGTCGAACGACGACTACCGTTATATGATTACGAGGATGATGACGTTGAGTATGTTCCCGAAACGCAACAAGAAAATCCAATTGGTATACATGTTTTTTTTGTTATTCGTTATAATTGTATTAATTTTATTTGTTATAATTTTATTTGTTATAATTTTAATTGTTATAATTTTATTTGTTATAATTTTAATTGTTATAATTTTATTTGTTATAATTTTATTTGTTATAATTTTATTTTGTATACTATATATTAGGCGATGAAGAAGTTCAAGAAGTCCCAAAAAAAACATCGACAAGAGCGGAGAAAAGAAATTGGACGACAAACGAAGAGGCTGCTTTGGCAAAAGCGTGGGTTCATATTTTCACATGTCGAAAAGTCGGTAATGAACAAACTAGAGATGGTT
This sequence comes from Chrysanthemum seticuspe, assembly GCA_019973895.1. NCBI lineage: Eukaryota > Viridiplantae > Streptophyta > Magnoliopsida > Asterales > Asteraceae > Chrysanthemum > Chrysanthemum seticuspe. The sequence goes on from BPTQ01000003.1 coordinate 60,665,820, forward strand.
TTTGGAAAAGAATTCTAGAGCATTTCAAGATAAACGTGAAAGATACTACTCGAACTCATCATAGCTTGAACACAAAGTGGGAAAATATGAACACAGGGTATCTTTAATGGCATATACATCCAATCGGTATAATTTTTAAACTCTATATAATTGTATTAATTCATATACTTTTACTAATTTATATAATTGTATTAATTGTAGAAACGTCTTCGTGAAAGTGGGTGTAGCGATCTTGACGTCATGAAAAATGCCTTGGCCGATTATGAAAAGAAAACAAAGGGCAAAGATTTTACTCATATTGAAGCATGGGAGGTTGTTAGGGGTGAAGACAAATGGTTGGAACAACCATGTGTGGGTCAAGAAGCTTCGGCTAGTGCCGAAAAACGAAGAAAATCGTCGTCATCTAGCTACCACGAGACGGGTAGCAATGACAATGTTGAGACTGTACTTCGAGTCGACAAATGAAAATATTGCTGAGAGCTTCGACAACTACGTGATAAGCAAAACACGAATATTAGAATCGATAGCGGAGAAAAGGTCTGCAAAGGATGACTTGGCCGAAAAATTGTTGTCGGCCCAAATCCGTAATATTGAAGAAAAGGCTTATCATCGGGCACTGAGGTTCTATAACCAACCTCACGATCACATAAATGATCCGAGAATGCGAGAGATCACTATTGCCAAAAAACGTGAGTACGCGAAGAAATATGGATGGCCGACGGATATTTAGATGCGTACTTTTTTTTAGTATTATGTAATTTTTTTTAAGTATTATGTAATTTTTTATTATTATTAATAAAATATTATGTTTTTATTTAATTGTTTGATATATTTATGAATTTAAAAAAAAAAAAAAAAAAAAAAAAAAAAAAAAAAAAAAAAAAAAATGAGTGAGGTATGGGAATGACCATTGCTACTAAAAAACTATGGTGATATGGTGAGGTATGAGTGAGGTATGAGATTAGGTGGAATGAAATTATTGGTGAGTGGTGAGGTATGATGCTGTATGGTCCTAAACCATTGCCACCCCCCTAATAAGATGAAATACCAAAAATGACCTAAAAATGACCATTGAAGACGATAACGTAGATGCATAATCAACAATAAAGCTACCGTGTTAATGACATGCGCATTTAACTAACTTATGTAGGCAATCAACTGTTGTAGGTATGATAATGGAACAAAATTTGAAAAGTTCTTATCATATACTAGAACGAAAAAAGGTACATATACAAAATTTGAAACACAAGCATCAATATAAGAAATGTTGTAGGTATGTACCTTTTTGAAACACAAGCATCAAAAAAGTTCTTATCATATACTAGAACTCTTGTAGGTATGTACCTTTTTTCGATGGTATATGATAAAGAATGGAAACACAAGTGTTTGAGCTTCCTCAGTTTGAAAAGTTTCCATTCTTTACCATTCTTTTTTGCGTTTCCATTCTTTACGATTCAGTCGTACCTTTTTTGCGTTTTCATTCTTTACGATTGTTAGGTTCCCATATTAGTAACACAAGCATCAATATAAGAAATAGAGAAGAGAAAGGATCGGATGAAAAAGACACACACAAACACGTATGATATGAGAAGAGTTATGCGTAGGAAAATGTATGCATTGAACAACCAACCCTCAAGTGAGGGTTATACAAGAGTATTTATAGGAGGGAACTAGGGCAACACTCTAAGTTCCCATCCTTTTACTTATTGGGCTTGGCCTAGGCTTATGGGCTTTCTACATAAGCCTAGCCTTGATTACTAACTTAAAAGCCATATTAAGCTAACTATTACATATGAATCACTAACACTTGAAATATAGTTTAGGAGTGATTCCAACAATCTCCCCCTAAGTGTTATTAATGAATGATAGAGTGATAAACGATGTAGGCGATGATGTAATAGTAGCTTTGACGTCTTCTGACATTCTTCTTTCTTGTGAGAAGAAGTGTCTTGATTCGAACAATCTCCCCAGTGTAGAGAAATTGTTTCCTTTGAAGAGTTCTGCTTTGACGTCATCTTTTTCTTTGTTCTTTAGTTCTTTGTTCTTTGTGGTGAAAGTGATAGTATGTTGTTGTCTGCATCAGGTCTGCTTCGTTGCTCCAGTGTCTCCACGTCTTTCTCCAACATGCTCACACGCTCTTTAACATTGGATTACAGTACTGATGAAGTTCTCTTAGTCTTTAAACTTTGTAGATTCTTTGACTTGACGAAGAATTATTCTGACTTTTATGTTGCCTTTTGAGAGAACTCGCATTAGTGATGATGTTGGTATGAGCATGTGAAGAATATGCACGATCAGTCCGCTCCAGAGCTTCCATAAGAAGAAAACATACACACGGTTAATAATAAGCAGATTCCGGCACTTATAAGTTTGAATTTCGAGGGTGTTAACAGCATAGTGTGAAAACACATCTCTAATTCTCACAAAGGCTGTTCCTGAACTGGAGTCCCACAAGTGAGATAACACGATGTACCGAAGTACACCTACAGTTCAGATGACTTGCTGAGGTACACCGAAGCATCACCTCACGACTGTAGACCGTTTGAGACACACTAAGCGTAATCCACGGGGAGTTACCGAAGTGGCCTGCTGTCAGGGCTATTTGATGTTGACCCTGGCAGGAGTTTCCATTGAATCACTGAGGATCACATATGTGAACCTCTCATAAATGTTCTCGACAGATTGCTAAGATCTGTGAAGGACACGATAATATATCACTTGCGTTCTGTTTGTTGAACGACAAGCGATGAGTTGTCAAGTGTACCTAAGAGATCTTTTGATGAATCTCGTGGCTCTAGACTCAATAGTGCACTTTGGTTTTCCTGAGCGGAGACTAGGGAGAGGGTCTCCTTCTTCAATACCAACAATCTCTAAGAGAAAGCCGATAGTTTACGTAGGGTTCCCTGTGAGAATGAAACAAGCTTCTGTTGGGAGAAACTTGAGTGGCTAAGAAGGTTTAGTGCATGCGTCACTGGGTCCATGACGACTTTTAATCTTCAATACCGGTGTCACTAAGTGACAACCAGTAGCATATGAATTGAACTCGGTGTCTGCCCTAAGTTGAATAATCTGGAGGGCTATTTCTTTTCACCCTTTTCTTTGCTTTTCTTTTTAATTCTTCAACTCCTTCTTTCTCCGATTCTCATTTTCTCCTTTTTATAATCATACCTAAGGACTTCTAAGTACTAACTATTTGTGATGTCCTTGGGTAGATCCCTCTGGCTCTGGCGGATCATAGGACGGTTATTCCTAACCTTAGTCACCTTATAACTCCATGACTAACCTATGTTGTCATAAAACCATTTTCTTGAAAATCTCTCAAAGTGGTTATGATTGAAAAACATTTTGTACCACTGTAAGAGTTTGATCATTTGCATAAATACTCCCCCTCCACACATGCTTAAGTGTTTAGACAGAAATCTGCACGGTGAGAGAAGAGCGCACACTTTTTAATTGATCGACTCAAGATAGACAATTCCCCGAGGGACACAATTACGTTGCATAGTTAAAGAGTTACATTGTCAGCTTTTAGGTGACAACTAGCTCTAATAACTACCTTGAAGGTGTGGACAAACCTCGAAAGGTTGTCAAACCCGTCAAAGTTCATGTCTATCAAGAGCTTCTCGAATAGGTACAATTTACTTGGATAAGTCTTTGGAAGACAAATCTTTTCAATGTATGACTGTTCAGATCCCGTCAATTCATGGGTTAAGTCTTTTTCACACGACGATTCAATAGCAAATCAACATATTTCTTATCACAATAATTTTCTCCCCCTCAAAAATGGCATATAAATGTTATTTTTGATAACGTTTTGATATTAAATATGACCATTTCGAGTTTTGTGGGAAGATTATCATGAAGAACAATTTGTGAACAATGTTTTTAGTCAAATAATCCCCCTCAACAAGTAATACTAACTTTTGAGGTTTTTAAAAAACGTAAGGGGAAGTACTTGTTCTTTTGAGCAAAAACTTTTAAGATTGAAAGGTTTGATAAGTTTTACTCAAAAGTAAGAAGCTTTCGCTCCTTTTATAGGATTGTGGCACTGAAGCGTACAACAGGGTCCTTTCATTACAAGAATGGGTTGTACATTGTTATGTGTGCACAAGCCATTGTCATTAAATAATCACACATCCAAATTAGTATGAAATTGAAACAGTTTAAGGGGTACCAGGTAGTCCAGCAATATCTCCAGGAATGCGAACAGGGCGTTGATAGCCTGTGAGAGTAATCATGGGACGACCACCTACAAAGCTCTCCAGAGTTCTGAACTGGTCCCTTCTGTACAACATTTCATCGATCCGAGTGATGATCCTCTTAACATCCCGTTTTTCCTGAGAATTCCATCGCTTCTTCGACCCGATGTCTTCATGTATCTCCTTTAACCTATAAGCTAACCCATCCCTGACCTTCTTCAGTGTGTGATTGATAACGCTACACGCGTCGTTCGGGGTCAAAGGAACTTCCTTTTCGTCGAGCAAGTTTTTCAACACCCTAGGCAGTGAACCTAATCGTTGTAGTGTAGTATTAGGGTAAGCCACGGGAATTGATATCGTTCTCTAGGGGAATATGAATGCTAGTGAGAGGTTACTACGCTAAGGTTGGGGTTGAAGAATATTATTTTTTATCTTTTTATATTTTTTTAGGAAATAGAAAGGTACGAATCTCGGGGTTTGGATTTGAGGGGTTGGTATTTCTACTGATAACTTCTACTATCTAATTATCTAATTAACTAAGGTGAGGGTAGTCTATATCTAATTATTGTGTGCTCGTATGATATTTTAAAGATGTGTTTACTTAGGTTTTATTACTCCTTAATTATCTCCTATTGATGGTTGAATTGCCACGTCCTTATTCTTAATTGCGTTGTGTGTCTAAGGTCGTAGGGTATGCGTTTATCCCTAACTCTTTGAAACTACCAAAGGGTCTCGTCTACAAAATCTCTAGGATTTATAAACTCTAACTCTAAGGTACTCTTTGGATGGTTTAGAATACAACTACTCTAGGTGTTATAGTCTAAGGCTCACAAAAATTAATCAAGCATTAACTACACAACGAATGACCTATCGCATTACTAGATCATTAACGATTAAGATAAGAGACAACCAATCAATATTCAATAGTTAAGTTTCATATTCCCTAAGCAAACACACAAGTAAATTAGCCGGACATGGAAAACATGCAAGCATATACACAAGTAATTGAAGACATAATTAAATTAATGAATTAAAACACTTATCTTGATGTAAGATAGGGTTTGGAACCCTAAAATACTGTACAAGACAGCCTTGGTTCGGTTTAGGTTTTTACTCCAAAAGAGTACACACTGAAAACTAAAAAATTCGGATTCTATATATAAGATTACATTCGCGACGGCGTCACCTTTTAATTTGTGCCGCCGTCGGGTCGCCGTCATTGGGGTTTCGTCTTGGCCACGTTAGTCTTGCGACGGTGTCACCTTATGCTTGTGACGCCGTCCTCTTCAGCCTTTGACGCCGTCTGGATCAAATCTAGGTCGTCTGAGTTGCGACGACCTACTCTTTTAAAGCCTGACACCGTCACTTGAAAATAAGAAATTTAGCTACTGTATCGTCACAACATGTGCTCCGACGGCGTCGCAGATAACACCTGACGCCGTCCCCTTATGTTTCAGCAGTTTGAGTGTCTCGATTCTTGACTTTGGCCATTTTCTTCGTATATCCGCGCCTTTTCGTCCAAATAAGTGCCATTCCAGCAATTTGCCTTCAAGAGACCTAAAAAGTGAAAAGGAACGATATTAAGTAATAACGGATACAAAAGTGATCAAATAAGGGCTTAAACGACCCCTTAAAAAGGTACTCTATTTTTTTTTCTTTTTCTCTTTTTCTATTTTTTTTTTATTTTTTTTTCCTTACACTTTTACTCTACCATCCTCTATAGTAACATCAAAATGTTAGGGATTTATAGGCACATCCCTACACTTGAGTTTTTATTACTCTAACACGAATATGACCCGAATTGAAAAGATCAAAACACTTGGAGTACATTATTATGCAAATAAAGGGAATTTGAATTTAACGTTCCCTTCCCGTCATCTCACAAACTTTAACTTTTCCCATGAGTCCCAATCGTCCCAAAACTGTGTACAAAGGATATGACTCGACTTAGCAACTTATGCAAGCAACTAGATAATTGAACTAAGGGTTTTTTAGGGTGATAACAATAATGCACTAAAAGTGAGTGCATACAAGGTAGGCTAAGGCGATTTTGGTGTACATTTGGGGGTGGGGTGTAAACAATGCTCTTCATTGATATTCCGGAAAACCGAAACATCACGAGAACCGCGAAAAGGATAGGCTCTGAGGGGTTAACTAGGGGTATCGTGTACTAAAGATGAGCACAACGCAGAGGTGTGGGGGAATTACTCAACCGATGTGGAAGAAGTAATTATATTACGGGTATAAAACAAGGGTTATCCTAATGCCTCTTATCATTTAGTTAATCCTAACTACACAAGTGTAGTCTTACTAGCGATCTCGGGATGCATCACAAAACAAGTTCTAGAATCTATTATACTACCGGTTCACACTCTAAGCATTAAAGATGAATGCTGTAATTCCTACTAATCTAAGGGTGATCCTCACATTTTGGGTGGAATTTAAGTGGTAAAGGGTTTTTGTGCTAGTCATATAACTTCCTATCCATGAGACGCTCTATTAAGACTAATGGCCCACTCTTATATGTCATGAAAAATTTAAAATTTGGTGCCAAAATTACCCTAACCGACATTTTCTCATGGTTTATTACACAAATACAATTGGACAAAGCAAATAATCAAGGATAAGCATAGTTTCAAAGTTCCCATTTTATTTTCCCTCCCTACACTTAAACTGAACATTGTCCCCAATGTTCCCCGAAAGTATCAAAGTTATGATAATGGAAGGTAATAAAAGATGAAAGAAACTAGTACTCCCCTGATTAGCTCGGTAGGATCCGTGTAAAGTGGTGGTTATATTTTTCTTCAAGAAGAACGTTTGCGTGAAAAGCTCCCTCTCATCTTATGTATCTCCTTCTTGATAAATTAAACCTGCACACTTGAAGAAAACAAACGAAACCTTCGCGTAAAATCGGCGGTAATAATATATATAAGACTCTACTAAACTAGGATATAATGCTTGTGGAATGGATGTTTACAGAATTTCTGGAAAATTAAGACCTGGAAAATTCCAAAAAATTATAAGTAGCTCAGAAAACGAGAAAAAGTAATCAGTTATTTTTGCTCCTTCCTGACGCCGTCAGGTTGCGATCCTGAAGCCGTCAGGTTATCCTGACAAAAACTGGTCTGCGATTTTCTGGAAAATTTACATCTTTAGAATCTGGAAAAACTTCCTGCAAAACATCCATTATGACTCGATACAAGCATTTGACTCGAACAAACACACATGTATATCTTTTAAACAATTGAAATTCTCATGTTTACGTTTCTTTTGAAAACGTGTGTAATCCTCCCTACACTTATCCTTTATGTAAAATACCTTTATATGTAATTAAGACGAGGTTAAAAACAAAATAAAGCATTTTTACAAATTTAAACATGAGAATAAGCAATCAATAAAAGATATATGACACAAACAAGCAAACAATTAAGCATGGGTTGCCTCCCACGAAGCGCTTTTCTTTATTTATGAGTCTTGTAGCTAGACTCGTAGTCGTGCTCCTACGTGACTTCATTACCGTCACCTTCTTCCTCATGATGGTCTCTATTGGGGGATTCCATGTCGTAAAAGTGCCCTATGATGCACCTTTCTAAGAGGTCGTCCTCTCCCCAATCGGTTCTATATTCCGGTCCTAAGTTCAAGCAACCCTTTTAGAATCCGAAAATCTTTGCCATAACATAATCTACTCCTTTCTCCTTATCATCATCATTCCTATAATAGACCGATAGTTTAAGTTCCTTTTCATCATTGGAGAGTGATGAAAACTTCTCAATCTTAAACGGCATTTGGTAAGCTACATCATCGGTCTCATCCTTGAATCGCACTATTCCTAATGAGGGATCATAAGTCATCCCGGTGTTTTCTATGAAAGGCTTTCCTAGAATAACGTGGGACAAGCTAGGATCTATGGCCGTGCTAATATCATCCACAATTATGAAGTCCGTAGGAAACGTGAAACTACCTACATAAACGGGCAATCCCTTAATTCTACCAAGAAAATTGCACCTAACCCTAGGATTATCGGGGTCTTGCCTAGTTGGGATAGGCTTCTTCATTACCCAATTATAGTAGGTGCTAGGCATTATGTTTATTGGTGACTTGCGGTCAATGTAGGCCTTTGCCACGAAAAGGTGTCCTATGCAACATGGTATGTTAAGATTCCAAGGGTTCCTAAACTTGATCCTAGGACTTTTCCTAACATACATGTGACGGAGATCACGCACTAAGTGAGGGTGGCGAGATAGCTCTTCTTCCATAGGAAATTTATTGAAATAGTCATTGTCTACTTCATTTACCTCCTCGGTTGTTTCATTAACCTCAAGTATAGTTTCATGGTCCGCTTCGTCATTTGTTCTATTAGGTTTCACTAAGGTGATGGTATTGACGAATTGGACGTGTTTAGCTAACTTACTTGGGTCCTTAATCTCTACACGGAAAGGCTCGGGAGTTGAGATAGCACTAACCTTCCTATCACTATTGGTCATGGCTTTCAAGAGGTTATCTATCTTCCTATCCATCTCGGCTTGTTGTTGGTTAAAACGGTCCGAGAGCTTAGCAATTTGAGCTTCTTGGGATGCGACTAGGTGTTGCAACATCCCCTCAATGTTTTGTTGGTTAGGGCCATGAGATGGGGGCCATAAGAAATCATTGGAAGTGAATTCTTTGGTTTGTCCCCAATAGAAATCGGGCTTGCCCTTCCATGCTTCTCAGGCGTCATTGAAAGTCCTAGGTCCGGGTGTTGTAGGGAATCTTCCTCCCGTTCCATTAATACGCGAGGATGTGTAGTCAACGGAAGCATGTTCGGGGAATGGTGTGCAAGTGCGCGTGTTATGAGGATCACTACACGGCTCACACGAGGAAGAAACTTTGTTCACATGGCGTGAAGACTTAGGATTTTCGTAGGAACTCATTAGGAATTTAACTTGATCTTCAAGTTCGAGCATCCTACGGTCGGAAGGTTGTGAGTCGACTGGAGGCAAGGAGATTGCCTTAACGGTTTTGGGCAGCTCACGGGGGTCATTCCAACTTTTGTTGTCATAGAGAGCAAGGTCCTCTATTATACCCCATGATTCTTCCACGGTGAGATCACTAAGTTTTCCACCAGCCGCTTGGTCAATGGATCGCTTGGTGGGGAAGTTGACATGATCATAGAAAAGTTGGACTTGGAGCCAAAGATCAATGCCGTGATGAGGGACTTTATGAAGTAAGTCCTTGAATCGAGTCCATGCTTCGTAGAGAGATTCACCTTGACGTTGTTGGAACATCAAGATGTCATTCCTAAGCTTAGTGGTTCTCCCCGGTGGGAAAAATTGAGCAAGGAAGCGAGAGGTGAGATCATCCGAACTTGAGATGGAGCCAGCGGGAAGTCACTCAAGCCAATTACTAGCTTGGTCCCGTAGAGAGAATTGGAAGAGACGCAGGCGCGTGGTCTCCCGAGTAGTAGCATCGAGGTCGATGGAATCGACAATTTTAAGGAAATCCTTAAGATGCTGATTAGGATCTTCGGAACGAAGTCCATGGAATGCACATCTGTTTTGCACCAACCGGATGGTGTCGGATCGCAGGGCCGTAGTTTGGGCTTGATCGGGAAGCTCGATGGTGTTCCTATAGCCTAGGTGGCTTGGTCTCGAGTATTCACCAAGAGTACGGCCTCTTGGAGGGTCATTTGGTGGTAGGTTGAGGAATGGTGGTGGGTTATCACCTTCCATGATGAAAAGTGATGGAGTTTTACGAACAAAGGTCACGAAGAAGGGGGATAGACTATGAGGAAGCTAAAATTGAGAAAAAAAATTACTTGATAGGAATCAAGCAAAGAAACCTAAGTGAAGTGAACTCCTACCTAGCTATTCTATTCCCCGGCAGCGGCGCCAAAAACTTGATAACGCTACACGCGTCGTTCGGGGTCAAAGGAACTTCCTTTTCGTCGAGCAAGTTTTTCAACACCCTAGGCAGTGAACCTAATCGTTGTAGTGTAGTATTAGGGTAAGCCACGGGAATTGATATTGTTCTCTAGGGAATAGGAATGCTAGTGAGAGGTTACTACGCTAAGGTTGGGGTTGAGGAAGATTATTTTTTATCTTTTTATATTTTTTTAGGAAATGGAAAGGTACGAATCTCGGGGTTTGGATTTGGGGGGTTGGTATTTCTACCGATTACTTCTACTATCTAATTATCTAATTAACTAAGGTGAGGGTAGTCTATGTCTAATTATTGTGTGCTCGTATGATATTTTAAAGATGTGTTTACTTAGGTTTTATTACTCCTTAATTATCTCCTATTGATGGTTGAATTGTCACGTCCTTATTCTTAATTGCGTTGTGTGTCTAAGGTCGTAGGTTATGCGTTTATCCCTAACTCTTTGAAACTACCAAAGGGTCTCATCTACAAAATCTCTAGGATTTATAAACTCTAACTCTAAGGTACTCTTTGGATGGTTTAGCCTACAACTACTCTAGGTGTTATAGTCTAAGGCTCACAAAGATTAATCAAGCATTAACTACACAACGAATGACCTATCGCATTACTAGATCATTAACAATTAAGATAAGAGACAACCAATCAATATTCAATAGTTAAGTTTCATATTCCCTAAGCAAACACACAAGTAAATTAGCCGGACATGAAGAACATGCAAGCATACACACAAGTAATTGAAGACATAATTAAATTAATGAAGTAAAACACTTATCTTGATGTAAGATAGGGTTTGGAACCCTAAAATACTGTACAAGACAGCCTTGGTTCGGTTTAGGTTTTTACTCCAAAAGACTACACACTGAAAACTAAAAAATTCGGATTCTATATATAAGATTACATTCGCGACGGCGTCATCTTTTAATTTGTGACGCCATCGGGTCGCCGTCATTAGGGTTTCGTCTTGGCCACGTTAGTCTTGCGACGGCGACGCCTTATGCTTGTGACGCCGTCCTCTTCAGCCTCTGACGCCGTCTGGATCAAATCTAGGCCGTCTGAGTTGCGACGACCTACTCTTTTAAAGCCTTACACCGTCACTTGAAAATAAGCAATTTGGCTACTGTATCGTCACAACATGTGCTCCGACGACGTCGCAGATAACACCTGACGCCGTCCCCTTGTGTTTCAGCAGCTTGAGTGTCTCGATTCTTGACTTTGGCCATTTTCTTCGTATATCCGCGCCTTTTCATCCAAATAAGTGCCATTCCAGCAATTTGCCTTCAAGAGACCTAAAAAGTGAAAAGGAACGATATTAAGTAATAATGGATACAAAAGTAATCAAATAAGGGCTTAAACGACCCCTCAAAAAGGTACATTTTAAAAACTTATCAGTGATCCCCAAACTTATGAAGATCTCGACAAGCCATCAAGCAGTTGCGTTGTAGTTCACTACGGTAAACTACTCCGAATGGTTTGCTGACGAGAGTGTATTGTGGAAGATGGTTGATGTCAGGAAGTTCTAGCTGAGGTTTGGTGAGATTAACACGAGTCTGATATGATTCAACAGCAAGTTGTAAATCTTCTACACGTTCCTGGATCACTATGCTTCTGATAAAGATGAGCAAGGACTTGATGTATTCACGTTGAATTTCAGTCGAGAATTGTCTCATTCTTCCCTGTACCTTGGCAAGATACAGATCTTCAATGTCGTTGGGAGACAAGTTCTGAAAGTCCGCTTCACAGAATTCATAGTCCCTTTCGTCTTGTCTTTTGACCACGACAGTCTTGAGGAAGGTGTAATCCCATTTAGACGAAAGAGTGACATGCTTAACAGCAACGATCCCTTTATCACTATACACTTCATGTTGAGACTTTCGAACCTGGCAGCTTTTGTAGTAGATTCGTCGGCGTTCCGGCCAATGGTGAATCACGTACATTGCATCAATGTCATACCTTTCCACGTTGTTGGAAAACATGTGGGTAGCCTTTTCTTCGATGGCTATGCAGTTGGTGTATATGGCTGCCGGGAACGGAAGTGTAAGTGATGTAGCGTATTTCTTTGAATCATCGCTACCGTGTAGAAGGAATTCCAAGTCATTGTTGAAGAAGTAGCGGAATGTAATCTTAGGTTGATCTGGTCTCTTCTGGTGAAGTCGATGTTTGCTTCAGGGTTGAGCCAATCAATGTTGTTAGACATGGCTCGTGCTATATTTTCAAGGTGATATTCAACTTCAATAGCACTTTCCGAGCTGTCTTTGAGTAGTTGAAATGCTTCATTCTTGATTCGTTTCAACTCTGATTTCGTCATCTTCTTCACACGGAACTTTTCTTGCAGTAGCTTAGCATGCTCCAACGTACGACCTTCTACCATATCTGATCATCAGTTAGAGCGGGAGTAGCATCAACAAGTGTGGAGAACCAATCATACTCGGTGTCGTCTTCGTCTAGCCATGAGACGACATCAGCCTTGGGCGTCTTCTTCTTTTTCTTTGGCCTTGATGAGGATGATGGTTTCTTTGTTGAAGCAGGAGAGGTGGGTTGTTGTTGAGGCTCAGGGACTTCCTCATTGTCACCACCAGTATACTCAAAGTGATCACCAGTTTTCTCTGTCTGAGGTGGTAACTCAGAGTCCTGAGGTTTGTCAGTAGAAGAGCGTGGAGGAGATCGTTGTAGAGATGGAGTCCTGTGGAGTGGAGGTGGCATGGAGGATGTTTCTCCAGACTTCTTTGAACGTTTGGGTTCGTTATCTTTATCCTTATCCTTATCTTCATCGTCTCTTGGACGTTTAGGCCTTTGAGCTTCTTCTCTGCATGCTGATTTGAGTTGGTATTCCAGCAATGCTTCAAACAATTTACCTTCGTAAGAGGTAAATGTTGCAGATCGTTTAGACATTTGAGTTACCAGCGTGGAAACCAATTCAGCATCTGAGAACACTATAGGATCAGTAGGGTTAATTGTTACGGTCATAGGCATTGATCTTATAGTTTGCTTGGCGATATGCATCAGATTTGGATAGAGTTGTCTATTGAACATCTCTCTTGTCACACCCGGAACTTTGTCGAGTAAGAACTGATGAGTATAGCCCTTAATCATCTTTTCTATCTCGTCATTAAGATGTTTGATGTTGTCAGCGAGTATATCTAACTTTTTATTGGTCCATCTGTCTTCCTGACCTGCTTGACAGCTTTAACAATCTTTGTCTTTGCCCGAGATATCCAAGAGTCGGTTGGTTTCTTCACAGATTTGGATGTGGATCTAGTTGTTCCTTTGGATGGTGGGGGTGAAGAGTGAGAAGATGAATCTGATGATGAGGAGTCGTGAGGTGATTCAGGGTCCTTAGGAGGTTCAGAAGTTTTCTCCTTAGAGCGAGTAGGACTGTCAATAAGATAATCATCATACTTCACATCGTCATCTTGTCCAGATTTAGCCTTTACTTCAGCCTGAATCCGGGCCTCTTCATCAGCTTTGGCTTGAGCTGCAACCTCTTCATCAGCTTTTTCTTTCTCAAACTTTTCTTTTTCAGGTTCCTCAAAGTCATAATCAATAGAATCCTCCAGGCGCTTTTGTTGTTGCTCAAGAGTGGTGGCACCAGTTCCCTTATCGGGTTGATTAACCGCATCAGGAATTGGTGTAGATTGGACACCACCACTTGACCCTCCGGGGCCACGCATTTGTTGCTGTTCAAACTCTTTTGCCACGTGTTGGAGTCTAATGATTTTGAACTTCTTCCTGTATTCAGTATCCAGTGGCTCTTCATCTGAGCTTTCTTCTTCATGCTCAAGTACTGGAGTCTTCCCTTTGCCTTGGTCAGCTTTTGGACTGGGAGGTTTAGCTACTGTTGGAGTGACATGGGTTGCAGTTTCAGAGTAGGTGACCTCCTCGTCTGATTCGGTTTCATCAGAGCTTTCATCCACTAGCTTTCTTTGCGGTTCAGACTTGGGAATGGGAATAGGAACAGCTTCCTTAGAGGGAACTGTCCTTTTGAGTGGAGGTTTCCTCTTTGGGAACTTTCTTTGACTCTCAGTGCTTGTAACACTTCCTGCACTGCCTCTTCTGGTTTTCCTTGAAGGTGTACCAGCGGAATTTTCATCGAGAAAACCTACTTTGCCTTCTTCAACCGCTACCAGATATCATTTGTACGAGTACAGTTGTTTGATATCATCGGTTATAAGGTGATCTGGCAGCACTGCACCTTGTTTCTTTGTTGTAGAGTCCTTGAATCTGACTGAGAGTGTGGGCTCATACAACATGGAGTGTTGTTTGGGGTCATCAAGTCTCAAGGGAATAGCAGGATTATACCCTAGAGCTCGTTGGATCAACAGTTTAGTATATCTGACATACGGGATTTTGGTGCCAAGCTTTTTAAGGAATGACATCATGTCGTCCCATATCAGAGCTTCAACTTCAATGTGTTTAATGTTGACCAAAGCCCAAAAGATCTGCAGTTCCATGAGCTTGGGATGCTCATAGCCACTTTCATGTCCAGAAACAGATTTGGTGATGATGATGTAGAGAGTTCTCCATGGCTGAGGAATATTCTTAAGATCCACGTATGAATGCTTAGTGATTACTCCTGTAGCTTCGTCATAACCAATGTCGATCATGAATTGCAGAACAGTCTCTTCAGTTGGTGCGGCATTGTATTCAGTTGGTTCGATGACAGGGATGAGAAGAATAGCCCTTAAGTCTGTAGGTGTGATGGTGACTTGTTTGTCATTGAGCGTCATTGTCACAGCATTTTGTCCTTTGATCTTTTGCATTATATTCCAGAACTGGTGAATATAGATCTCAGGCACTGTAGCAGAATTGGTGAGCATGTTCTGATAATGATGATTCTTCAGAATATCCACAGCAATTAAACAAGAAGACTCCGAGCAAGTGAGAGTATCAAAATCAACACGAAGGTTGTTCTTTCCTATCTTCATCGAATAGCCATTAGGGAAGATATCAGCAATGGTGAGAACATTTGGTGCTTCCACATTCTACATTTGAGCGTCCATGTCATGATCTGAAAGATATTTAGCCAAAAGAACCAACATATCGAAAGACATTACGTTAGTCAACAGATGGTTTTATTGTCTTATTATTGAATGTGATATGTCGATGATTATTACGAGTCCAATGTCACTTGTTTGTCCAATAGTCCAATGACGTCATGATAAGTTTCGTGAGTTGATTAACTTTAAGTTTTAAAGTCCATGTTTTCACTTATTTTTCACAACATATTACACGTTTAAGCATATTGGTGACATTATTGGTTTCGTGGCGTTATGATTTATTTATTTACAAGTTTGCACGCGTAACAATTCATAATTAAGGTTAAAACTAGGCTTAGGCGTAGAAATGGCAAACTTATGTGTAAACAGGAGTGTTATACGCGTAAGCATAAGCTTATGCGTAGGTTCTTGACTTACGCGTAAGAAATATTACGCGTAGGAAAAGAGGGCCTTATGCGTAAAGCTTACGCGTAAGCGTATATGGAACCTTACGCGTAAGGCTTACTCGTAAGAGTCAACCTTATGCGTAGAGGTCACTGTTTACGCATATCCTTCACAGGATACGCGTAGTGCCCAATGTAGAACCTTACGCGTAAACGTTACGCGTAAGATTTCTCTTACGCATAACATGCTACGCGTAAGGTGATCCTTATGCGTAGATGGCAAGTAACCTTGATTCTGAATTTTCACGTGTAGAAAACCTGAAATAAGTTCATCATAACACCAATCTTAACTCATACATTCAATCTTTATCAGAACAAAGCATGAATTACTCATAAATCAGTTATGCGAAAAACACTTATGCGTAGAACCTAAACCCTAAGGTTCAAGGATTACGCCTAAGATAATTAGCCATAGGAAATGTACCAAAATGATTCTGGGAAGTCTAGGATGCCTATTAAGTTGTTTTATCCAAGTTTTAACATCAAACTCTAAGTGAATAAAAAGCACCCAATTTGTATGAACTAAAACCCTATAATTCAATTCTTTCACATTTGATGTTTCTGGGCAAGTTCTAATTAAACATGGATATGATCAATTCATCACATAAACAACACCTTATAAGCAACTAATTAACCAGAAACACTCACACAAGAAAATACCCAATTCACGCATAAACCCTAATTTTTCAAACTCAATCAATTCGTGTTTCTGGGTGAGTTTTGATGATGGAAATGGTTTCAAAGTGATTAAGTAAACGTTTTGACACTATCATATTAACCAAAAACACACACCATTGATTATGTGTTCATACGCTTATGCGTAGACCACAAAATCACTTCCAGATAAAAATCTAGCCGTTAGATTTCAAAACGATTTAAAACCAATGCTTAGATGTTTACGAAGAACATGTTTTCACTTACAAATTGATGATCAAAAGTCCGGATTTGTGAAACGATTATGGATCGTGGATGAGGTTTGGTGAGATATTAAATGTGAGGAGTTAATGTGTTTTTGAAAGTTGGTGAGGTATTTTTGTATAAAAATACTTTGATCATTTGACACATTTAGTCCCTGCACCTTTACCATTTACATCCAATGTCCATAATTTCCATTTTGGTTACTAAACGAAGTATATTTGGAAAGAATTTTGACTACACTCCCTCTCGACTTAAGAAATAATGAAGTTTTATAAATTTTAGTCCAAGGAGTGTCAGTAAACCAGAAAAGTGACCACCATTTAAAGAAACAGCCGGGATAAAGTAACATGCAAGTAAAAGGTTTTATGAAACTGAAAAATATTTGCTTTCTCCCTCTCAACACTTGATCGAAAAAATACTGAATTTTGAAAGATTTGAGTGTTGACGGAAGATTTGTACTTGCCATGTTAAAAGAAATATAGATAGAATATTTTTGTTGTTTTGAAAGATTTTATATTTTTGTATTTTGTTTTTGAAAAAATTATTTACAAAAGAAGTTTTGTTGTTTGACTGGTTTAAGAATGTTTTAAGAGTTCATCCAGTTCCTCTTGAGTCAAACACCGCATACCAATCCGGTGGACCAACTCATTAAACCTAGCAGGAGCTAAGGCTTTGGTGAGAAGATCTGCCAATTGGTATTCTGTACCCACAAAGTATAATTCAACTGAACCCTGTTCCACGTGGTCCTTGATGAAATGATATTGAAGATCGATGTTCTTTGATTTCGAATGTTGTACTGAGTTGCACGAGATCACAATAGCACTCCGATTGTCGCAGTACATCGGGATTTTGTCAAACACGTAACCATAGTCTTTGAGTTGTGTTCTCATCCAAATGACTTGAGCACAACACGCAGACATGGCTACATATTCAGCTTCGGTTGATGACAGCGATGTACAATCCTGCTTCTTCGATTGCCATGACACCAGTTTATCACCAAGAAATTGTAATGCTCCTGAAGTACTTTTTCGTGAGTCTAAGCATCCTGCGTGATCAGCGTCTGAAAAAGCTATTAGTTCAAAACCAGAATCCTTCATATACCAGATCCCCAAGTTAATGGTTCCCTTGATGTATCGGAGGATTCTTTTAGCCTCAGCGAGGTGGGTTTCAGTTGGTCTCGACTGATAACGGGAGCAAAGATATACGGCAAACACAATATCAGGCCTGCTAGTTGTTAGATACATGAGAGACCCAATAATACTATGGTATTTGGTAGGGTCCACCAATTTCCCATGTAAATCAGCGTCTAGCTTCTTGGTATGAGCCATTGGTGTGGCATAGGTGTCACAGTTTTGCATTCCAAATTTGTTTAACAGTTCAAGGGCATATTTGGACTGACTCAAGAAAATACCACGGGGTGATTGGTGAGCTTGCATTCCAAGAAAGAATGTGAGTTCACCCATCATTGACATTTCAAAATGTTTTGTCATTAATTTTGCAAAAGCATTTGAGTATTTTAAGTGTGTTGACCCAAAAATGATGTCATCCACATAAATTTGAACAATTAAGATGTGAGCCCCATGATACTGTATGAAAAGTGTAGGATCGACCGAACCTTTGGTGAATTTATTGGCAATGAGGAAGGATGATAACTTATCGTACCATGCCCTTGGAGCTTGTTTGAGACCGTACAGAACTTTGTTCAGTTTGTAGACGTGGTTCGGGAACTCTGGATCAACGAATCCTTCTGGCTGGCTGACATAGACTGTTTCTTTCAGTTGACCATTCAGAAAAGCAGTTTTGACGTCCATCTGAAAGACCGTTATATTCATATGAGCCGCGAACGCGAGAAAGATCCGAACAGCCTCAAGACGAGCAACGGGAGCGAATGATTCTTCAAAGTCAATACCCTCTTCCTGTCTATAACCCTTAGCCACCAGACGTGACTTGTTTCTGATTACGTTCCCTTCAGCATCCAATTTGTTTTTCCAAATCCATTTGAGACCAATGACGTAGACCCCTGTTGGTCTTTCAACCAGTTCCCATACTTCAAGATGTTTGAATTGGTTGAGTTCTTCTTGCATGGATTCAATCCAGTTGTCTTTTGTCATTGCGTCTTTAATGTTTTTAGGTTCAGATTGGCACACAGTGAGTGCATAAATGCAATGTTCACCATCTGTGTGAAGACGTTGTCTTGTTACGACAGGTTGATTTGGGTTACCAATAATGTTCTCAAGAGGATGGTCTTTTGTCCAACGATGTGTCGAGGGTTGATGTTGGTATACATTGTGCAGATTTTGAGGATTCAAATGGTTTGTAGATGATTCCGCAACATCAGGTGCAACAGTTTCATTAGCAAACGGGTTAAAGAACGCATTTGGATCAAAATCTGCAGGTGGGGGTACTTCATTAAGAACATCATCAGCTGGTTCAGCGTCGTTGGAAGCAGTTTGTTCAACTGTTGTTGTAGAGTCAACTGGTGGTGCTCTTCAACAGTAGTTGTTGTAGCAAATGTATTAGGTATAAGAGTATGATCAGGTTGAGCAGCGGAAACAGCGGATACACCTGGAGCACGTTCATCAATGTCATCACTAAACAGCGGAGCAAAGAGCTTTTCCATTTCTTGACGAGTAAGCTGGGGGCTTGGTTCAGCTAATGATGGGGTTTGGGGGAAGTTTAAACGGTTGTGACCGGGTTCCAAGCTGTTATGCTCAGAAGCCATATCTGTAAGTTCATCAAAATTATCATGAATCGTTTCCATAACCTGCTTTGTACGACGATTCCAGATCCGGTAACCTTTAGAATTCTCACAGTATCCAATAAAGACTCCAATGTCAGCTTTGGCTTTGAGCTTTCCAAAATCATCACGATCATTATTTGGGTAGCAAAGGGATCCAAATACATGAAAGTGTTTGAGATTCAGTTTATGGTTGTGGATAAGCTTAAAAGGTGTTTTGTTGTGGCGTTTTGTAATCATTGAACGATTTTAAGTATAGCATGCAGTTGATACAGCTTCTGCCTACAAGTAATCTGGAAGTTTAGCATTGATTAACATTGTTCTTGCAATTTCCACTAACGTACGGTTTCGTCTTTCAACAACTCCGTTTTGTTCTGGTGTACGTGCAATAGATGTCTGATGCAAAATTCCCATTTTCTCATAAAATTCTCGAAGAGTTTGGTTCACAAATTCAGTTCCTTTTTCTGTTCTGATTTGGCGGACGGTGTTCCGGAGCTGAACTTGAATTTTCGTGAGAAAGGTGATGATCATCTGTGGAGCTTGATCTTTACTTCGAAGAAAATAGACCCAAGTCCATCGTGAGTAGTCATCGACAATTACCAAGATGCAGCGTTTGCCATTAATCGTTTGCACGCGCATCGGGCCACACAAATCTATGTAAAGAAGATGAAGCACATGCTGAGAGCTGTGTTCCACCTTTGAAGGAAAATGAGCACGAGTGCTTTTCCCTTGTTCACAAGCAGAGCAAAGGTGATCTTTAGAATACCGGAATCTCGGGAGACCTTCAACAAGTTTGTGTCGAGCAAGGTTGGTGATGGTTTGAAAGTTTAAATGTGAGAGACGACGGTGCCATAGCCAAGATTTTGTAGATGTAGCCTTTGAGAGTAGACAGATGGGAGATGAAGCAACCATGTCTTGCATTGAGATTGTGTATAGACTAGAATTGCGAGAGCCAGACATAAGATCGTTTCCTTGTAGATCATGAATGAAACAAGTTTTCTCCCAAAAAGCAACTTCCAAGTCTCCATCGCAGAATTGACCGACTGAAAAGAGATTGTGACCGAGGCCTTCCACATAATAAACCCTGCTAATTTCGATATTGCCATTGATATAATCTCCGTAGCCCATGATAGTTGCGAAGTGATCATTCCCGAATCTGACAGTGCCAATGAACTTTGCAATAAAGTTTGATAACAGTTTAAGATTGCATGTCATGTGTCGGGAACATCCGCTATCAACAATCCAAAGGATGATCTGTATCACCTGAATTACACACAGACGACACAAATGAAATAGAAGTAGATGTGGAACCCGAAGTGTTAGAGGGTTCCGAAGCAGTTATAGTAGAAATACACACATCAATGATTTTAGGCATCCATTTAAATCCTAGCGTATTATGTAACCATTTCTGCCATCTCCAACTAGTCTTAGCTTTAGTCTTAGTGAATGCACTAGGTGGTACGACATTCCTTGGAGGTGATACTGGAACTACAGGGACATCAATGCGTTTCTTAGAATCTAAAGAGGGCGGTTTACCAAGCACAGACTTAGAAGCATTAGTGGGCCTAGAGGTATTCCGATTCTTAGGATTCCTTAAACGAGACAAGATAGCTTTAGCAACACATTTGTCATGACAATCAGAAAGCATACTTTTACGACAAATAACACAAGAAGCATCAGACTGAATATCAAAAGTACTTAAAGGTTTAGCATTCGTTACAACACTTTTTCCATTACATTTGTCAGACGCAATATCTAAAGTGGGTGCAACTTGAGTCTTATTCAAAGTCCTAGGGTGTTCTTCTACTTCAGCATTCTTTATTGATCTTTTCTTAGGTCGCAACTTCCTATTCTTCCTTGTATTGCTCCTAGGCTGTGAAGTGCAGACGTTTGGAAAAGAGGCAACTATTCCTGTTTCAGTAGAGGGAAGCACATTAGTATCTTGTGTTTTGTCAGTAGGCAATATGGGTTCACGTTTGCTAAGTGTTACAGGTGCAATTTTCTTAATGATGCTAGGCTGAACTTGTTCATACTTTCCTAACATTTCCCTTAACTTAATGATAGTGTGCACCAAATCTTGATTTTCAGAACGAAGATTTCCAGAAAAATTCATGACTTCTTTAGTGTGTGCAAGATAATGATCAAGTTCGTTTGATGCTTCATTACGAGTCTGTTTGAGTAAATCAAATATGACACCATATTCTTTTTTAACTTTTGCAAGTTCTTGTTCATATTTTGAGATTTGACATTTCAAAGACACGTTTTGATCATCCAGTTGCTCAATTTTAGGATTAAACGTTTTTGATTTCAACTGGTGGATTTTGTTTTGCAAAGCAAGTTCACGATTTTGACAATCTTTTTGACACCATTGAAGACGACGTTTTGAATTTGAAAGTTCGTTTAACAGTCGTTCATTTTCAGCTTTTAAAGACTCTATCTGATGCACATTATCAATATTCTCAACAATATCAACAAAATCAACAGAATCAGCAGAGATATGATCAGATGCATATGCAACAGATTGTAATAAAACAAGATTATTGATATCAGCACAGATAACATCTTCCAAGAGTCGATCAACATCTTTTCTCAACAATTTCTTTTTACGTTTAGTATTTGAAATCGATGTTTCTGTTTTCTCGAAAACTGTTTTCATGAGACCAAGTTCCTTGTGAAAATCCCTTTCCCAATATAGTGCACAAGTTTTTAAATTTTTGACATGGGGTAAAATTCTTTTCTGAAGAATATCTCTTTGTTCTCACGCCATTGGCGATTGAAAATGTTCAACTTTTATTTCAGAATGAAATTCAATCTCACGTTCCAAAATTTTGAGGTCAGATAAGAAAGTGTCAAAATATTTGATAACACGACAACTTTCGGCTTTTGTTTTAACTTCACTAAGTGAAGGTAAAGGACCATTAAGTTGTGCACCATTGTGTTTGGGACTAACTTCAGAAACTGGTGTGATAACAAAAGGTTTGTTAGAAGTATCTTGTTGTGTGACAAACGTTACGGCTTTTGAATAGTTAAATGGTTTGTTATAAACGACATTTTCCATTTTTGACCGACTCTCGTCATCTGCATCTAATTCCTCCATGCGATTATATTCAACAACAGTCATAATTGAATCATCAATTCTATGTTCTGCACTGTAAACTTCAGGATTTGGTTTGAATGCTCTGTTTGAAAACTTAGGGTTGTAATCAGCAAGAATTGGGCCATATCCATTTGGATTTGGTTTAAAAGTAAACTTTTGAATAGTTGTGATTGACTCACCATGTTTATAAACAACATTTCGAAACTCCTTGATTTTGTGTTGTAAGTCGACAATTTCTTCAAGATAGTTATCTATTCGTTTCGTAGAATGCTTTTTGTACTCAGAGAACTGTTTTTGACAATTTAACAACTCAACCTTGGCTTTTTGAGTTTCCAAAGTAAGAGCTTTAATTTGTTGTTTATGTTCATGTTTCAGTTGTTCTATTTGAGACAATAAAGCATTCTTGGATGCGGCTAGATCACGTATCTGTCGTTCTAATGATTTTTCGTTTTGATGAGATTTAGCAAAAGCGACTTCAAAACCATGTTCACGTTTTTCTTGAGTTTTAAAAACGTTGATTTGTCTAATTAAGCATTCATTATCCCTAATTAACAGTGCATTTTTATCTTTTAATTGTTTGCACATTTCCAAATGACAGCGGCCTTTTTGAGGGGCGTCTAATCAAATGTAGTATAGTGTGTGTTCCAAAGTATTGCAGAAGAAACTGCAAACCTGGGTCGTTCTTCCTAACGAGGCTGTGATGGTACTCAAAACACGGGTTTGTGATCGAGTGATTTGGACAGAAAAAGGAATATGAGTGAGTGAGTGATTAAACTAAGGAAATTAAATCTATAAAAGACTTTGAAGTCATTTTAATTCTATATTTAAAATCGTTAGATAAAAAATGCAATTTACATCCTACGAGTGCAAATATAATTTTCCTACATTCTAATTGACTAAAAATAATTTTAGGAAAAAGCCGGGTATTTTTTTTTTACTTTTATTTTATTTATTACGAATTAAAAACTATTTTAAACTAATTAATTAATTAAAAATACTAAAAATTTTTTAGAAAATTATACAAAAATTACAGAAAATACCTTACATGATACTGAATCAAGGAAAAATAAAAAATGAGCACGCTGCTATTTGAAATAAGCTGTGAAAAAGGTAAATAAGCACTACTCTTAAAACTGAAAAGTACCTTAAAGACTTAATTATGCAATATGAAACATGAACAAGTCCTTAGAACAGTTGGGTAAGAGGTGTGTGTGTGTTGTCGTGGGGCAGGAGTAGCAGACAGATCGTGGGTTCAAGTCCCACTTCCCACCCTTTTTTGTCACTTATTTTTTTTTTTTTTTTTTGATTTTTTCCTTTGCCAAACCGAAGTAAGATTAAAGTAGGATTTTTTTGACAAAAGTAAAACTTGTGAAAACTTCCAGGTAAGCTGCAAAAAAGTTATCACAGCAGGCTTGAAAATTACATGAATGGGTCGTTTGGGATAAGGTCAGTCCAAGGAAAAACAAGCTACAACAAATCGACAAAAGCTACAAACAAGCTAAAAGACTAAGCACCATAATCCTAAAACAGCAACTAAGGAACAACGACACCCTAATAAGCAATAACTAAGCACTTAAAAGGCAAATAGGAAAGTAAAAAAAAAAGACAAAGCTGCTGTTTGGAACAGTGGCTGAAAAGGCAACGAAAAGCTTTAAAAAGCTTGAAGTAGGCTCCTATCTAATAAGCACTAACATGAATTACCTAAAAACTCTAAGTGGGAACAAAAATAAGCTAAAAGGACAGTAATAAGCCATTAGGATGGGGAAATAAGCAAGTGGCAAAAAGCTAGAAAAAGGGATTCTTAAGACTAAAGGTAAATATGGCAACTAAGATAATTAAGAAACAAATAAGCACTACTAAGCTATAAGTGACACTAACCTGATCTAAATCACTACAGGAAACATAAAAATAAAATAACATAAATAAGCTAAACTTGAATCCTAATAAGCTCTTAAAACAATCTGACCTGCTGTTGTTGCAGGCTTAAAACAGCCTTGGGTGGCTCAATTGGAGCTTATTTTGGATATGCTAAAGTGTGAAGTGGCTTCCGAGCTTCTGGGCACTTTGAGTCTACCAACCCATCTAACTTTTGCCCCACTTACCCAGCTTACAAAGAGCTTTTACAAGCTAAATAAGGGCTGCTGATGCAAGACAGAAACAGATTAATAAAAAAAAATAACACTACCAAGCTCTTTTTACATCTAAATTTATAACTTCCACTTTCACCAAATGACTTGCAAAATACTTCACACTTGATTTCGGAACCAAAATGGGTAAAAACATGATTCTTGACCCAAGAATAAGGCAAATCCAAACACCCTCTTACTGGGTCAGAAACACTATGAACTGTTATGAAAACTTGGAAAACTTGAGAACTAGTATCGAGATCATTAACATGAGCTCAAAATGAGCCAAATCCAACTTGTAACACGGTTCAGAACACAAATGACATGAATTTTGAGAACATGTAAAAACAATATCAAGGCTGCATAAACTTTAAAACTGAAAATAGAATCTCAACTTGAATTGAACTGAAATTAAAAGATTACACTAAAATTAAAATGACAAAAAGTAAAATGAGCTAGAACATAAAGATTCTAGACTAAGTTTTTTATTTTTCACCTAATACATATTTATACTAATAAGATAAAAAAGCTGTCTTCCTTTCTCTTGGCTTCTTTCTTCTTTGATTTTGTTTCTTGTGCTTCTTTTGGTTAATCCCAGCCATCCATTAGCCCTTGGATTACAACTTGGTGCCAACACATGAAGAGGTAACGTGTAAGTTTTCAGGGCATTTAATGCCCTTGGTTTGTTGTGGAGGTGGAGGGGACAAGGTGGGAAAGGTTGGTGATGAGCTGGTGATGAAACTGTGGGTGGGATGGTGGTATTGCAGTGTGGGAGGAAGAAGGAGGGAAGGTGGTTTGGGAGGGAGTGGGCTTTGGGTTTATTTTTATTTTGGGTCCGGTTTGGTTTGTAGTAGTATCACAAGGACCATAATTGCAATTTAGTAATTTTTCGAGGACCGATCTTGCCCATTTTCCAAAGTTATCAATAGGACCAAACTTGCCAATCTTTAATAGTACAAGGACCACATTGAATGTTTTCCATTTTATTCCACCAGGGACCAAATCTGCCAAAGTTCAAAGTAGAGGGACCATTTTTGTAAATTTTCAAAACTTTCACCAAAGGACTAAATATGACAACTTATGATTTCAAAAGGACCTTTGGTGACTTTTCTTAAAAAAACAAATGCTCAGGGACTGATTTTGACAACTTTTGAAATTTGGGGGACTGAAACTGCTAATTATGCAAACTTTGTTTGTTTTTCAACTGTTTTTACTCATTTTGCATCTAAAACATATAAAACACAATTCCTGGAATATTTCCAGTATTTTGATGCCTATTTGAGTGTTTTTAAATGTTTTGCAGTTCAGATTTGACCAAAAATGATGAGTATTTACACACTCATCACCAAACGAGATTCTTGGTCTTTAATTAAGGTCAGGAGTTCAAATTATCTATTAGACAAAAGCTCATTTTGTTCAACGTGAGTCTCAACATGATCATTATTTAGATCCTCAAATATAATCACGGAGTCAACTTGATTATCAATATTAACCATAAGGTTATCTTGATCGTCAAATATAACTACAGGATCTATTTGATAATCATCGGAATGAGATGTGGATTGCTCATGTTGAACACTCTGATCCTTGTCGGATGGAGAAATTGGCGGAGATATCAGATCAGTGATGAGTGTATTTTGTTCCGGTACTTGAGACAAGCCATCAGTGTCAAACACTGGGCCTGTATCACTCATGTGTAGAGCTTGCATTTGTGCCATCAACATCACTGCTGCATTAGCCTGCAAGTCCTCCATATCATCATCAGAATCTGCATCTGCCATAACGCTCTGTTCCTTGTTTGTAAGAGTGCCACCAGCTTCATCCTTGAGAGCCAAGAGCAACGCCTCTTTGTGATAAGCACTGCCTCTTGTCCTCGGCTTAGGACATGCATTAGCCAGATGACCCTTCTCATTACAGTTATAACAACGAAGACCATTAACCTCATTCTGAGCATTTCCCTGTTCAACCACTTGAGCCCTTTTTTGTTGCGGAGCACCCATGTTATTCCTTCCCATAGCATTAAACCCTTGACCACCTCCCATTTGACGACCATAACCACGATTCTGAACTTCAACGCGTCCATTGTTCACAACAGCCTGATTCCTTGTGTTTGATGAGGAACGAATCAGATTGTTGGATTTGTTTGTATACCGGCCGAAGGCTTTAGCAATCATAACAAATCCTTGTTGCAATTCATCGAAGGCAGCGGAGTCCTCATCAGCTTCACTGTAAAGTGCTTGAGCATTGTTGTTGTTGTATGGAACCAATTGAGTTTGTTGAGGTTGTTGCTGTGACGGATCATATGGTGTGATGGTTGCAGTTGGTTGAGGAGCGGGTTGAGGAGCTGTTTGAGGAGGAAGATTAGTTTGAGCCCACAAAGCAAGTTGTTGATTGTCTGGAAGTAACTGTGAAGCCGGGAGTCCACGGATAGTCCTTTCTTTGTCAACTTCTTTTTGGTGAGGCGTCAGATAGTCGTACAACAATCCGTATGTAGCATGATGAAGATTCTTATCTTGACGGAGAAAAATGACAAACTTCTCCCATTCCGGACCAAGACTACTTAGGAACTTAGTGTTGACAGCAATTCGTGGCATGATGATGTTGTGTTTGTCCAAATCATTAATGATGTCTGAAAAGCGATGATGATATGACTCTAATTTCTATCCTGGTTCAATCATGAAATGTTCATAAGCCAAGTAGATTTTGGATTCCATGTCTTCCTGATTGAGTGTTGTGCCTTCCATAAGAAGATGAATATGTTCCCACATTGCTTTTGCAGTCTTTTGAGCATCAACACTTCGAAGGATTGGATTGGGTAATCCTAAAAGGATGTATTGCATTGCTAGTTCATCGGCTTCAAAGTGTAGAAGTTCATCAGCAGTGAAGTCTGAGATAGTTGCAATGTTGGTGACAGCATCTCTTGGTGGATTGACATCTGGATCTGCGGGTGTGACAACAGTAGGCATCTTAAATGGACCTTCCATAATGACCTTCTTTAGAAACTTTCCACGTGGCTTCTTTAGATCACAAAACCTAAAGAACCTTATCACCCATTGATCATAATTTCCGGGAGTGAGCATTGGAGGTCTATCAAGTGAGCCAGCTTCATGAATTGATTGTTGGCTACTTAAGGCTTCACACACCTTGCCAAACCATGTTGGTTCCTTCATAGTATTCCTGGATGGATGTTGATTGTAGAAGTTTGTGTAAGGTTGTACTTGAAGACTAGGTGGTGGTTGAACCATTTGTGGTGGAATTGCTCCTAGTTGTGGAGTGTGTTGTTGATTAAATTGTTGTTGATAAATTTGTTGTTGTTGATTAAATTGTTGATGTTGTGGACTTAGTTGTTGTTGTTGTTGTTGATTATAAGTGTAAGGAAAATAGTTAGAGTATGGTAGTTGCGACATGTTGAAAACTTGTGTTGTTAAATGGATCTTTGTAGTCGTGTGAAACGTTGTTGATGAAGTATCCTTAGGCGTAGAAACCAAGTGTAGGCAAAGTAACACTTAAGCGTAAAAACACCAATCTTACGCGTAAAAGTGATATTTACGCGTAGGAGTAGCTTACGCGTAAGAATTGAGAAACACTAAAGTTATGCGTAAACTGAAAGTTAAGCGTAGAAAACTTAGGCTTAGGATTAGCTTATGCATAAGACAGAGCTTAGGCGTAAGATAAATCTTATGTGTAATGTGTTCTACGCATAAGTTTGAGCTTATGCGTAAGATTAGGGTTTTACCCAAAAAAATCTTTTACACTATCACAGTGCAAAGGATATCCAATGTCGAAGTGTTTTCAGGCTTATCCAAGCAAGAAAAACACTGAGTAAACCACGAAACTGAAGATCAAACCAAGGATGAGTTACGCGTAAGATTAGGGTTTTCTTACGCGTAGAAAGCAACCAAAACTGATTTCTGCCCAACGATGTTTCTAAACCAGATTTTTGTGATGAAACAGCTTCAATATCACCAAAATGACACAAAAGTGTGAAACTTGATGATCCAAAGCAACTAAACACCTTACGCGTAAAGATGAACACACGTATAAAATCAAGCTTAAAAACAATGATCCACACGTAAAGTTTGAAACTTTTTGCTAAAAACAGATATTTTAACACCTTAAAACGTTGAAAGTACAAGAATCTTGGATTGAAAAATGTAAAAAAGACGTTTTTAAGAGTAACAAAGTAGGAAACTGTTTTTACGCGTAAACCACAAAACTTCAAAAACAAAATATGTTCACCCAACTATTTGGCGAATGATACCACTGTTATGTTCCCATATTAGTAACACAAGCATCAATATAAGAAATAGAGAAGAGAAAGGATCGGATGAACAAGACACACACAAACACGTATGATATGAGAAGAGTTATGCGTAGGAAAATGTATGCATTGAACAACCAACCCTCAAGTGAGGGTTATACAAGAGTATTTATAGGAGGGAACTAGGGCAACACTCCAAGTTCCCATCCTTTTACTTATTGGGCTTAGCCTAGGCTTATGGGCTTTCTACATAAGCCTAGCCTTGATTACTAACTTAAAAGCCATATTAAGCTAACTATTACATATGAATCACTAACACTTAAAATATAGTTTAGGAGTGATTCCAACAACGATTCTCTTTACGATTCTTTACGAAAAAAGGTACATATACAAAATTTGAAAAGTTCTTTTTTGCGTTTCCATTCTTTATCATATACCATCGAGAATGAGACTCATGCTTATTTTTTCATTCTCACCATTTCTCCACTTTTTGTAAAGAATGAAAAAGGTGGAAAGAGAATCACATATTGATTCTAGGTTCTCATTCTCAGGTGCTAACAAACATGAGAAAACCCTCTAATTCCTTTTCTCATCATTCCATTCACCCCTACCAAACATCCCCTTAGTGTACTTTCATGTAAGTACCCTGTTATTATATAGCTTAAACCTTAAAATCTAATTTTTTTAAAAGAACTTATGTGAATGGACAAAGAAAATATCCTTTAACTTTTTATATTCTTGATTTTAAGGTTGATTTCTTAACTTTTTACCGGTATGGTTGGGAGGTGTTAGTTTCACCAAACATAAGGTTGATCTTAAGAAAATGAAGGAAATATCATAAAAATCATTATATATCTCCATTATTCTCACATGTCAGAATGGTATTTTGGTAATTCAGGTAATCAACCGCCACATGTGGAATATGTGTATATCACTTATCTTTCCAAATAGTTGTTAAAGAGATCCGAGTGTCGGTAAGAAAAGATAATCGATTAAATTCGAAGTCGTGTATGATGAAGTTTAGGGTTTTATGATAGCTAAGGTTTCATTCTTTAACATTTCTATATCAACTAAAAATATCATTCATCATGACCCTGATCAAAAAGCTAGATGTAAAGGCTCTCTTCATCACATGTGGTGGTGCTCCATTGCGCACGGTTGGCCACTACAACTGTGTTGCTTATATATTCTGGAAGAGATTTCAAAACACCTTTCACTTTGTAATGTTTTTAAATAATGAAATTTTAGTTTTAGTATTTATTAATTTTGACGAAAAAAAGAATAGAGTTTGGTAATTATCATTACACTTTTTTTTATAACATATTTGATGATGTATTGAATGATGATGAGACGATAGAAGTTGTCGGTCTCTTACGCCCGGTCTTAGCCGATCATCTAGACTAGCCTAACTATATTATATTAATTTGTCTTGTTGGTTATTTGGTTATGTGCATCTCACTCGGTTAAGCCTAGTAACATAGTTACCTTTATAGTAAGTTTTAAACATAAAATGAGTAAATCTACACACGGTTTTTGCATTAGTAAAAGATCTTTAAAACTATAATCATCATCATAAATATATAACGAACCTGCTTTATTAGGTTATCATGAAAATAATTCTAATCATCATAATGAGTCATATACAACATTATGCATCATCTTGCATATTTATGTCTCCCTAGCATGTAGCGGGAAACTTATCACTCAGGTTAGGCGTTTTTGTTGTCGAGATGCATTAAACATAAAATTGTTGATAAGAACAGATACAGTCGTTTGTTTAGTTCATCTACATGGCCAAGTTGAATTTGTGAACGGGCCTAACTTTAACGTACTTAAACCAAATAGTGACTATATTCCACTTGAGTGTGTTAGACAATAAACGACATAGTAATGTGACAAAACCAATTGTTTTAGTACTCCTTCCTCAACATGTTGACCCAAGAGAGAATGAAATGATCAATCTAAAATCTAAATGCATTCAGACTAAATCACACTTAGAAATTCAAATTATGTTAAGCTTACAAGCAGTCGTGATCTCACGAAACAAGTCCTTATGATATATGTACACACACAAAATTGATTACTGAAATGATCGTATAAGTGTATTTTAGATAAAAGCAAGTAAATTAATTATATGGAAAGAATCATACATTACTATGGTGGGAATTAGCCTCCAAATACGGACTAAATGCTTCCCTGGCTACTTCTATTTCGATGACGGGGCAGGTTTATCGAAGGAGAAATCTTCTGTGTTGTTAGTTTTGTCATATTGTTGTAGAGGAATGCTAGATTCAGTCTTGCTGTCGTTTTGGTGATCCACTTGTACATTTATTGTGTGTGTGGCAGATGATTGTGGCTCAGCTTCTAAATCTGAAAAGGGAGTTTCCTCATACCCCTGGGATCGTGGCGAGTGTCCAAATGTTTTGAAGCGATTTAGCGGTGTAACTGATGCTGCAGCACTTGGACTAGAAGTTAAATTCCCAAGTGTCCGTGGTGAATTGCCACCTACACTTCCAGCTCCGCCTCCGCGCTTTTTCTTCACAGCTGCCATTCGCCAATTCTTTAAGGCCTTAGCCGTTTGTTCATCAAAAATTGATTTCTTCATGTTTGAACCCATCTAAAAATCATATATAATGAGAAGGTTAGGACCTAGTCCATATGACCTTAGAATGGACATTTTTGAAAAGGAGTGTGCAATAAGGATAATATACCTGGGATACAAGGGCGTAAAGCGGAAGTGTTATGTAGCTGCACATTATGAGAACCCCAACCCTTCAAAAACATAAATATAATTAAGTCAAGCCTGAGGATAACACCATCGCTGTTTTTAATAGGAATTTCATTCTTCTTACCCAATAACAAGTTTCAAAATGACGAGATTCAAATTATCATGGAAGCAAGAACCGATCTTATATTCATACTGCACTTGTACAAAAAAATGTGTCACTGCCACCAACAGTTTATACGAACTTTTATAAATATATATGAAAAAGAAGAATGGCCCTAATACACCATCGTGTTCGTGAAGGTAGGAAAGGGTTAGATAGTTACCCATATCCAGAAGAAGTATGTAATTTGAAATGCATTCTGTGAGCCCAAATAAACCAATAAAAAAGTTAGTAGCAATAATCTTAGATATTGTATGTATGAAGATTTCAATGTTTCTCACATTTGGAAAGTGTGCAGTTAAATACTATCGACTTCCTATTACCATCATACAAAGGTAAAATGGTGGCATTCTTTCGGGTATATGAGAGTTTCTTGTTTTAAGGAGGATTCGAAAAAAATTATAGCATAAAGTCAAAAGAAGTAGTAAGTTACCTGAAACAGAGCAAAGTGTATAAGATGTAAAATAAAATGTGGTTTTGAGAACCAAAAATATTTATCTGAGGCTTGCACAAGCGGGATCCCTTGTACTACAGCATGTCTTTGAGTAATTTCAAGAGCCATTTTAGTTAAGATTGCTTGAAGTTTGGTTCCAACTGCTATGATAACCTACACAAATAATGTGATAATACATTTTTTTTTTTTTTTATAATATTAATCTAAAAAATGTAAGTTTTTTTTAACAGCACAGAAGAAACTTAGGCACTTACAACCAATGGAAGCAGTGATGCCCAAAACATCGCTTGCCATCCTGCAATTTTCACAAATTAAAGAGTTTTTATGTTCAAGATTTCAACAAAATTTGGAAGGGTAAAAGCTATTATGGTAGTAAGTGGTCAGCTGACTTCTAGAACTATTAGTATACCGGATTGAAATTTGACTTAATTTTTCACTGTCTTTCCAAAATGGTTTGACTACCAAGTTCTATATTGATAACTATTGGGTTTTTTTCTACAGAAAGAAAGTAATTCCAGTCAACCTTGATGTTGAAACATCATTCGTTTGACACTCAAAAGTCATAGGTTGACTCTTTCATACAAGAAGTTGGTTAAACAACTTGTTTAGCAGTAATAGAATTACCATTTACATTGAGGAGCAAGAACAATACGAATGATGCCCAAAGAATGGGACTGCAAACAACAAAAAGTCAACAAGTCAAACATCGTAAGTCAACCATTATCTTGAAGTACAATGCTGAAAGAGATACAGCACCTGATCCCTACAACCACTTGGAAATCATCCTCTAATGACCTCTTAACATACTTTTGGAAGTTAAATTTACTCCCACGAGCTAAATGAACCTATGCCAGTAAAGCCAATTATTCTGTAAGTAAAGCTAACAAAATATATTTGCTAAAAAAAATAATAACCAAAAACGCACATTTATGAACCCATTCCGGACGGTCAAATAGTCAGACTTGCTAACAGACCTGAAAAATTGCCGAAAGAAGCATCCCTAGCATAGAAAAGAAACGAGTTCAGTGGAGTTAAGAAATGAAGTAACCAAAGTCGAAGAAAACATGTTTGACCGCAAATTCCAGTTACTTACAATGTAAAAGAAGAAATAATATCTAGTCCAGAAACTTGTGTGAGATTTCACAAATGATGTCTCGTGGGTTAGCCTGAATCGTGTAGGATCTGTATAATTTTCCACCATGATTTAGAGTTGGTGGAGTAGCATTGGTTTAGTACGTATTTTTATTATTAGGGAAAAAAAAAAAGAAAAAAAAAAGGTGATTATACCATTAGAAAATTCGTAGTCATTAGAAGAAGTTTCCCTCTCCCATTGCTTCCATCCACGGATCTGCATGTATTTTAGCAGATACAAAAAAATGATCATACATAAAAAGTCAAGCCATGTCGGTTTTGGATTTACCTATTTGCCAAATATCATCAACACATGTACATGGATATTTTAGAGCAACAGTTTAGGTGCATTGGGATTGTGCCTGCATTGTTACATTATTTTGCAAGAAGAATAGGGGGTGTTTGGATTTGAATGTGCGTCCTCAAAGTGCTTATTGTAGCTTAAAGAATCAGAATCATAAGAAAGTATTCAGATGCAGAAAGCTAGGGATATTTAGATAATTTTACAGTCTGTGCAAACACCTGAAGCTGATGGTTAAACGGACATTCAAATACCCTTGGCATAGGAAAACAAAGGCAAAATATGACCAAAAGTCGAAACACATTAATTTGAAAACACATGAGTTATATTCAAGTTAGGGTTGTGTACCTTTAATCTTCCAAGAGCCATTGTGACAGCACTATATACCACATGTAAGACGGCAAGAAAGAATATGAGTATATGCAACTGATGCAGTCCATTAATGGTTATGATAGGTACTTTACCCTGTTAGAGAAAGAGAGAGAAAAAAAAAAAAAAAAAAAAAAAAAAAAAAAAAAAAAATCATACTTTTAGCTCACAACAACATCAATCCATGCAAAAATTGCAATCATACTAATAATCAAACTTTTAGAGTATCTAGTATCAACAGTACCGCCTCACAAGAAAAACCAGACGATTCAGCCAAAGATCTACCATGCTGCTCTTGCCAAAGAAGCAAACGATGGCTTACTTCCCCTCCTTTCTCTTCTTTTTGAGATTTATTTCTCACCGGACATGGCAACATTGTATCAGCAACGCTATCAGGGATGCATATTTTGACTATGTATGATTGACTAAAAGTCAATAGTAACGAAATAAACCCAAGAACCATCAATTCTACACAGTTCAAAAAAAATAATGTTTATGTATCACCACCTCGTACATTAAAATAATTATGGTAAGAGAATGAGAAATATGTTATATATTTACCAGCTTTGACCTTCTCCAAAGCTTCAAACATCGATTTCTTGTGCTTTTCTGTGAAAAACTGATTATAATTTTCATTGTATTAGTAACCAAAAAAAATCGAAATATTTATATTGTTACCGACAAGGCATAGACCAAGCGTACTTTTTTTTTTTTTTTTTAAGGTTATCAGGGTTTCCTACTCGACATTGCGAGCCGACTAATACCGGGGTGAACCTCGATCCGTGGCCACAAGGGGATTAATTTTCTCCCGGTTGGATTCAAACCCTTGACCTCTTCTTTAGAAGGTTGGTATTCTTATTGTTCATAGACCAAGCGTATTCCATCAACCAAAGACTTTTAATTGTGTTTAATACGTCATACGAAGCATGTAAGGAAATTAAAACTGCTTATTAAAGGATGAAATAAGTTGTTGCCGATAAGGACTCTGAGACTGCTTATTTAAAAGTCATTATTCTTGATGGATTCAAATTTTACAAGTTTACTGTATAAGCTGTTTTGGATAATGTTATTTATGTAACTTCTGTTAGAGAGAATCAATAGTAGGCTTGGATAATTTTTTGAATAGTGTATGATGATCGCTTTCCGCACACTTACAATATTATAACACAATATATTAGGGATGAGCATGGGTACCGGAAAAACAGTACGGTACCGGAACCGTACCAGTACCGACTCGTACCGGTACCGGTTATCACTACCCGGTACGGTACCGGTACCATGAAATTCGCTCAAAAAAAATCCGGTACCACTAAAAATTGGTACAGTACCAAAACGGGAAATCCCGCTTTTAATACCGGAATAAAAAGAAGCTTCATTTTTTTACTAAACTCATGATCTCAGCACTCTTAACTTAGTAGCTTGTGTAGAATATCAAGCCTCAAATCTCACTTGAGACACTCACGACAGAAGAGGAGAAAACTAAAAGATTTACAACTTGCCTGCTAAAAGTTGCATGAAGAAAAGAAACCATGGTGGCTACATTTTTACTTCTCATTCACCAAAAAGATACAACCAAATACTACTTGCTTAAATAATAAAGAAAAATACCAAACTCTCCTGCTATGAACAGACCCACGTCTTTTTACTCCTAAAATAATGCATGACCAACAGACCAAGTAACTATCCGCTGAGTACTCAAAGGAAAGTAGCAAATTGGTACAGTTTGAAATTACTTTATTCTAAACGTTACTCAATTCGGTATAGTACCGGTTTCCCGAATCCGGTACCGGTACCGGTATACCTCTCGGTTCCGGGATCGGGACTACATATTTTGGTCGGAAAAAATACGGTACTTTGAAAACGGTGCCGGTACGGTACCAAAATGGTACCGTGCTCATCCCTACGTGAATATATAGTTACCTAGGTTACATGAAATCATTATTGGGGTAATACAAATACGCACTCAAATTTTAGGCACGTAAAAGAGCTTTTTAGCCCAGAATTATATGTTACATCAACAGTAAAAATCGGCTGGCAATTGGCGGTAACAAAACTTGCTATGACGTTTATTTAGTCTCATGTAATGATATACTCTATCAAATACAGAAAATGATTGATGACTGAAAACCACCAACAACTTGTACTTGTAAGGTTTGAATAAGCAATTCTAAACACCCTAAACAACAATATATAAAAGAATTCCGGAAAGAACTAAATCAAGCATTCTGAAAATTATGATGGAAAAGTCAAAGATGCAAAGAAAATCGTAACACAAATTAGTTATTCCATGCATGAACATTTTAACCAACAATCTCTCTTCAACTATATAATGTATAATCTTACAGCAAAGATTACCTCAACACTAATAGAAAGAAACCCGAAAAAGAAGCCAAAAGTCATGAAAATACCTTTCCAAGTTTATGAAGAAGTTTTTCTAAACCAATAGAAATAATAATGATGATTGCACAAACACTAGCAACAGCCCATGTTGGTGTTTGATCAAGTTGTCTTGTTCCTTCACTTGTATCTCCCGCCATTTTACGCACACACCAAAAAAAACACACAAATTTAGAGACCAAAACTAATGCTTTTGAGACATTGGTATGAATGTGTATGATTTTTAGTATCTTAACAAGAATATAAGAAGAAGGTGATTAGTTTATTATGGTAGTGTTGAAGTTGTGATGGTGCAGTAATGGCGGATTCATCAAAGTGGGGCCCATCAGTGACTTAATATAATGTATAGTTGTTGAATTAAATATTCTTTAGCCGTCTAGTAACACAATTGTGCCGCTGACAATGGTTGCTTTGAAATATTCTATATTAAGTCAGCGACATTATGATTTTCTTCTACTCGTGATAGAAGCTTGATTTGTTCAAAAAAAAAGATAGAAGCTTGATTTACGGGTGCTTGAGATTTCCTGCTTTAATCAGCTTAACGCGTTTCTTTTTCAGTATCTTTTTATTTTAGGTAAAAAAAAAACATAATTTTTTTCAGCAATGGTAATGATCCATAATCCATATAGTTCGAAAATCAACCTTAGAATATGAGTAATCCATTAAATTGATGACAAATTTATTTTGCTTAATATATAGTATACAGTCCTCTTATGATTTTATCGTTCCTGGTGGATCAATTAGAGTTTCATTATGTATATCTATTCTATATATACTTTGTCTAGTAATAAAATAGAATGACGGGGTTTTCACTATTCAATATGGTATTAGAATGGGTCTGATCCAGAAATCTAGTCAGCTGCCATGAGCCCACTGTCTTAATTACACCCCATCAAACGCTACCTGCCACAAACAGAGCCTGGTCATAAGTTTTATGTTGCCTTAAGCGAGATGATCGAAAAATGCCGTTACTGCAATATACAACACACTATGTTTAAGTTCGACATGGTAACAAACTCGAATATCACCCAACTAAAACACTTTGACAACTACTTGATCTATTCTACTTTCTGAATTATTCGTAGACGGTTTACTATTTCCAACGAGTCTAGTCAGGTTGATAATATAATTAATTAAATATTTTGAAAGTTTAAAAAAAAATATAAACAACTAATTAAACACGTTATTAAGTAGTTTTACGATGACTAGAACTTAGCGTACAAAAGAAAAAGAATAAGAAGAGAAAAAATAAATAAATAAATAAAAATAAAATAAAAGCCACCAATCACATATTAGCAAATTACATTTTTCATTTAACCCGTGAGTCCTTTTAAAACATTTTGAAATTGCACTTTCAAATAAATAATTTATCTTAACTATATAAAATAAAAAAACAGTCAAAGTTTGAATTGTTGAAATGTTGAATGGTCAATGAATGTTGAATTGTAAAAGTCTTTGAATCGTAAAACTCTATTGAATTGTAAA
This sequence comes from Chrysanthemum seticuspe, assembly GCA_019973895.1. Classification (NCBI taxonomy): domain Eukaryota; kingdom Viridiplantae; phylum Streptophyta; class Magnoliopsida; order Asterales; family Asteraceae; genus Chrysanthemum; species Chrysanthemum seticuspe. The sequence goes on from BPTQ01000003.1 coordinate 60,703,536, forward strand.
AAAGGAAATGATCTTAATTTTACTATTGAATTGTAAAAGTCTATTGAATTGTAAAAAAGGAAATGTTGAATGGCGATGGATCTTTACTACCAAAACGCAAATGGTGAAAATCAAGAAAAGCGTACAATTGAATTTTCAATTAGTGTGTTACCGTTTTTTATATGGTCTTATAATTGGTAGAAAAGAAATTTGTTAACAGACAATTATCAATTAATGACTTACCATTTTGCATTTACTACTTGGAGCAATAATTTTAAGGAAAATGAGTAGTATAAATTATCCTTCTCTTCTATATCATTTTCATCAACTTTTGCTATAATGTTTGAAAACAAAAACAAGACATTTCGGCAACAACTCCAAAAGGAAACTATTAATACATATTAGAAACCGGGTTGATCTAAGACTCTTCAAACCCAGCGGGTTGATCCAGTATAAATTGACCCGTTTTTCGACCGTAACGGATCAACTGGTTGTACCACCCGGGCCGAAACCAGTTGAACCGGGCCGAAACTTTTATTATGTTTCGTTTATAACCCGTAAACTTTTTTTATCACTAAAACAATCTGCCGCTATAAAATCACATTACTGTGCACGGGTACTCGTCTAGAGTTATATTATCACATGTTACAACAGTTTGCAATTACATTTTGATCTTTTTACGTTCTATTTTGAACGTTATACGAAACACTTACCACAATATCGCATATCGTTAATTGTTTGCTGCTAGGAACCGCTGCCGCTAGGCGCGAGTACTCGTCTAGTAACATAATAAGCAATAGTAAAAATGCAACAATAAAAATATCTTGGAAAAAGTCAAAAGTTAAAAGTGGTAGTATTTCATGCTTAAAATACTTGTACTATTTTATTTGTAATGTCCTTTTATCACTGTACCAAAAAAGGAAAAAAAATATATTTGTATTCTCAGTGCAAGTCTTCTTTTACATCTTCCCATCTTTAATTATTCTTTCTCATTAGAGCACTCCCATCCCTAACGGTATAACGCCCGTTATGGGGCTTTTAACGCCGTTATCGGCGTTATACCGTTGGAAGTGTCGATCTTTAACGCCGTTGGTGGGTTCCCGTTGCCACATTAACGCCCGTTAAAGGGCAAGAAAAAAAATCAAAAACACCCCCTCGTTGTAGCTGGGATTGCGCTTTTGTGCAGTGAAGAAGAAGATGAGAGTGAGGGGAGTGTTTTGAGGTGGGTGGTGTGGTTGGGGAGGTGGCGGTGTGGCGGTGGTGGCGGCGTGAAGTGGTGGTCGACGGCTAGGGTTAAAAGGGAGATAGAGAGGATGAAGATGATGATTGTGTTTTTATGTTTGTGTGGGTGGTAATATGTGTTTTAATAAATGAAGGGTTTGTTTTAGTTTAGGGGTTGAAATTGAAAATATGAAATATTATTGGTGTTATGGTGTTATTGGGATGTTATGGTTGTGAGTGTTTTTTGGGGATGTTAATGTTAAATGTTAAAGCTGATGTGGCGCTGACGTGGACTGTGTTATTGGTGTTATGGTGTTATGAATGAGAGTGCTCTTATAACATGCATGCTGTGGCTTTCCGAGCTCATTCCCACGTCAAAATATGATTTCACTAAACCGACGGGTTTATTTCGAGCGGTATTTTCATCAATCTTCATCACATAAACACATCATCACATATAAAATTTGATGCCCCCTATTTTAATGATGTAATAGGCGGTCGCCCACTCCGACCACCCTCATGGTCAGCCTTGGCCACAAATGATCTCCCTTCTATATTAAAAGAAGAGTTAATTGCATTTTTGGTCTCTGTGTTATGGCCAAATTGCAGATTTGGTCCCTAAAACTTTAAAAGTGCACCAGAGGTCCCCATTTTCAAGTTTTCGTTGCATGTTTAGTCCCTGATCAACATCAAATGACTAAAATACCCTTGTCTTCTTCTTTTCCTATTTTCTTTTCAGTCCATCTTTTGAGTTTCTTACATAAATGATCCTTGTGTCTTGCCATGTTCTATAGATTTAGTCCGATTTTTTTTATTATTTATTTAACTATTAATATTACATAAAAGGACCAACAGTGTAATTTTCAAAAAAAATCGAAAATTTTCAAAAAATTTTAAAAAATAATTTTTGAAAAATTTATTCGGAAAATTTTTTGAATATTTTTATTTTCGAAAAAAAAAATTTTGAAATTTTTTTTTTTCTGAATTTTTTTCGATTTTTTTTTTTTTTTTTAAATTTTTTTTGAAGTTTTTGAATATTTTTTGAAAAAAAAAAATTTTGAATATTTTTTTGAAATTTTTGAATTTTTTTTTTTGAAATTTTTGAATTTTTTTTGAAAAAAAAAATTTTTGAAAAAAAAAATTTTGAATTTATTTTTTTTTTGAAAATTTTTTTTTCCGAATTTTTTTTCGAAAAAAATTTTCAGAAAAGTTTTTTCGAAAAAATTTTCAAAAAAAAAGTTTCGAAAAAATAATTATTCGAAATTTTTTTTTTCAAAAAAAATTTTCAAAAATTTTTGGAAAAATTTTGGAACTTTTTAGAAAAATTGGTTAACTTATATTAGCCATTAGATCAAAACCGGATGAAAACATATAAAAACAGACAAAAACGCATAAAAACGTTATTAAAACGGAAGAAAACGTATAAAAACGGATAAAGACGAATAAAAACGTGAGAAAACCGGACAAAATCATACAAAACCGGATGAAAACGTATAAAAACAAACAAAAACGCATAAAAATATGTTAAAAACGGACGAAAACATAGAAAAACATACGAAAACGTAAAAAAAGGGACAAAAGTGTATAAAAACGGACAAAACCGTATAAAAACGGACGAAAACAGATGAAAACATAAAAAAATGGACAAAAACGTAAAAAAAACGGACGAAACGTAAAAAAACGGACGAAAACGTATAAAAGCGGACGAAAACGTAAAAAAATGAATGAAAACGTAAAAAAACAAACGAAAACGTATAACAACGGACGAAAACGTTAAAAAACGGACAAAAACATTCACTTGACGGTCAAACTAACAGAAATAGTGGTTAAGGGACCAAACCCGTAACGGGTCAAAACCATAGGAAGAAGATTTGCAAATTAAAAAAAAAAAAAAAAAAAAATGTGTATGGACTAAATATGTAAAACCCTTCCAACACAGGGACTATTTATGTAAGAAAACTAAAAAGAAAATAGAAAAAGAAAAAGACAACATCAATGACTAAAATACCCTTAGCCTGTGTGGACCCAGGGACCAAACATGCAACGAAAACTTGAAAATGAGGACCTTTGGTGCACTTTTAAAGTTTTAGGGACCAAATCTGCAATTTGGCCATACCACAGGGACCAAAAATGCAATTAACTCTTAAAAGAATGTAATTGCCGACCAAAACCCTACATGTATAATGTTTTGGCTATAATATTTTTATCGTTTGAAGTTAGCTGACGCGTTCAACACCAGTCTCTTATTTCAATTATGAACAAAACCCAATTTCACCTCCGTCGATCGCCGAACGCTCCGCCACATGCCGCCAAAAGCTGACTGCCGCAAAAAAGAAGTCTAAGGTTTGCTTCTTTTTTTTCTTTTTTTTTTTGTTGTTGCTGCATAGTGAAGATTAATTTATTCCTGTTGTCAGATGTCTTCATCAACAAATATATTATTTGCTTTTGCTACTGTTTTTATTTGTTTTTGTTGCTTCTTGAAGTATTGTTTCCGCTTGCTGCAGTATTTCTTCATCAACAATGTTAATACAAATATCACGTAAAACGTTATTTATATTTTACGGTCTCTCAAATATTTGATAATGCCAATATAAAATTATACGACGTAAAAGTTTTAGTAACCAAAATACTAGTTGTAAGTTTCCATTCAAATGACAATCACTTAAGATATGAACAATGTGGTCATAAAGCGCGTCGAATGATCAAAAAACCCACTTACATAAACATTTGTTAAATAATTACTTACACAAGTCTAAAACAAATGTTTTCTGAATTAAAACATGCTTAAACATCACAAAAGACAAATAATTAAGCTTAATAGACAAAGTGATACTCTTTGATCATTCCACTTGCTATATAACACATTACAAGTGATCCACCAATTACCACTTTGATTGCAAGTGAAGAACACAAGAAGATCTTTAAGCTTCTAAGTGTTGTAGTTGTTAGTGTCTACTTATATATATTGTTGTTGAACTTTATATATCATTGTTATGTCATTATACTCCACCATCATATACCAAAGTTGTTGTCATCATCATACACCAACGTAGAAGGATCAGTTAGTATTTTGGGCCTCAAAATACAATGTGTAGTAAGTTTGGTCTTTCCTTGCTAAAAGACTCGATATCTAGCTTAGTATCGGTAAATAAGTGAAGCGAAGTTTTAAGGTTTTCTCCGCCAAAAGAGAGCTTCTTGATTTAGTGCTTACGAACTCTCGAGTTGGATACTTAGGGAGTGGAGTAGGGCAACGAAGGAAGCTTCGTGCTAAACCACTATAAATCACCACATCTTTTGTTTGCTCTTTCCATTTATATCTTGCATTTACTTTTTGTTTATTGCTTTTAACTACTTGCGAGTCGTGTTGATTTCACATCAAGCATACGAATCTAATATTTCTTAAAACGAACTAATAAACGGTAAAAACTACAACACCCCTTCTAGTTTTCCACAAACAAATTATGCTTTTATTGTGATAATGTTTTTTTTAGTTTAAAACTCCAGCGCTAGCTTTCGCGATTTTGCCGCTCCGACTGTAAGGGAGTATTAGAGGATAAAATTACCCAAGCATGATTGTGGGTTTGGATCATTTAGGGTTTCATTATGCATATGTATTTTATATATACTTTGCCTAGAAATATGACTATAAAAAGACTCGCGACTATGGCAGAGCGGTACGCTCTAGTCTCTTGCTGCCCCTACTCTAATCAAAAGACTAGAGGCCACTGAAATGAGAAAGGCCTGTAGACATGAGACGCTGAACGAGACATTCAAAAACTAAAGCGCACACTAGAAAGTGCTTCGAAAAGTGTCAGCAGGTGCGCGGAGCCAGAGACGGCATGCTCGCCCGCTTGGCCGACTGTTCGCCCACTTCAGAGTCTTCACCTTTAGATAACAAAAAGTTTTCGCCCCTTAGGTCGCCAAACTATGACGAGAGTTTCGCCTTTTGAAGCCCCAGTCGCGTAGGGTGACCGTGCCAGGCCGAGTCAGAAAGTCTTTGATCACTCAAGGTTCATATTATGGAAAGGAGAGTGGGGAAGAGGAGGCGACCCTTTGCCTGATCATCCAATTCGCTCTAACAGATAGGCATGGTTTTGTAGTCAAAGAAACTTCGTCACTTTCATGTACCCATCGGTCGATAGCCCTTTTGGCGATTCCTTAGAGGCCGATTCACTCTGCATGGATTGACTGACCGTAGAAAACCTTCCACTAGAAGGCGATCGTGTTTTTCACAGTATTTATCATTACTTATGTCAACATTCTCACTTCTGATATCTCCAGGTCATGTCACCAAAAACCTTACCCGGTTGACAGAACTTTTCCGCTACTGACAATTGAAAACGCTGCTTTCAAGGTCTCGTCACTTCGGTGAATCACTTGAGCTCTGATACATTTTCGGTGCCATTGAGTTATACCAGTGAGGTATTATGCTTTCTTTAAAGGATGGTTGCTTCCAAGCCCATCTCCTGGTTGTTCTAAGTGATTGCTTAGGGACCTTAGTGTACGATTTGGGCTTCCCTCTCGACTTTAGATCTTAGCACCCAAAAAGTATGTCTATACAAACGATCTAGGCTTGTATTCGGAGTTTCCTTGAGGTTGGTAAAGCAAAATGGGACCACCCTAGCTATTGAGTGCTCTACCTCGGGCCATCGACATCATACACTCTACTGAAATAGATTTCATGGAAAACCAACTAAAATCCGATATTGGTTGGCCTTTCACCACTAGCCGCAAGTCATCCCCGTATTTTGCCACATATGTGGGTTCGGTCCTCTAAGGCCTGTTTGAGCTCTCTTCAACCTGCTCATGGCTAGATCGATCGTTTTCGAGTCAAATAGGAAGAACTAGAAGATTCCACATCTGGAAAGCGCCTACACCTAATGGCTTAAGCCGTTTTTCCCATTTCCTCGCTGACCCGTCATGCAAGGTACGCCGTTAGTGTAACCACCGGTAAATTTCCACCTATATTAAACTAATACTTATCAATTTTCTACATCTATTTTAAAAAAAAACGTAAACAGTTTATCTAATCACAACAATCAACTAATGTGACGTAACTCAAATTCTCAATAAACGTGCTCACACGCGAACCGAAACCAATGTGCTTTATGTTTATTTCACATAAACATTTCTATATATCAAGTATAAAACCTTACAACATTTTATTTGCCACTTTATGTTAATTCATTAACATACTATTATTAAACGTTCAAACTAAATGTTTACTATCTATTAGAGTTTTTACTAAACCCTAATTTATTATAACTATGATTTTACATAACTAAATCATAAACCCTAAAGTACAATACACCAAAGCCAATGTATAAGCTTCTAAAGCACAAAAACCTAACTTTACTTTATTTCCCGATACAAGCGTTAATTTATTATTTTATGATATTATGTAAATAAAAATCTTAAAACCTACTTAATATGTACATGATTTATATAAAATATAAATGTACAAGACTTTCAAGCACATGTACAAGTCTTTAATGCATAATGTTAGGATTTAGTAAATCCAATTATTAAAGAGTCGGTCACCTCAAGTATATGTAATCATTAAAAAGCTCGTAGTCGTAGATTATTTAATGTTAAGTAGTATTTAGTTAAGTAACACCGTGGAGGACGGACGGGTCTTTACCCACTGTATGCCTGATCCACAGCCCGTAGGTGGCGATTTTTGTAAGACTATAAATACTCTCTATCTCCCAAGGTAGAGAGTTGGAGCTCATAATAAGATTTTTCTTTCTCTCACTAAAGTTCCCAACCTCTAACTTTCTCTTTCTAAAACCATAGTATACGCCTCTTTGATCTTTGGTTTAGTGTGTTTATGAAATCCAATATGTTACAAATGGTATCAAGAGCCATAGTTTGATCATCTCTCTTACATATCCTTGGATTTCTAGTGGTTTTAGATAGTTTTTGAATTTGAAAAAGTTTAGTGGTTTTTTGCATCATTTGGATCATTTCTAGTGTTAAAGTTTGAATTTTGGGTGTACTTTTGTGTTTAGAATCATTGTAAGTGCTTGGGTTTTGATTTGGTAAGCTTGAATCACTGTGGTTGAGCTTGTTTTGGATTGAAAAATGTGTTTTTGAAGTTTTTCTTGCTAGCGACTTGGTTCTCGTAGTGTTTTTCATCGTAGCGACTTGCTTCAGTAAAAGGTAGCGAGTTGTAGTGTTAATTGTTAGCGATTTGGTCCTAGCGACTTGTCTATTGAGACAAGCCGACAAACAGTACAACTTAGTGGATTCTCCACTACGGCTAGCGACTTGGTGAAGTTAGCGACTTGCTTTCAATTTTGTTAGCGACTTGTACTTAGTATTCTTAGCGACTTGGTGTTAGCGACTTGGACCTTAGCGAGTTGCTCTTTAGCGACTTGACTGTGCAGCGACTTGGTGCTTTAGCGACTTGTGTCCAGCGACTTGGGTCTTAGCGACTTGGTTCACAGGAAATTGAGATCTTAGCGAGTTGCTACTTAGCGACTTGGTTCAAGAATTCTTAGCGACTTGGTTGATTTTTGTTTGTAATACGATTTTCTATTGATTTAGTAAAATCCCGCGAAAGAATTTATTTCCCGGTTTAATCATAGAGTTATAAAATCCCGTGTAATCTGTTAACATGTCTACCAACGTACCTACAATCATCTCCACTGTTGCTGAGGATGTTCAAGCTACTGGTTCAGATACTCGTCCACCAATGCTTGACAGAACTGACTACGACTCTTGGGCTCAACGAATCAGATTGTACTGTTTTGGAAGGTCAACATTCTCAAATCCATTGATGAAGGACCTTATCAGATTGAGACTACAAGAGACTTAATTGATACAGCTGCAGATGGAACAATGATCTATGGATTAGACAGACCAAAGACGTATGATGAGCTCAATGATAAGGAGAAAAAGAGATTCGATGCTGATATCAGGGCTTCTAACATTATACTTCAGGGTCTTCCAAAAGATATTTGCAAGCTTATCAATCACAACACTGAAGCCAAGGCAGTTTGGGATAATGTCAAGATGCTTCTCTCAGGTTCTGAATTAACCAAGGAAGAAAGAGAATCACAACTGTATGATGAGTTTGAGCATTTCAAGATGAAACCAGATGAGAGTGTCTATGAGTACTACGTGAAATTCCATAAGCTTGTGAATGATATGAGGAACATCAAAATGACCATGCCAAACATTCAGCTGAACTCAAAGTTTGTAAACAACATGAATCTTGAATGGCACAAATTTGTCACCGCTGTGAAGCTAACCAAAGGATTGAAGAATACAAACTATGAGCAACTGTATGCCTTTCTTCTTCAAAATGAGAGACATGCTATGTTTGAAAAAAGGATTCTTGAACAGTTCAAAACCAACCAGGGAGAAACAAGTTCTTCAAATGATTCAACTGCCTTTTACAAAAATGTTGGAATTACCACCAAAGCTTCTCAAGTTATACCCACGGGTAATGGTAATCACAAACTCATTCCCGATCCAATGTTCAAATAGGCTGATGCTGATGCAGTCATGAGACACTTCATCAATCAACTAGCTCTTATGGTTAGTCAAAACATGAACTCTCTCCCACACACCAACAATAACCTCAGAACAGCATCCAATCCACACAATCAAGCTACGATCAGAGATGGGAAGGTTATGGTGCAACCAATTCAAGAAAGGCAGTATGAACAGGGAAGAGGTGGAGTTGGTAGAGGTTATATTAGAAATCAGAATCGGGGAAGGAATGGAAATCAAGGTCAAGCAAAGCCAACTAAGTGCTACAACTGTGGTGGTGAGGGACATATTGCTAGGAACTGCACATCTCCAAAACGTCCACAAAATGCAGAATACGTCAGAGACAAGATGTTGCTTGTGCAAGCTCAGGATAATGGAGCCGCTTTAGATGAAGAGGAGTTGTTGTTTCTTGCTGAGGGAAATGCCCGAACCTATGATGCTGATGTTGATGAACAACCAATTCAGGAGATAGCTCATAATCATCAAAATGCCTTTCAAGTAGCTGACTGTGATGCATTTGACTCTGATGTCGATGATGAACCTACTGCCCAAACAATCTTCATGGCTAGCATCTCACCTATGGTCTCTCCAAAGGTCTCTCCACCACAACAAGCTGGTCCATCCAAAGACAAAATCATTTCAGAGGTATTAAAACTATATGATGATATTGATGAGAAAAAGATGCATAATAAAGTACAATCTCTTGAAACTTATGAATCAGATATTGATGATGAGGGTAATAGCAGTATTGTCCCATATGATCAATATGTGAAGCAAAGTGAAAGTGAGGTTGTACCAAGTAATGCATCTTCCGCAGTCAATGATGACTGTTTTTTATGAATACACTGCATGTGCCCCTGATGATTTTGTTATCTCTGAACTGAATGCCTATAAAGAACAAGTTGCTATTTATGAACAACGTGCTAAGTTTTAGTTAACTACTCGTGAGCAGGAGTTGGATAACCAAATGCGTACAATTTTCAGAAAAAGTAATTTTAGAGAAGAAGTGTTAAAACAAGAGTTAAACTCCTTACAAGAAAAGCTTTCTAAAATTGTTAAGCAAAAGCAAGAGCTTCAAGATAATGTTAAAGTGCTTAAACAAGAATTTAATGCTAAGGAATCAAAACTTTTGAATGACTTTTCAAATCGAAAAACTTTGAAAAACAAGCTTGAAAATAAGTTGTACGTACAAGGGAACACCATTCAGACTGCTCACATGATCACTAAGCATAGAGTCTTAAGCGATAAGCATAATATCCCCATTATAAAGGAATCCAACCCTGAGTATGGTAAGAAAGCAAAAGCTGCTCAAAATGTAATCTATGATGGCAATGAGATTCTTAAACCTAGACAGAAACCTAGTTGCATTGAGTGCACTGAGGAAGATAGAAAATTAGATGATGCATCTAGGGAGAAAATGGATATGAAGCTTAACAATCCTGCGTGTAAAGAGAATAACATAACTATCAAACCCCATGATTACACTAAGGAAAATTGGATCTCCTTAAACAAGTTTAAGCCTCAGACTCTATTAACCCCTGAACAATTGTTCTGGAAAAAGGATATGGATATGCAAAAAGCTGAAAATCTTGTTGAAAAAAATCCCCCATGTAGGAGAATGCTTCCTGCCACTGTTTATCCTCCAAATACCCCAATGCATTTAGTTCCTAGATCTATACCCACTAAGAGCAAGACCTTAATCAGTTAATATGTAATCTTTCAATTATTTGTTGATTTTGAGAAAACTTGTAAGAAAAGGATCACACCCACTGGGATAACTGAAGGGGAAAGGGGTTTTGAGCAAACTAAAGAATGCTATTTAACTGAGGTCATGCCTTTCTTTAAACAATTAAAAGATCAATTTGAGAGTCTACAAAAGGGGACAGATTCAGATATTAAAGAAATGGAAAAGGAATTTGTTGCAATGATAGTTGAAGTTAGTGACTATGAGCGTGAATTAAAATATAATGAGATTGAGAGGAAGAACTTGCATACCTTGAATGAGAATCTTATTTCTGAATGCATTACTCAAGATGTGTTTTACCCTGCTACGAATTGTTCCATTAATGCCTCTCAATTTCATGAATTATCTGTTGCTCTGAAAGTCTCCCATAATCGTGTCATTGAGCTTGAAAAATCTAATTCTAAATTGCATGAGAAAATTGATCAGGATGATCACGATAATTTGGTAAAACATCTTTCTAAACTAGAAGTTGAATATTTTGATTTGCAACTAAAATATCAACATCTTAAAGAAAATGTCAAAACCACAAATATCAAGACATCCTCAGATGTTCCAGAGTTTGATGCAGTTTTTCAGATAAACAAACGTGACGAACAGATTCAAGCTCATTGTAACATGATCAGAAAGTTGAAAGCCCAAATTTCACAATTAAAGGGTGAAAAGAACAACGTGACTAGCTCCCAAATGCCTCCTCCTTTAGGTTCTCAGTACTCTCAAACTTTTCATCTTCAAAACTTGGTTAATGTTTTGCAAAAGGAAAACGAGAGTTTTCTAGAAGAAAATGAAAAGGTTAAACGACACTTTAAAGACTTATATGATTCAATGAAAGTCACTCGTGACAAAAACAACGAAAAAATAACGTCTTTACAAAAAGAGATTGAAAATCTGAGGAGTCAGGAAAAAGGGAAACTGCCACTTGTCTTTAATGAGAATGTTGAATCAAAGTCATCTACAGACTGCAAATATACTGTGACTGTTAAATACATTCCTCCTCATCTTAGGAATAATGAACTTGTGTTTCGTAACTACTTCGCTCACCTTAAGGATAGTTTAGAATGTCTCCGTGAGATTGTGGAAGAGGACTTCATTAATAAACCTCTTGATAGAGAAATTAGGTTTGCTTGCATTTAGGCCAAACGATCTTAGGAGCTGCTAGAATGTTTAATTGCAACATGTCCTAAATTCTTAGGTGCGAAAGGTAAAGCTGTGATGCCTTGTTCTATGCCTAGTGCCAAGAATACAAACCATTCTATGCCCAGTTTTAAGAAAGTGAACACTAATGTGCCTTCAAGTAGTTCAGATCCCTGCACGTCTAGTTCAGGAATGCAAAAAGTAGATCAACCAACTAATGTTCCCATAATTCCCTCTCCAGGAGTAATCAGTGACATAAAAGCAAGCGGGTCAAAGCCTCCAGGCAATACCAAGCAAGATAGGACCTCGCAAGCTAAGAATGTGCATTGGAAGAGAGTAGAAGACCACCCTAGGAACTTTAAGTTTGAGTTGAATAAAATGAATCGTGTTGATCCTAGTATTAGCCATAGGCGTACTGTAATTAATTCGAATTCTGCTACTATCTGCAAACCTTGTAATGATGATTGCTTGATTTCTGTTACTAATCATGAATGTGGTGTGAATGTTTTGTCTAATGCTGTCAAATGCCCAGTTAAAATTGTTAATGTTAAAAATCAAGCTAAGAAGGCTAAAAGGCAAAGGCGAAAGAAAGTTAGAAAACAGTGGAAACCCACATGGAGAAAATTCTGTAATATAGGTTATCAATGGATACCTACTGGCCGTAAGGTTAATGAGTTTTGCCCTAAATTTGCTAATACAATGACCACTAGAAAATGGATGCCTACTGGTAGAACTATTCCCTTAAGAAGTGAACATACTTTGAATAGGTCAAATACGGACACTAGCACTGCATCTATTTCCAATGATTCCATTGTTTCTGCTTCTGATATGGGTGTTCCAATCACTGTTACTAACCAAGTGGAACCCATTATTGCATGGGGTTCCCAATTATCCAGTTATCCACTCTTGTCTGTGTTTAACTGCAGATCGTTCAAATCGTTCTGTGGTACCTGGACTCAGGCTTTTCCAAGCATATGACTGGAGATCGCTCGCGGCTCATGAACTTCGTGAGTAAATTCATCGGGACTGTTAGATTTGGGAACGACCATTTTGGAGCAATTATGGGTTATGGAGATTATGTGGTTGGTAAAAGTGTAATCTCCAGGGTATACTATGTGGAAGGTCTTGGTCATAACTTATTCTCTGTTGGTCAATTCTGTGATTCCGATCTAGAAGTGGCTTTTAGAAAACATACTTGTTTCGTTAGAGAACTTGATGGTGTGGAATTATTAAGAGGTACTTGTGGTTCTAACCTATACACCATCTCTATTGAAGACATGATTAAGTCTTCTCCAATCTGCTTGCTGTCAAAGGCTTCTAAAATAAAGTCATGGTTATGGCATCGTCGTCTCAATCACTTGAACTTCGGCACCATTAATAACCTTTCCAAAAAGGATCTTGTCAGAGGCTTACCCAGATTAAAATATGAAAAAGATCATCTTTGTTCAGCTTGCCAATTGGGAAAAAGCACGAAATATGCCCACAAACCAAAACCCACAAACTCAGTAATGAAAGTTCTTCATACCCTTCATATGGACCCGTGCGGACCAATGAGAGTGCAAACGATAAATGGGAAGAAATACATTCTAGTAGTTGTTGATGACTACTCTCGATTTACTTGGGTAAAGTTTTTGAGGACAAAGGATGAAACTCCAGATGTCATCATCAAACTTATCAAACAGCTTCAGGTTCGACTCAACAATACTGTTAGAATTGTTCGAACAGACAATGGCACAGAGTTTGTTAACAAAGACTTAATTCAGTTTTATGAAAGTATTGGAATCAGTCATCAAAGAAGTGTTCCACGAACTCCTCAACAGAACGGTGTAGTTGAAAGACGAAATCGAACTCTTGTGGATACCGCAAGAACAATGCTAATTTATTCAAAGGTTCCAATGTTTCTATGGGCTGAAGCCATTGCCACTGCTTGCTACACCCAAAATCGTTCCCTTATACACACCTCTCATGGAAAAACTCCATATGAACTTGTCCATAATCGAAAACCTGATCTATCCTACCTTCGTGTGTTTGGTGCTTTGTGCTACCCAACGAATGACAGTCAAGATTTAGGTAAATTAAGAGCTAAGGCGGACATTGGAGTTTTTGTAGGTTATGCATCAAACAAGAAGGGTTACCGAATCTACAACAAAAGAACTCGAGATATCATGGAAACTATTCACGTCACGTTTGATGAGCTGTCCGGGCAAATGGCTCCAGGACAATCCGGTTCTGGACCCGCATCTCAACCTTCATCAAGTAGTCCTATTAGTTATACTCTTGTCTCTAATCACTCTCCAGCAACTCCTTATGTACCTCCATCAGAAGATGATTTAAAGAAATTGTTTGATCCAATGTTTGATGAACACTATGAGCCAAATGCTAATGAAATGTCAATTCCATCAACAGAGGCTGCTCCTATCCCTGTCAATGAAGTCAACCCTTCAGTTTCAATATCATTAAGTCAAGAAGCGCCTGCTGCTGATCACTCTGTCTCATCAACAAATCATCAATCATCGAATGTACATCATGGAATTGTTTCTGGCACCCATGATGAAGTTAATCCCTTTGCTACTCCCGAAGATGCTCCATTTGAAAACATATTTGCTCTTGAATCATCATCAGAACCATCTTCATCAGGAGATATCGACTCTACTACGTCAGTTCCTCAACAACAACTACATGAACACCTTAGAAAGTGGACACATGATCATCCATTGGACAACATCATTGGAAACCCTTCTCATCCAGTATCCACACGGAAACAACTTGCAACCGATGCCTTATGGTGCTTCTTCAACTTCGTACTCTCTAAGGTCGAACCAAAAGATGTTAAAACTGCCATGAATGAAGACAGCTGGTTCAATGCCATGCAAGAAGAAATTCATGAGTTTGATCGACTAGATGTATGGGAATTAGTACCTGCTCCAGATTGTGCTATGATCATTGCTCTAAAGTGGATCTTCAAAGTGAAACTTGATGAGCATGGTGATGTTTTAAAGAACAAGGCTCGATTGGTTGCAAAAAGATACCGTCAAGAGGAGGGTATTGACTTTGAAGAATCATTTGCTCCTGTTGCTCGTATTGAGGCAATCAGAGTCTTCTTGGCTAATGCTGCAAGTAAGAACATGGTAGTCTATCAGATGGATGTAAAGACGGCTTTTTTTAACGGAGATCTTAAAGAAGTCGTATACGTCAGCCAACCTGAAGGCTTTGTGAATCCAGAGCATCCTACTCACGTCTATCGTTTGAAGAAGGCTCTTTATGGTTTGAAACAAGCTCCAAGGGCATGGTATGATACGCTATCAAAGTTTCTTCTATCTACTGGATTCAGCAAAGGAGCAGTTGATCCGACATTGTTCACCAGAATGTCAGGCAAACATTTAAATCACGTTCAAATATATGTTGATGATATTATTTTTTCCTCGACTGACCCGAATGAATGTGATCGTTTTTCAAATGAAATGGGTTCTAAATTTCAAATGTCAATGATGGGACAAATGTCATTTTTCTTGGGATTACAAATTTCACAAAGTCCCGGAGGCATTTTCATAAATCAATCTAAATATGCAAATGAGATTTTAAAGAAATTTGGATTTGATTCTTGTGACCCTGTTGACACTCCCATGATAGAGCGTACTAAACTGGATGAGGACCACTCAGGGATCATGGTAGACCAAACGAAATATCGTAGTATGATCGGATCCCTGATGTACCTCACAGCCAGTGGACCAGACATTCTGTTCGCTATTTTCATGTATGCTAGATATCAGGCTAAGCCTACCAAAAAGCACCTTGAAGCGGTTAAACGGGTCTTTCAGTATCTCCAAGGAACCATCAATATGAGACTTTGGTACCCGAAGGACACCGGTATGTCACTAACAGCCTATGCAGATGCTGATCATGCAGGATGTCAAGATACACGTCGAAGTACGTCTGGAGGTGCTCAGTTTCTGGGTGATAAGCTTGTGAGCTGGTCTTTAAAGAAGCAAATGAGTACTTCTATTTCCTCTACAGAGGCTAAATACATAGCCATGTCATCTTGTTGTGCTCAAATCCTATGGATGAGATATCAATTATCTGACTATGGCTTTGAATTCAACAAAATCCCTCTGTACTGTGATAATAAAAGTACTATTGCTCTCTCATGCAACAATGTACAACACTCAAGAGCAAAACACATTGACATTCGACATCATTTCATCAGGGAGCAAGTAGAAAACGGTGTGGTGGAACTCTATTTTGTGAGGACTGAATACCAGTTAGCAGACATCTTCACCATAGCTCTTCCTAGAGAACGTTTTGAGTTTATCCTCCCACGACTTGGTCTAAAGAGTCTTCAACCGGAAACACTCAAACGTCTTCAAGAGGAAGACGAGGAGTAAAGGTCTTTCTTCATCCATCTCTTGTAAATACTTATTCGAAAAACAAAATACAAAATTACAAAACCTTCAAAAAGCAAATAGAAAAATATAAAACTTTAAAAAATCCATAAAAATTTGAAAAATCTTGAAAAATTCCTAAAAATATTGTCTTTTTGTCATGTTTTTCTCCATTCGATAATATCTACAGTCTTTGTGCTGTCATTCAAAGAATGACACGGGACTTTAGATGTTGTTCGAATGTTCATATAAAAAAAGATAATAATAAAAAAAATTGAGAGAAAGTGAAACAATGGTTTATTGTCATTTCAGGCAGTAACCCGTTTTTCAATGAAAGAATAGAGCCATCCTTTATCTTGTTTGTCAAATCTCATGCTCTGATTCTATAAACAATTACTTACTATCTAATGAAAACTAATTGCTTTGTAAAATAACTCGGACTCTATTTTTGAAAATCATCTGGACTTAACGTTTGTCAAAAATATCTACCACTCAATCAACAACTTATGTCATTGATTGAGGGGGAGAATGATTTCAATTAAATCAAAAGGTTATTTGTCATACAATTGTTTTCAAAAGATAATCATGCATGTTTAATCAATGGAGTTTAAAGTCTCAAAATCCGATCCTTATCAGTTAAAATGTTTTCATAATCAAGTCAAAATTCTCCTCAAAAGCTTTCAAAATCAATTTAAATCTACAGAGATCACAAATCTCAAATGATTTGAAAATTGTGACCGGGGGAGAATTTGTGATTTAAATTGGATGTAAACTGATAATTCGATAAACGGTTTCATAAGTGTTTAGCTTGCTTCCCTCCCCACATGTGCCAAACGATTTCAAATTGTCCATGCATAAGTTAAGGGGGAGCATCTATTTCAAACCACAAAGAATTGAAACGTGATTGATTTGTATTTAAGTGCAGATTCCCTCTAATATGTGCAAAACTCTTTCAAACCTCGAGGCACATATTGAGGGGGAGCAAAATTATGAAAACCTCATCCTTCCCCAATATGCTTTATCTACTTGATTTAATCAGGGAAGTGATGTTGATATCTTTTAGAAAATGGCAATCAAAGAAGTTAATCCTTCCTCTTGCCTCCGTGTGCTAAAACGATTTCAAATACATGATGCACATGTTGAGGGGGAGCTCTTTTTCTAAAAATATCAAAAACAATTCAGGTACAAAATGCTTTGATAATATATCACAAGTATCTGGATTGGTTTTCAAATGGTTTTCGATTGGTTCCAATGGCAGATGAACAATACCAAATAGACCGACCAAATTTACTTTATGTATGGTGATATAAGGATGATAAGGTTAGGTATTTGTTCCCATGATCCGCCAGAACCGGAGGGATCTACCCAGGGACAATCCACTAGATAGTGTAAAGTTCTTAGGTATGATGATAAAAGGAGAAAAATGAGATATGGGAAGAGTGCGGACTGAGATTGAGCTAGTACTGGAATAAACCCAACAAGGTTCTAGTAATGAAGTCTCGGTAAGCACTGAAGGGGTTGAAGAATGAAAAAGAATTGAATGTGAAAAAAGGTGAAAAGAAATAGCCCTCCATTTATTCAACCTTAGGACAGAAACCGGGTTCAATTCATATGCTACTGGTGGTTACCAAGGTAACATCGGTATTGAAGACAAGGCGTCATGGACCCAGTGACGCACTGAACTTCAACTTCCCAAGCTACTCAAGTTCCTATTAAAAGGGCTTGTTTCATTCTCACGGGGAACCTACATTATCTATCGACTTTCTCTTAGAGCTTGTTGATATTGAAGAAGGAGACCCTCTCCCTAGTCTCTGGCATAGGAACCAAAATATACACAATTGAGTCTAGAGCCACGAGATCATTTATAAATCTCTTTAGGACACTGTCAATGAAGACTCTCTGTTTCACACTATATGGAAAGAGAGATTATATCTTATGAGTCCTACGCATTATCCTTGTGGTCTTGCCAGAACATCTGAGTGATATGCAAACATATTCACAATGAAGATGGAAAGCCTTCTGGAGCCAACATCAAACAAGCTCCTGGTGGGTGGCATGTGAGATCTATCCAATAGATCAACCATGTGACAACTGAACAGAAACAATGGGGCGATTCGATCTTTTGAATCAATCCTGGTTCAAGTTATGGATTGACGGATACCTTTGAAAAACCGGTCGTTGTGCTTAAAAACTATTTTCTTTAGCACATCGACTGTGTACTAATATTTCAAAATAAAAGGTGTTTATGATTGATTATTGATTTTCATTAAAACCTTCGTTGTATTGCAAAAACAATTTCTATTGTGCAGTACACTATTTTTTTTCAAATATCTTTTCATCAATCAGTGAATCTCAATTCACTGGTTCACTCACTCCGTGTTGTCTTCTTTGAGACGTTCCGGTTTGAGAACAGCTAGAGCAGCTGCGAAACCCTGTCAAGGAAATTCTTCGGAATTATACCTGATCACAGGCAGTACTTGTACTGATCAACGGGGAACCGTGGGCCGTGTACCTCAATTCAACGAAAGTGATCAAAGACACTTTTGTGCGCTTTATTGCTAACTGTTGTATGCAGGTACGCCCGACGTTTGCAACTGATCAGAATGAAGCGGTCAATCCATAGCCGCATGCTCACTCAACACATTCATTTCTAAAAGAAATCATGATAAGTGCATCAATGACTCTGATATTTTCACTCCATGCTTCTGCTACGCTGCTACCAATATCATGAATTAACGAAAGCTTCCGCTACTCTGATGAGAATGTATCATGATCCAGAATGTGAGCATGTCGGTCCAATTGTCACGACATCACATAATACCAACACCACAATGGAAGAGTCAGAGATTTATGTTATCTGATGATCTCAAAGCTGGCTCAAAACTCATTATCACGTGGATCAGTTAAAGACCTCCACTTGGATTAACCAAACATGCAATAATGAAGAATCAATGACTACGAGCTTCAGAGCAAAGAACATTAACAAGAATCCAAGAACAATCTTATTATAATATCTGTTTGTATTCAATGTATTTCTGAGGTGACCTCCCTTAGGGGGAGATTGTTAGGATTTAGTAAATCCAGTTATTAAAGAGTCGGTCACCTCAAGTATATGTAATCATTAGAAAGTTCGTAGTCGTAGATTATTTAATGTTAAGTATTATTTAGTTAAGTAACACCGTGGAGGACGGACGGGTCTTTACCCACTATATGCCTAATCCACAGCCCGTAGGTGGCAATTTGTGTAAGACTATAAGTACTCTCTACCTCCCATGGTAGAGAGTTGGAGCTCATAATAAGATTTTTCTTTCTCTTACTAAAGTTCTCAACCTCTAACTTTCTCTCTCTAAAACCATAGTATACGCCTCTTTGATCTTTGGTTTAGTGTGTTTATGAAATCCAATATGTTACACATAAAAACTGAATATTAATATAAAACTTATTATAAACATCAGTGTACTCACTATAAAACACATAACGTGGAAAACTAGAAGGGGGTTGAATAGTTTTACCGTTTTAAAATTTGATTTTCTTTGAATAACCTTCCATGAATTCAATCAATATAGATAATGAAGAATAAATAATATGCAAGTAAAGAAAGAAACGATCAAACCACAACACGGTTTTTTATAGTGGTTCGGTCTACAAGTACTCTTTTTCCTTGCCCTACTCCACTCCCCGAGTCTCCAAATCGAGATTTATCTTCACTAATCAACAAGACCGGTGGAGAAAACCTTTACACGTCGCTTACACAATATTTTTGACACAAAGCTAGATGTCGAGTTCTTTTACAAGGGCACAACCACTCCCAACAGACTATGTATTTTAAAGACTAAAATACTAACCGATCACTATTAGAGGTTTATGATGATTTGGTACAAACAATGGTGTATGAATAACAATTATTCACACAACTACAAACAACCAAGACTTGCAACAATTCGTTGAAGCTTGGAATGCCTTGATCTTATTTTCTACAAAAAGAGGATCACTAAAATGAAATGAGAATGAGTTAGATGAAAGAGAATGAGAAAATGTATGTGTTAACAACAAAATATAGCAAACATCGTAAAATATAAATAATGTTTTTTAGACGATATTTGTATTAACACATTATACAAGTCATTAATGCACAAGCCCTAAACTAGATTTTCTTATACTTTATAAACCTAAAAGTACAACTCCTTAATGCCTAATGTACAAGTGATTAATGCACAAAAATTAAAAAATATACTTTTATTACATCTAAACCTAACAAAACTTATTTAAACTTAAAAAAAACCTAACTAAAGTCTCAAACTAAGTTTCCTACACATATAAACCTCATGTACAACATCAACTAGCCTAAGGTAAAAGTGCCTTAAGCCTAGACGTGCCCTTGTTTCCTTCCTAGTCCAAATCGAACCTAAAATAAACTAAATCAACCTTAACTAGTTTTTAACCACTAAACACTAACAATGCCCAAGTTAAGACACATCTTAAGCTACATCATCATGTCCCTTATACCTTCAACACCATGGTCTAATATCTCAAGCCCTACATGTGGCCTCTTTTTATCCAAGTAACATGTCGAGTTAAGCTTATGGCTCTAAAATGGAACACCATCCGATTTTCCACACAAACCACACATGGAGTCTTACAACTTCAAGTGAACACCCCACCATGTCCATCCTTATCTCAACAAAGCTATACAAGTGGCACAAACCATTAATGGAAACCCTAATCTCTTCCCTATAAATATCGACCTAGAAACCTTCACATTTGCACTCATCCCTTGTTCGAACACACCACACTCATACACATACCTACATTTTAAGTTTTATAGTCCAACAGAAGTAGGAAGAAGCTTGTGCAAGAACCTAGAAGACTTGGGAGACCTTGTGCCAAGTCTTAAGTCTCATTTGTCCTTTTTCCTTAAAATCGAATTTACAAGTTGTAAGTCTCTCAAACCCTTTTCAGTCTATTTTATAGGTCTTAATCAAACCAACATATGATGATAACAATTTCCTAATTAAAAACCAAGATCAAAAACCATCAATTATTTTTTTTTTCTTTTTTTTACCATAGCTAAACAAACACCCTTATTTATTTATTTTTGATATTTCCAAAACTATAGGCTGTAAATTACCCCATTAATCCTCTAGATAAGCTAGACTATATGTTAACAAGATCTAAAAACAACCATAATTAGTTATAAGAATCGGACTAGTTTTTATTTTCTTTTTCTTCTTGTCGCACATTACCCTAAACGCCCAACTTTGAGTAATTATCAAACCTATAAGCTAAAAGCCACAAGCTGGGAAATTAAGCCACTTAAATAAGCCCAAATCAAAGTTTATAAATTCACAAAATCTTTTAAAAAAAATCCTAAGGCCTCGACTATTTTCTTTTGTAGTCTTGGTGTCGCGAGTCAAAAATCAAACTCACCTTTTTAATGGGCTTTAAGGCCCATAAGCTAATTTAAAATCCAAAAATCTCTTTACATCTTAATTTTAAACTTATTATTACTTATTTTAATAAGCCATAACATACCACACCCTTTTCTAAATCAAAATCGCAAATTTGCAAAATAAGGACTACGAGTGTAACACCAAAAATGCTTTGAGGGCCTATTTTGCCAAAACTCAAATTCTTTATATAACAAGGACTAAAATGAAATTGGCATGAGACATAGGGTGTAAAGTGTCATATTTGAAATTATAGGATAGAAGCTGTCATTTCATTAAAGTTAAAGGATAAAAATTGTCATTTTATGAAAGTTCAGGGTATAAACTATCAATACTTGAAATTATAAGGGTATAAAGTGTAACATTTTATAGTTATCACGGAAATATATTTTTAATGCATATCGACTCGGTTTTTGATAAAAATCAATATACGAAGTATTTCTATTTTGTTATCGATCGAACAAACCTTAAAAATAAAATATGATAAAATATAATTTATCATCTACTAACTTTTGAAGAGACTTCAAAACTATAAATCTTATCATTTGTACTTTTCTCGTTCAACCATACACATTATACTAATTTCACTCAAAGATTCAACACATAATTATCGACAAAACACATGTTGTACAATTACTATAAACATTTCACAATAAAAAAGTTTTAAACATCAAGCAAACATACTAAACTTGACATACCAACCCAGGTCGCGTGTCGGAGCAGTTTATTTACACTACTTGAATTTTTCAGACTACTGTATCACCAAGGTGAGTCTCTTTGGGGGAGATACATGCTCAAATACTTGCTTTGACTTCCAAAAATACTCAAAACATTATACTCTTGTGCTAAGCTATACTTTTAATACTTTTAGACATGAAGTGTAGTTACGATATGTGCCTTAATGTTGTACACTTATTATTATACGCTTTATTCTTTAGCAACTGTTTAACTCCTGGATGGAGCCGTTGGAGAGGTATTGATAGTACTATCGGGCTGACGCCCCCACCCTTGGTCCCAGATTCATGGCCTTGGGTGAATATAATCCAGTATTCTTGTGTATTGTTGTTTATTCTTGTCATGAGGTTCAGTGGCTATTATTCTTTACATTAAGTTCTTGCATATATTGTATACACTTACGTCTTATTCATACTATATTTTAGCAGTGGATGGTAAACACATAGGTTGCAAGTTTTGTATGGACGAGACTTGGAACTGAATGGATTTACAATGCCTTTGATGTGGGAACATTCTTTAAAGGCATTACAATTTAACTAAACTCTATGAATTCACCAACCTTTGTGTTGACACTTTTTAGCATGTTTATCTCAGGTTAGTAAGGCGATAGCAGATGCATGAATCATAGAGTCATTTGCATGCTTTGGAGACTTATGATTTTATCCTTTACTATTCGATAAATTTTGAAAATATTTATGTAATCATATGCTATGAGACCTAAACACTGATTTAAATAATTCGAATGGTAACTTTTCAAAACGTCTCATTTAGAGGTCGTTTTCTATACCTTGTGCTTTATATTAAGAAGTAGCACCGCATTGAATAGGCATATGTAGTTATGTTTAGTCAATCGTTTATATAAATAGTCTTTATATAAATAACATAGTATTGTTTTAAGGAGTAGGCATGACGCACGGAATGTTGAAGACAACAATGATTGATACGAGTTTAATGTAAGATGTAGTTATAGCCTAGGTTCATATGCAACCTGGTTCTCTATAACTGAAGCTCTGATACCAATCTGTAACACCTCCAAACTTTTCGCAACGGAAAATTGTGTCACTGGGGTATTACTTCATAGTTCACAGAACAAGTTACAGAAAACGACTCTAAATGAGACGTTTTGAAATAAATTATCATTTGGTTAAAATATCAGAGTTTACAAAGAGGTCCCACAAGTTTGTTCAATTATAAAAAGTACAACATAAAAGTTGTAAAGTTTTTCGAATGATAATATATGCATCGTCTTCAAAAATATTTTCCGTGCGCCTTCACGTGCCATGCCAGCTAATTTCTTTCGAACCTGAGATAAACATGCTAAAAAGTGTCAACACAAAGGTTGAGTGAGTTCATAGGTTTTTAAGTAAAACAGTTTGATCATAAGATTTCAAGTTAAACATAAAGTGGGTTACGTTGCTATACACCAATAGTGCGTTTGATTGCCTAACCGGTCAATACAAACGATAGGAACCGCATAGGTTTGTGGACAATATAGTTCATAGTATAGTTGCAATGTGTACAATTATCTTCTTGATTGTTATTATTGCTCTAAGCTCATGGCACTAATGACTGACTGTGTATATATATCATCGGACGATATATATATATATATATTAAGTAACTTGCCCCGGGTAGGTATTATGCCCTATACCTAGAAATTCAAATAAAGTGCGTTTGGTTACCTATCCCGGCTAACACAAACGGGATTCGTCAATCCAGATAGGCATATCAACAATATTTCCGCTCACTCACAAGTGATTAGTGGTCCATGATGTTGAGGACTTTTGGCATAACAACTTAGGCATGCAATAATACAGTCAAGGTATTCAGTTTGCAAGTAATTGTCCATAATCAAAACAATAGTATGAATAGTTTATAAAACAGTTAAACAAAAGTTGGGGCTATGAACTCACCTTGTAGATAAGCAATAGGTTTCGACGATATAAAGTGTATATCGAGAAGTCGCGAGCTTTAACGACAACCTAAAAATATAGCAGTCGCGTCTTAGATATTTATATATAATGAGATTATAAAAGTAATTATATACTTTTGACATTGTACATATTTTTGTATGTTCACAAAAATATGAGAGTTGTATTTTTATCAAAAATATTAACAAGCCTCAGAGATAATACATTCTAAGGTCGGGCAAGGATCCAATCTAACGAACAAGTCTCAAAAACAATTTTCGGGTCATCAAACCCAAACTAGACGTGCGACTAGACTATGGTTAAAAGACTTTGAGACAACAAACTTGGCTTAACCTTGGCTTTTTTTTTGCCTCAAAGAATCAAAATACCACTAAGGTTCCTTAGTCATGGTTGTTTTCCGGTCTACAACACGTCCAATTAGTTTTTGTAGTTTTTAGCCTTTGTTTTTCACTTTCAGCTTACGTGCTCCTGAGTTTTTGTAGAAAAAGTCATTCTGAGAATCTTTTAGTGCTTTACACTTTTTATGATTCGGACCACAAAAGGGTAATCTCGTTTTAAAATCGTATCAGCAAACTTTTGTTCAGCACCATATTTTCATCTTAGTAAAACTTAACTAGGCATAACTTTTTAACCACAAGTCCTTTTTAAGTGATTCAAAAGCCCAAGTTCATATTTTTATATTCTATACCTGTTTCTTAAGTTTTCGCAAGTCCAAGGTCCAAAGTTTACTTATATCAATAGTCTAATTACAAGTATATACTTATATTTCATTGCAGAAAGTTTGGCTTCACATTCAGTCCTGCCAAAATGACCATAAGTTGAGTTCTACAACTTTTCTGGATGCGTGGTATTCACCAAACTTCAAGGTTAGGTCTTAGTTACATTAATAAAACTGGGCCGACTACCAGAAATGAACAGAACCATGAGCTTTTTCCAAATGAAATATGCTGTGCAGATTTTGACATGTTTCACCATTTTGGCTATCATTTACTCATCGGGACGAGTAATGAGGTGCGAAACCCGGAGAAATGACAGTAAGAAACAGCTATACAAGCCTATCTTATTGCATTAACCTCAAAGTTTACTGAGATAATCAGTTTAATCAATCTTTGGGACTGTTGCAGAATTCAAACTCATAAAACCTACCTAAGGCTTGTTCTAGCTTCTTTTCATGTGACAAACTTCATGTACAAAGTCAAATAAATATATAATCTTTATTACATCATAAAAATACATAAAAGTACAGAAGTTATTTACAACCATATTGAAAGACATGGAAAATAAACATGAATCTTACAAGGATTGGAATAACACAAGTATCACAACTACAAATCAACACCTAAGCCCTTCCTAATCTTTCACCATTCTCTTTAATCTTCAACCAAAGACTTGTAAACCCTTTTTAACCTTATTCTAAGAACCCAAGAATAATCCTAACCCTTGTGTAACTCTTGTTTCAACCAAAGAATCTTCAAAACAACTATTGAACTATGTAGAGGTAAGGTCTTCATCTTCTTAGTACAACTTGAAGTCAAAAACCAAATTATAATGATGATGGTGATGAGTTAATGTATGGCAAGATGGAGAGACAAGGGAAGTTTTGAGAGATTTTTTTTTTACACATGAGATGATAAGGAGAGATGCATGTAAAGAGTGATTAGTGGCAAAATGCATGTGCAAAGTGGCTAACAACTCAACACCTCATTGACACATGTCCATGGGGTGGCATTTGATGTAACTTGAGGAGTAGAATAGTTGTGCTTTGTTATAACTATTGGTTTACGGGGTGTAGTTTGGTCCCGGTAATTACTAATGTGAAGCCCTTAGGTCGCGAAAATTAAAACCAGATAACGTAAAAATATAATACTTATAAAAATGTCTAAAATTATCTATATACTCCAACTAGGTATATTAAAGTTTGATAAGTCTAATGAGGTGTGTTTATGTTGTTAAAACCTAATAATGTAGGTTCGCGCACGCGTATTACGTAAAGGGCAAAATGTTTACATAAAAATGACAAATGGCAATAGTTCATATGAAATATGACTATTGATGAAAATATAGTATTTTGAACACCTAGACTCCTCCTAGTCTTTTGTTGGTCACGAGAAAAATTCACACGATTAAATTTTGAGATTACTTATAAAAGTAATTTAAATTAAATTGTTTATTGTGTTTACCGTTGTGTGTGGTTTTCACGTTTTGCGAGATAACTTCTCATTAAACAGACAGAGGTGAACAAAAATATTCAGAGAGTAATAATTCAAAACATAGTGAATTATTTAACTTGGAAATTACCGGTTAACTACCGATTACGATAAATGTGTTTACATTACGGAAAAAGTCAAATAGTCAAAAGTCAACTTTAAAAGTAAATGGGTAAAATAGTCATTTTACCTTATGAAAAATTACGGGTTGCTACAGTCTCTACCCCTTAGGGGAACTTCGCCCCGAAGTTTAGTGGGTTTTATTTGTTGTTGGTGTGTTTGAGTTCATCTCCACGTTCCCACGTGAATTCAGGACCTCTTCTAGAGTTCCATTGAGTTTTGACAATAGAAATGCAACTTTGCTTAAGTCGTTTGACCTCATGGTCTGTGATCTCAGTAGATTCTCTGATAGAGTTCAGACGTTCATTAGTATGGGTCTCTTCTAGGGGAGTAGTTAGTGTTTCATCAAAAAGACACTTCTTCAGCTTGAACACATGAAAGGCGTCATGTACACTGCTAAGTTGGGGTGGTACTAGGCCAATTCTCACTAATATCGTATAAAGTTCAATATACCTTACCGGAACGAGGCTTTCAACAAAACCTTAATCCTAGCATGAAATTTTGAAAGTTAATGCTTACATCTGTGTAACCTTTCTGGTGATAATGTGTGGCCTAATATTGCGGGGCCAGTTGGAGGCATCACAAGAATGAATATTGTATTGATTCCTTACAAGGATTTTTTGAACGAAAAGCTCAGAGATTCTAATCAACAATTGTGCTAAAGATTGCAAAGTCAAATATGCCACAAGCATGCTTCTAGACAATGCTTTGTCAGGGTAAAATGTTGTTGCTCAATCTATTAGTATTGAGAATACTCACTAGATTGCTTGAACTAAGTTGAAGGAATTGTAATCAAGAAGCATTGTCTTTGAAATGAGGTGCAAGAAATGAAGGTGAATTTTCCTTGCCGTAAGTGGTGTTGATATCATAACTTATATTTGTCGCTTTCAAGAGTTGGCCGTAGTGTGCCCTGTGATGGTGTCAACCAATGAGAAGTTATGGGAAAAGTTCATTTGAGAACATCTACTTGGTATTCAAGAGAACGTAACTTCGTTTGATCACTCACATTGGATGAACAATTCAGATGTCTC
The DNA here is from genome assembly GCA_019973895.1 of Chrysanthemum seticuspe. Taxonomy (NCBI): domain Eukaryota; kingdom Viridiplantae; phylum Streptophyta; class Magnoliopsida; order Asterales; family Asteraceae; genus Chrysanthemum; species Chrysanthemum seticuspe. The sequence goes on from BPTQ01000003.1 coordinate 60,730,961, forward strand.
GTAACCAAGTGGATCAAGTTGTGCGAGCTTAGACTGCTCAAGGATCCAACAACAGCAAAAATAACAACAGTGACAACAATAATAACAAACAGTGATGGGATGTGGAAAGTGAGAACATTTCGAGAAATAATGTCCCCAAAATAATGGCAAACAAATGGGTGGAGCTCGTGGGAGAGCTTATGTGATGGATGATGGGATATCGTACCCAGTTTGTTAGTTCGAGACTGAACTAAGTTCATTAGCTCAAGAGTGTAACAAGTCTGTTAGCTCAACAATATGGAATACTTAGACTTATGCGACTCGTGCATAATCAAGTTCGTGGCAACAAATTCTGTTCTTGAAACATCTGATTCCATCAGGTCAGGTTTCAAGTGAATTTAACCAAATTCGTTAGCTCAACAAACGGTTCATATTTTTGTAAGGATTTGTAACAGCAAAAGTGATAACTTAAGAATGAAATTAGGTTGTTCGAAAAAGGTCTTAAGATTTTTACTTAGTGGTAAGATACTATCATGTTTTCTAGATCTTTTCAAAGAATATAAGTGATTCTCGAATTCGATCATGTCATATCGGATATAATTAAGCCCACATATTTATAATTTGTTACTTACATAAAGAAGCGTCCCAATTTATGTAAGTAAGAAATTATAAACTTATGGTTCGGTGATTTACAAGTTCTTTATTTAAATGAAAAGGCGTCCCTGTCCATTTAAATAAGGATATTCCAAATCATCCTACTTAAGAATTTCTGACACAACACTCATAATTAATTGATGAGTTGCAAGACGATATGTTATGAGACGATGTAGGTGTTCCATGAGTATTGAATGAATGTTCACACTCATCCTCGAAGACGAGGAGTAAAATAATCATAGAAATCGACATAGCATTCAAAAGAGTCGGTGAGTTCATAGTTATGAAATAGTTTTCTCACAATGTTTAAGAAATGCTAGTGAGACCATTGTGCAACTCACAATGTCAAAAAAATAATAAGACCATTATGTATCTCTCAATGTCTAAGAAATAGATAAAACTATTATGTGTCTCTCAATGTCTGAGTAATATATTTAGGCCAATTGTGTATCTCACGATGTCTGAGATATATCAAAGTCAATTGTGTATCTCACGATGTTTGAGATATATCTAATTCAATTGTGTATCTCATGATGTTTGAGATATAAGGAATACCATTGTATACTTACATTGTCTTAATAATAATGAGACCATTGTATCAACTACAATGTCTAAGAAAGTTTCGTAGATAAAAAAAATGTATATGATCGAGGAAATCTGGTTGTGCCATAATGTCTAGGAATAGGCATATTCAGTTATGTTTAGTCAATCATTTATATAAACAGTCTTTCTATAAATAACAAAGTATTGTGTTAAGGAGTAGGCATGACACACAGAAAGTTGAAGACAGCAATGAGTGATACGAGTTTAATGTAAGATGTAGTTATCGCCTAGGTTCATATGCAACCTGGTTCTCTATAACTGAATCTCTGATACCAATTTGTAACACCCCGAAAATTATTGTAGCGGAAGATTGTGTCATTGGGGTATTACTTAATAGTTCATAGAACAAGTTACAGAAAAATGACTCTAAATGAGATGTTTTGAAATAAACTATAATTCTATTAAAATATAAGAATTTACAAAGAGGTCCCACAAGTTTGTTCAATCATAAAAAGTATAACAAAAAAGTTGTAAAGTTTTTCGAATGATAATATATGCATCATCTTCATAAATATTTTTCGTGCGCCTTCACATGCCATGCCAGCTAATTTCTTTCGAACCTGAGATAAACATGCTAAAAAGTGTCAACACAAAGGTTGAGTGAGTTCATAGGTTTTTAAGTAAAAAATTTTGATCACAAGATTTCAAGTTAAACATAAAGTGGGTTACGTTGTTATACACCCATAGTGCATTTGATTTCCTAACCGGTCAATACAAACGATAGGAACCGCATAGGTTTGAAAATAGTAGTGGAAAATAGAGTTCGTAGTATAATTGCAATGTGTACAATTATCTTCTTAATAGTTATTATTGCTCTAAGCTCATGGCACTCACGACTGACTGCGTATATATTTCACCAGACGATATATATACTAAGTAACTTGCTCCGGGTAGGTATTATGCCCTATACCTAGAAATTTAAATAAAGTGCGTTTGGTTACCTATCCCGGCTAACACAACGGGATTCGTCAATTCCAATAGGCCTATTGATATGCGTACAACGTGCGTTTGGGGTCAAAGGAACTTCCTTTTCATCGAGCAAGTTTTTCAACACCCTAGGCAGTGATCCTAATTGTTGTAGTGTAGTATTAGGGTAAGCCTCGGGAATTGATATCGTTCTTTAGGGGAATAGGAATGCTAGTGAGAAATTACTACGCTAAGGTTGGGGTTAAAGAAGATTATTTTTTATCTTTTTTTATGTTTTTTAGAAAATGGAAAGATACGAATCTCGGGGTATTGGATTTTGGGAGGGGGGGTGGTATTTCTACCGATTACTCTACTATTATCTAATCTAATTAACTAAGCTAAGGGGTAGTCTATGTCTAATTGATGTGTGCTCGTATGATGATTAAGAATGTGTTTACTTAGATGTTATTACTCCATAGTTATCTCCTATTGATGGTTGAATTGTCACGTCCTTATTCTTAATGCGTTGTGTTTCTAAGGTCGTAGGGTATGCGTTTATCCCTAACTCTTTGAAGCTACCTAAGGTTAATGACTACGAAATCTCTAGGATTCATAAACTTAACACTAAGGTTATCTTTGGATATTTAGCCTACAATTCCACTAGTAACTATAAGCTAAGGTTTAACAAAGACTAATCAAGCATTAATAACACAACAAATGACCTATAGCAATACTAGGTCAATCACAATTAAGATAAGAGACAACCAATCAATATTCAATAACTAAGTTTCATATTATCTAAGCAAACACACAAGTAAATTAGCCGGACATGGAGAACATGCAAGCATACACACAAACAACTGAAGACATGATTGAATCAATGAAGTAAAACACTTATCTTGTTGTAAAATAGGGTATGGAACCCTAAGATACTGTACAAGACAACCTTGGTTCTGTTTAGGTTTTTACTCCACAAAACTACCTCTCTAAAAACTAAAATTCGGATTCTATATATAGTGTTACAAAATGCGACGGCGTCACTCTTTAATTGTGACGCCATCGGGTCGCCGCCATTGGGGTTTCGTCTTGGCCACGTCAACTCTGTGACAGCGTCACCTTATGCTCGTGACGCCGTCGGCTTCAATCTCTGTCGCCGTCTGGATCCAAATCTAGGCCGTCTGAGTTGCGACGCCCTACTCTTTTAAACCTGATGCCGTCACTTGTAAATTAGCAATTTGGCTACTGAGTCGTCTCAAGATGTGTCGCGACGGCGTCGCAGTTAAGCAGTGACGCCGTCCCCTTTCAATTCTAGCAGCTTGAGTGTCTCGATCTTTGACTTTGGCCATTTTCTTCATATATTCGCGCCTTTTCGTCCGAATAAGTGTCATTCCAGCAATTTGCCTTCAAGAGACCTAAAAAGTGAAAAGGACGAAATAAAATAGTAATGGATACAAAAGTGATCAATTAAGGGCTTAAGTAACCCCTCAAAAGTGTACCTTTTAAATCCTTATCAAATATCCCTACGCTTGGTATTTGCTTGTCCTCAAGCAAATGTGCTTTTGGCCAATTAATTTATAAGTTAGGGGTCATGAAGCATTAGTTTAGAATGATTCACAACACATATAAGCCCCGCAAAAGTCATAACAAGCACGGAAATTACATACTAGCACCTCACAAGTGGTGTTTGGATACTCTCATCTCTTGGGTGTATATGAAATATATCAAATTGGAAATGGAAGGTAAACACTCATTAACCGGTCCTAGTACATAGATTACTATAGGCTTGAGACTAGATCAAACCTCCATCGCTTTGCCATAAGTACCTAGGAAAAACTATCCAAGAGGTCTTTTAAAGGGTTGTAACGTTAGACTTACGGTAGGGAAACAAAGGGTTCGGTGGGATAGGCGATTTAGTGGTGGCAAGTAAAAAATCTTTATGTTACAAGCATGCGAAGAATGGCGTTGCTAAGCCAAGACTCGACACTCTAAACTCTAGATAAATTGAAACAAACAAACATAAATTTAAAGATAGATGTAGGATGGTAGCTCGTATTTTTTTTTTTACACTCTGTTTTTTATTTTTCTCTTTTTTCTATTCTTTTTCAATTTTTTTTTCATACACTTTTACTCTACCATCCTCTACGTTAACATCAAAATGATAGGAATTTATAGGCACATCCCTACACTGGAGTTTTTATTACTCTAACACTAATTTGACCCGAATTGAAAAGATCAAAACACTTGGAGTACATTATTATGCAAATAAAGGGAATTTGAATTTAATGTTCCCTTCCCGTCATTTCATAAAATTTAACTTTTCCCATGAGTCCCAATCGTCCCAAAACTGTGCACAAAGGATATGACTCGACTTAGCAACTTATGCAAACAACTAGATAATTGAACTAAGAGTTTAGTATCATAACCATAATGCACTAAAAGTGTGTGCATACAGGGTAGGCTAAGGCGATTTGGGTGTACATTTGGTGGTGGATTGTAAATAATGCTCTTCATTGATATTTCGGAAAATCAAAACATCACGAGAACCGCGAAAGGATAGGCTCTGAGGGGTTAAATAGGGGTATCTTGTACTAAAGATGAGTACAACGCAAGGGTGTGGGGGAATTACTCAACCGATGTGGAAGAAGTAATTATATTATGGGTATCAAACAAGGGTTATCCTAATGCCTCTTACTAGTGATCTCGGAATGCATCACAAAACAAGTTCTAGAATCTATTATACTACCGGCTCACACTTGAATCATTAAAGTGAAATGCTTTAATTCCTACAAATCTAAGGGCGATCCTCACATTTTGGGTGGAATTTAAGTGGTAAAGGGTTTTTGTGCTAGTCATATAACTTCCTATCCATGAGACGCTTTATTAATACTAATGGCCCACTCCTACATGTCACGAAAATTTTTAAATTTGGTGCCAAAATTACCCTAACCGATATTTTTCATGGTTTATTACACAAATGAAATTGGATAAGGCAAATAATCAAGGATAAGCATAGTTTCAAAGTTCCGGTTTTATTTTCCCTCCCTACACTTAAACCGAACATTGTCCCCCATGTTCCCCGAAAGTATCAAAGTTATGATAATGGAAGGTAATTAAAAACGAAAGAAACTAGTACTCCCCTGATTAGCTCGGTAGGATCCGTGTGAAGTAGTGGTTAAATTTTCTTCCAAGAAGAGTGTTTGCGTTAAAAGCTCCTTCCAATCGTATGTATTTTCTTCTTGATAAATTAAACTTGCACACTTGAAGAAAATAAACGATACCTTCGCGTAAAATCGGCGGTAACAATATATATATATGACTCTACTAAACTAGGATATAATGCTTGTGGAATGGATGTTTACAGATTTTCTGAAAAATTAAGACCTGGAAAATTCCAAAATTTTATAAGTACAGTAGCTCAGAAAACGAGAAAAAATTAGTAAGCAGTTTCTACTCCTCCTGATGCCGTCAGGTTATCCTGACAGAAACTGGTCTGCGATTTTCTGGAAAAAATTCTAGAAAATTTTTATCTTTGGAATCTGGAAAAATTTCATGCAAAACATCCATTATGACTCGATACAAGCATTTGACTCGAACAAACACACATGTATATCTTTTAAATAATTGTAATTCTCATGTTCACGTTCTTTTTGAAAACGTGTGTAATCCTCCCTACACTTATCTCTTATGTAAAATACCTTTATATGTAATTAAGACGAGGTTAAAGACAAAATACAACATTTTTACAAATTTAAACATGAGAATAAACAATCAATAAAAGATATACGACACAAAAAAGCAAACAATTAAGCATGGGTTGCCTCCCATGAAGCGCTTTTCTTTATTTATGAGTCTATTAGCTAGACTCGAAGTCGTGCCCCTACGTGACTTCATTACCGTAACCTTCTTCCTCCTGACAGTCTCTATTGGGGTTTTCCATGTTATAGTAATGCCCTATTATGCATCTTTCTAAGAAGTCATCTTCTCCCCAATCCGTTCTATATTCCGGTCCTAGTTTCAAGCAATTCTTATAGAACCCAAAAATCTTATTCATCACATAATCCACTCCCTTTTCCTTATCTTCCTCATTCCTATAGTAGACCGATAGCTTAAGTTCTTTTTCATCATTAGATAGTGATGAGAATTTCTCAATCTTAAAGGGCATTTGGTAGGCTACATGATCGGTCTCATCCTTGAATCTCACTATTCCTAAAGACGGATCATAAGTCATCCCGGTGTTTTCTATGAAAGGCTTTTCTAGAATAACGTGGGACAAGCTAGGGTCTATGGCCGTACTAATATCATCCACAACTATGAAATCCGTAGGAAAAGTGAGACTTCCTACATAGACGGGCAATCCCTTAACTCTACCAAGAAAATTGCAACTAACCCTAGGATTATCGGGGTCTTGCCTAGTTGGGATAGGCTTCTTCATTACCCAATTATAGTGGGTGCTAGTCATGATATTTATCGGGGACTTGCGATCAATGTAGGCCTTTGTCACGAAAAGGTGTCCTATGCAACATGGTATGTTAAGATTCCAAGGGTTCCCAAACTTGATCCTAGGGCTTCTCCTAACATACATGTGACGGAGGTCTCGTACTAAGTGTGGGTGCGAGAGAGTTCTCCTTCCGTAGGAAACTTATTGAAATAGTCATCGCCTACTTCATCTAATTCCTCGGTTGTTTCATCCTTAGGAGTTTCACTAACCTCAAGTACCGTCTCATGGTTCGTTTCGTCATTTGTTCTATTAGGTTTCACTAAGGCGATGGTATTGACGAATTGAACGTGCTTAGCTAACTTACTTGGGTCCTTAATCTCTACACCGGAGGCTTCGGGAGTTAAGATAGCATTAAACTTCCTATCACTATTGGTCATGGCTTTCAAGAGGTTATCTATCTTCCTATCCATCTCGGCTTGTTTTTGGTTAAAACGGTCCGAGAGCTTAGCTATTTGAGCTTCTTGGGATGTGACTAGGTGTTGCAAAATCCCTTCTATATTTTGTTGGTTAGGGCCGTGAGATGGGGGCAATGAGAAATCATTAGATGTGAATTCTTTGGTTTGTCCCCAATAAAAGTCGGGCTTGCCCTTCCGTGCTTCTCGGGCGTCATTAAAAGTCCTAGGTCTGGGTGTTGTATAGAATCTTCCTCCTGTTCCATTGGTACGCGAGGATGCGTAGTCAACGGAAGCTTGTTCGAGGAGTTTGTGCAAGTGCGCGTGTTATGAGGACCACTACACGGCTCACACAAGGAATAAACTTTGTTCACTTGGCGTGAAGACTTAGGATTTTCGTAGGAGCTCATTAGGAATTTAACTTGATCTTCAAGCTCGAGCATCCTACGATCGGAAGATTGTGAGTCAATAGGAGGCAATGAGATTGCCTTTACGGTTTTGGGCAACTCACGGGGGTCATTCCAACTTTCGTTGTCATAGAGAGCAAGGTCCTATATTATACCCCACGATTCTTCCGCGGTGAGATTACTAAGTTTTCCACCGGCCGCTTGGTCAATGGATCACTTAGTGGGGAAGTTGACATGATCGTAGAAGGGTTGGATTTGAAGCCAAAGATCAATGCCGTGATGAGGGACTCTATGGAGTAAGTCCTTGAATCGAGTCCATGCTTCATAGAGAGATTCACCTTGACGTTGTTGGAACATCAAGATTTCATTCCTAAGCTTAGTAGTTCTACCTGGTGGGAAAAATTGAGCAAGGAAACGAGAGGTGAGATCATCCTAACTTGAGATGGAGCCGGCGGGAAGTCGCTCAAGCCAATTACTAGCTTGGTCCCGTAGAGAGAATTGGAAGAGACGCAGACGCGTGGTCTCGCGAGTAGTAGCATCGAGGTCGATGGAATCGACGATTTTAAGGAAATCCTTAAGATGCTGATTAGGATCTTCAGAACGAAGTCCATGGAATGCACATCCGTTTTGCACCAACCGGATGGTTTCGGATCACAGGGCCGTAGTTTGGGCTTGATCGGGAAGCTCAATGGTGTTCCTATAGCCTAGGTGGCTTGGTCTTAAGTATTCACCAAGAGTACGGCCTATTGGTGGGTCATTTGGTGGTGGGTTGATGAGTGGTGGTTGATTATCACCTTCCATGATGAAAAGTAATGGGGTTACGAACAAAGGCCACGAAGAAGGGGGATAGAATACGAGGAAGCTAAAAATGGGAAAAAAGCTTACTTGATAGAAATCAAGCAAGGAAACCTAAACGAGGTGGACTCCTAACCAGCTATTCTATTCCCCGGCAGCGGCGCCAAAACCTTGATACGCGTACAACGCGCGTTCGGGGGTCAAAGAAACTTCCTTTTCGTTGGGCAAGTTTTTCAACACCCTAGGCAGTGAACCTAATCGTTGTAGTGTAGTATTAGGGTAAGCCTCGGGAATTGATATCGTTCTCTAGGGGAATAGGAATGCTAGTGAGAAATTACTACGCTAAGGTTGGGGTTGAGGAAGATTATTTTTTTTATCTTTTTTATGGTTTTTAGAAAATGGAAATATACGAAACTCGAGGTATTGGATTTGGGGGGTGGTATTTCTATCGATTACTCTACTATTATCTAATCTAATTAACTAAGCTAAGGGGTAGTCTATGTCTAATTGATGTGTGCTCGTATGATGATTAAGAATGTGTTTACTTAGATGTTATTACTCCCTAGTTATCTCCTATTGATGGTTGAATTGTCACGTCCTTATTCTTAACACGTTGTGTTTCTAAGGTCGTAGGGTATGCGTTTATCCCTAACTCTTTGAAGCTACCTAAGGTTAATGACTATGAAATCTCTAGGTTTCATAAACTTAACACTAAGGTTATCTTTGGATATTTAGCCTACAATTCCACTAGTAACTATAAGCTAAGGTTCAACAAAGACGAATCAAGCATTAATAACACAATGAATGACCTATCGCAACACTAGGTCAATCACAATTAAGATAAGAGACAACCAATCAATATTCAATAACTAGGTTTCATATTATCTAAGCAAACACACAACTAAATTAGCCGGCCATGGAGAACGTGCAAGCATACACACAAACAATTGAAGACATGATTGAATCAAAGAAGTAAAACACTTATCTTTTTGTAAAATAGGGTATGGAACCCTAACATACTGTACAAGACAGCCTTGGTTTGGTTTAGGTTTTTACTCCACAAAACTACCTCTCTAAAAATTAAAAAATTCGGATTCTCTATATAGTGTTACAAAATGCGACGGCGTCACTCTTTAATTGTGACGCCGTCGGGTCGCCGCCATTATGGTTTCGTCTTAGCCACGTCAACTCTGTGACGACGTCACCTTATGCTCGTGACGCCATCGGCTTCAATCTCTGACGCCGTCTGGATCCAAATCTAGGTCGTCTGAGTTACGACGCCCTAGTCTTTTAAACCTGATGCCGTCACTTGTAAATTAGCAATTTGGCTACTGAGTCGTCTCAAGATGTGTCGCGACGGTGTCGCAGTTAAGCAGTGACGCCGTCCCCTTTCAATTCCAGCAGCTTGAGTGTCTCGATCTTTGACTTTGGCCATTTTCTTCATATATTCGCGCCTTTTCGTCCGAATAAGTGTCATTCCAACAATTTGCCTTCAAAAGACCTAAAAAGTGAAAAGGAACGAAATTAAGTAGTAACGGAAACAAAAGTGATCATTTAAGGGCTTAAATGACCCCTCAAAAGTGTACCTTTTAAATCCTTATCACCTATCCACAATATTTACGCTCACTCGCAAGTGATTAGTGGTCCATGATGTTGAGGACTTTTGGCATAACAACTTAGGCATGCAATAATACAGTCAAGGCATTCAGTTTTCAAGTAATTGTCGATAATCAGAACAGCATCATGTAATAAAACAGTAGCATGTATCTACCCCAAAAGAGTTTATAAAACAGTTAAACAAAAGCTGGGGCTATGAACTCACCTTCTAGATAAGCAATAGGTTTCGACGATATAAAGTGTATATCGAGAAGTCTCGAGCTTTAACGACAACCTAAAAATATAGTAGTCGCGTCTTAGATATTTATAAATAACAAGATTATAAAAGTAATTATATACTTTTGACATTGTACATATTTTTGTAGGTTTACAAAAATATGAGAGTTGTATTTTTATCAAAAATATTAACAAGCCTCAGAGATAATACATTCTGAGGTCGGGAAAAGATCTAATCTAATGAACAAGTCTCAAAAACAATTTTCGAGTCATCAAACCTAAGCTAGAGGTGCGACTAGACTATGGTTAAAAGACTTTGAGACAACAACTTTGGCTTAACCATGGCTTTGTTTTGGCCTCAAAGGATCAAAATACCACTAAGGTTCCTTAGTCATGGTTGTTTTTCGGTCTACAACAGGTCCTGTTAGTTTTTGTAGTTTTTAGCCTTTGTTTTTCACTTTCTACTTACGTGCTCCTGAGTTTTTATAAAAAGAAAGTCATTCTGAGAAACTTTTAGTGCTTTACACTTTTGATGATTCGGACCAGAAAAGGGTCAAAATCTCATTTTAAAATCGTATCAGCAAACTTTTGTTCAGCACCATATTTTCATCTTAGTAAAACTTAACTAGGCATAACTTTTTAACAACAAGTCCTTTGTAAGTGATTCAAAAGCCCAAATTCATATTTTATATTCTATACCGGTTTCTTTAGTTTACTCAAGTCCAAGGTCCAGAGTTTACTTATATCAATAGTCTAATTACAAGTATATACTTATATTTCATTACAGAAAGTTTGGCTGCACATTCAGTCCCACCAAAACGACCATAAGTTGAGTTCTGCAAAATTTTTTGATGCTTGGATTTAGCCAAACTTTAATTTTAGGTCTTAGCTACATTTAATAAAATTGGGCCGACTACTATAAATGAACAGAACCATGACCTTTTTCCAGTTGAAATCTGGTGTGCAGATTTTGACATGTTTCGCCATTTTGGCTCTCATTTATTCATCAGGACGAGTTATGAGGTACGCCTCCCAGAGATATGACCATAAGACACAACTCTACAAGCCTATCTTGTTACATTAACCTCAAATTTTACTGAGATGATCATTTTAATCAATCTTTGGGACTATTGCAAAATTCAAACTCATAAAACCTACTTAAGGCTTGTTCTAGCTTCTTTTCATGTTACAAACTTCATGTACAATGTCAAATACATATATAATCTTTATTAAATCATAAAAATACATAAAGTTCCAGAAGTTATTTACAACCATATTGAAAGATATGGAATATAAACATGAATCTTATAAGGATTGGAATAACACAAGTATCACAACCACAAATCAACACCTAAGCCCTTCATAATCTTTCACCCTTCTCTTTAATATTCAACCCAAGTCTTGCAAACCATTGTTAACCTTATTCTAAGAACCCAAGATTAATCCTAACCCTTATGTAACTCTTGTTTCAAACAAAGAATCTTCAAAACAACTCTTGAACTATGTAGAGGTCATTAAGGTCTTCTTCTTCTTAGCACAACTTGAAGTCAAAAACCAAACTATAATGATGATGGTGATGAGTTGATGTACGGAAAGATGGAGAGACAAGGGAGGTTTTGAGAGATTTTATTATTTTTACACATGAGGTGATAAGGAGATATGCATGTAAAGAGTGATTAGTGGCAAAATGCATGTGCAAAGTGGCTAACAACTCAACACCTCATGGACACATGTCTATGGGGTTCCGTTTGATGCAACTTGAGGAGTAGAATAGTTGTGCTTTGTTATAACTATTGGTTTACGGGGTATAGTTTGGTCCCGGTAATTACTGATGTTAAGCCCTTAGGTAGCGAAAATTAAAACTGGGTAACGTAAAAATATAATACTTATAAAAATGTCTAAACTTATCAATATACTCCAACTAGGTATATTAAAAGTGTGATAAGTCTAATGAGGAGCGTTTATGTTGTTGAAACCTAATAACGTAGGTTCGCGCACGCGTATTACATAAAGGGAAAAATGTTTACATAAAAATGACAAAGTGGCAATAGTTCATATGAAATATGACTAGTGGTGAAAATAAAGTATTTTGAACACCTAGACTCCTCCTAGCTAGTCTTGTGTTGGTCACGAGAAAAATTCACAAGATTAAACTTTTGAGATTACTTATAAAAGTAATTTAAATTAAATTCTTTATTGTGTTTACCGTTGTGTGTGGTTTTCACGTTTTGCGAGATAACTTTTCGTTAAATAGACATAGGTGAACATAAATCTTCAGAGAGTAATTATTCGAAACAGAGTGAATTATTTAACTTGGAAATTATCGGTTAACTACCGATTATGGTAAATGTGTTTACATTACGGGAAAAGTCAAATAGTCAAAAGTCAACTTTAAAAGTCAATGGGTAAAATAGTCATTTTACATTATGAAAAATTATGGGTTGCTACAATGGAATTTCTATCTGTTAAGCAACATCAATCACTAAGATATGTGTGCTTGGTGATATGTAGACATGTGAAAGGAGGCAATTATAATTATGCTGGCCAACATAATTATAAATGCATCAAGACCCACGTGGACATATGTGACCATGCTTACGTTGATCTGCATTGGCACCCTTTAGGAAACAAATTATGATGTGATATTATGTATGAGAACGTTAAGTATAGATTGGATGGTTAACGGTTTTCCCTCATCTCTGACATTCACTAAATGTCCTTCCTGGTAGAAAACATGGCATCAAGAAGGACAACTCGCAGCACTAGCCGAGGAGGTGCGGCACTAAGAGGTGGAAGGACTAGTGAACGTGGAGGTAGAGGAGGTGGTCACGACATTGGTAGCAATGATAACAATGACGGTGGAAATCCTGATTTTGCCGCCATCATCTCTCAACAGCTTCAAAACTTGCTTCCTACTATTGTTACTCAGGTTGGCAATCATATCAATAACTCGGGAAACCACATGAGCATAAATGCAGACACCAATGATGTAGGAGGGAATGGTAATAACAACAATAGAACTGGGTGCACGTATAAGGAATTTACGGCATGCAAGCCAACAGAGTTTGATGGTAAAGGAGGTGCATTGAGTATACTCGATGGGTTGAAAAGATGGAGTTAGTGATCGACATTAGTAGCTGTTCAACACATCAAAAGGTGACGTATGCTGCATGCTCAATGTCAGGAAAGGCATTGACATGGTGGAACACACAAATTCAAGCTAGGGGTAGGGAAGTAGTTGTAGGTATGACATGGGATGAATTTAAGGTACTACTGAAAGAGGAATACTGCCCGAACAATGAGATGTAAAATCTGGAAGGTGAACTTTGGCATCACGCTATGGTAGGGACTGGTCATGCAGCCTAAACAGATTGATTTCATGAGTTGGCCAAACTAGTTCCTCATCTGGTTACCCTTGAATCAAAGAGGATCGAGAGGTACATCTATGGTCTTGTCCCTGATATTCGTGGAACTGTGAAAGCAACTAAGCCTTCTACAATTCAGAGTGCAATATTAAAAGCAGGGACTCTAACAGATGAGATGGTTAGGAATGGAATTTTGAAGAACAGTGATAAAATGAAGGGAAAGAATGAGTCGAACCAACAGATGGGCACAATGGTTGACAACAAGAAGGCAAGGACCTTTGCGGCATCTAGTTCTGGTCAGAGAGGATATGTGGGTCCATATCCTAAGTGTGCTAAATTTGTTTATCATCATCAGGGGTTTGTACCCTGCCGTGTGTGTACAAATTGTAAACAATTGGGTCATTTTGCAAATCGGTGTAGACCACCAGTGAATGAAAGTGTAAGATTATTGATATCATAATACCACAAATGATTAGAGTGTGGATCATGTGTTTAGAGAGAGAAAGATGAGAGAATGGGATGTTTAGAGAGAGAAACAAAAATATGCAAGATTAGATTAAAGTAAACATCCAACCCTCTCCCTTGTAGGGAGAGGGCCATTTATACATTGTTCATACGCCCTCTTTCGGGCTGTGGATTATACATACAGTGGGTAAAGACCCGTCCTTCTTCCAAGGTATTTGTCACAATTCTCAATTTCCGGTCATTTCTCAAACTCCATATTCATCATTTCATATCAATTTATTCATGATTTTTCATTTCACATTAAACGCGTAAATTTTATATTAAATAAACGTTATCGCGTGAGTTATTATTTTGAACATTTAATCCGTTACTTCCAAAAATGATCCCGATATATTTTTATACTTACATTTAGTTTATAAAAACTATATTTTGAGTTTGCCTAGTGTTTTAAATTTATTTTGTATATAAATCGTTAAATTTATATTATTACGACGTTTTTCTTAAAAACTACACGATAATTATTATATCACTCAAATTTTACAAGGAATGTATTTTTACAATTTTTATGATCTTAATATACTTTACTTTGATCCATTAAAAATTATTTTTAGTCCATACTACTTTAACTTCACAACTATGTACAAGTTACAACAATTTCTACTTAACTATACATTTTACTTAATCTTTTAACAATTACTTACATATATATACATTAAAAGAAAAAAAAAAATTGTGAAACATCCCCCCCCCCTAAAATCCGGCCCAAGGGGGAGGGGTAGTCAAAGTGGGTAGATTTTCTATTATAACTAGATCTTTACTCCAAACTCTTTCATTCATTCATTGAACTCAATTATTCAAGTAGCCAAAATATTTCTTCTCTCTTGGTTTTTCATCCTCAAAACCGGCCACATACTAGGAGTACAAAGGGATCATCAAAAATTTTACAAGATCATGTTTAATACAATCTAGATCACACTCTTAATAAGGTTTTGAAATAAAAACCTAGGGTGTTTAAGTTAAACCTTTGTTCTTTGCACCTCATCATAATAGCTTGTAAGCATATTTCTATCATTTTTCATCTTTTCTTATCATTACATATGTATTTTATCATTTTCATAGCAAGCATGCAAGACTTGTGTTAGTTATACCATTTTTACCTTGATTTTAGAGTTTTATATATATAAAGTCATCCTATAATTATTCCCTTGGTATATTTTGGTCTTGATGATGTTTAGGAACCCATGACACCCTAAGAAGGTGTATGGTAGGATTAGATTAGCTTTGGAGTTGATTTGAAGGGATTGGAATAGGTTTAGTACGAGAAAAACTATTTACGACAAGTATTAAAAGTGGTCTGTCCTTATTTTGTTTTTCTGGAAAATCCGACAGTAGGCACGAATTTTTGGCCTTGATATTTAGAAAATATACTTTAAAACGAATCCATGGCCGCTTGAACGGATTAAAACGGAGTTATAACGAAGAAGTTATGAATTTTACAAGTTTGACGACGAAATATATATTTTTCTGAAATTTCAGCAAAGTGTTTTTGGTTGGTACGAGTCAAAAACGAGTCCTAAGCTTTACAAATTATTTCGACTTATCAGAAATATATTAGTATACTTTGATACGAAGCTAAGGACGTATTATACGTAGAAAACGGATTTGAAACGACTAAGATATGCACGTTTTCATAAAAATTGCCGTAACTATTATTTTCAGAAAAACTATATTATTTTTACGAGACAAGTGTTACGGTAACTAAAACGACCATGTTTAAGGCTGTTTTTAACGTGGATGTGGAACTTTTTGGAACGAAATGTCTTCTAATAAAATCGAGATCACCAAGCATATTTTTCAAAACGATCAACCGTTTGTATAGCGGAATTGTAATAAATTATTTACGGTTGCTCAAACTTTGCCGAAACTCACTTTTTACACAACACTTGGACAAAATCACCATCTTTAACCTTTATTATCTTTATGTTCGAGACCTTTATGTCGAAAACTCCTGAACTGAAACTTCTAGATTTTGATTCAAGCTTTCCAAAACCGTCGAGTTCGTTTCCTAACGTTCGACGTACACCATTTTACGACTAGTTTTTCGAAGCCATTTTTGTCACTTTTATGAAATTTCCGACAACATTATTTTCGACGAAAAGTGATAATTTCACGATAAGTCATTACGAAACTATTGTAGGATGACATTTTGACGTAAATACTTGTAAAGTAATTTAAGAATGGTCAAGACGTCAAAAGGAGTATTTTTCGACGAAGAGTATTATTTTCAAAATTCGCAAGTGGTATAAATAACATACGAATTGCATGCATAACATTACATCATAACTCATTACGTATCATATCATTCACAATAGGTCAAGGTTAAAGCATCACACTACATCTCGGTGTACTCACTCTTGTCATCATACCAATTTATCAAGTGAGTTTTCATAGCCCCACTTTCTATTAATTGTGTACAAACTTTTGGGGGAGATACATGCTCAAACTATTTTCATTTACTTTCAAAAGTACTCTAAACTTTTACATATTACTGTGAGTTCATACCCCACTTTTACTCGTTTAAATTCTTACAAACTATTTGGGGGAGATACATGCTTAAATACTTGTTTCACTCTTGCGAATACTCAAACCATTTATACAATTGTGTTACAATATACTTCTTATACACTTTGGACATTATGTGTGGTTTATTGCGATATGTGCCTTAATGTGCTAAACTAGTTTTCAATTATGCATCAACATACAAACTTTAGCAACTGGTTAACTCCTGCGGGAGCCGGCAGAGAGGTATTGATAGTACTATCGGGCTGACGCCCCCACCCTTGGGTCCTTGATGACGTGACCTGGGGTGAATATAATCTGTTATTCAATGAAACATAACAAACAATTTAGACTTGTCAAGAGGTTCAGTTGGCTGTGATTCTTTGCATTAAGTACATGTATATATCGTATGCACCTATGTCCTACTTACAAACAAGATTGACAAATTCTATGTCTTGGCAATGGGTTGTAAACACACAGGTTGCAAGTTTTGTATGGGCGGAACTTGGAACTGAGTGGATTTACAATGCCTTTGCTGCATAAACGATTTTGAAAGGCTTTATATTTCAACACAAACTCTATGAACTCACTCAACCTTTGTGTTGACACTTTTTAGCATGTTTTATCTCAGGTACCTAAGGCATTCACTTCATGGCATGCATATGGACATATCATAGAGTCGTGGTGACGACGCGTCTCACTTGGGATTTATAAACTTTAAAACATTGTTTGGCTTGTAACAAACTTATTTCCGCACAAGTTGATTTTCATTTGAGACCAATACTTTGTAAACTCTGATTGTTTTAATAAATTAAACGATGTGTTTTCCAAACGACACTTTAGGTCGTTCGATATAACTGTAACTTTGATGCTATGACAGTCCTCCCCAAGGTATTCAATTCCGCTGCAAAACAGGTAATTTGGGGGTGTGACAGTATTACTTATGCTAATCTATAACTACTAAAGAACGTTAAGTCTACGAGCTAAATTATGCTAGACTATAGTTGGGGTGACCGACACTTCTATATGGATTTACTAAATTCTAACAATCTCCCCCTAAGGGGGGTCACCCCATGAATTACATTTTGTATCCTGGCATTCTTTGGCATGAATGTTTCTTTGTCATGTGATCATGAGCTTTCTTTGAGATCATCAGCTACAGTGAATCTCAAGCTCATCTTTTTAAGTATTTCCATTATGTTATGTTGTGACTTTTGGACCAACATGCTCACAATTTTTGAATCATGACATCTTTTCATCAGAGTAGCGGAAGCATTGTTGTACGTTTTGATTGTCATGTTTTTCTTCAAATATGAGTGTGTGATATGAGCATGCGGTTAAGAATTGACATCTCATCGGCCAACAACTGCAATCATCGGGAGTTCCTGCAAACGACAGTTAGTAATAAACACATGAAAGTGTCTTTGTTCACTTTCGTTGAATAGGGTTGCAAGAACCACGGTTCCCCGTTGATCAATATAAATAATGCCTGTGATCAGGTAGAATTCTGAAGAATCTCCTTGACAGGGTTTCGTAGCTGTACTAGCCGTTCTCAAATTGGAGCATCTCAAAGTAGACAACACAGAGTGAGCGAACCATCAAATTGTCATTCACTAATTGATGAGAAATTGATTTGATAAACAATCGCGTATTACTGAATAAAGAGTTTTTGCAATACGACAAAGGTTTTATGAACTAAATCAAGATTCACAAAAGAAAAATACTTTTGCTTTTAAACATTAATGCGCAATCGATGTGCTAGAAAAACAATTTTGAGCACATCGAAAGGTTTTTCCAAAAGTATCCATCAATTCATAACCTGGAACAGGGTTGATTCAAATGTGAATTGCCCCATCGTTGCTTTCCAGTTGTCACAGGTTTGATCTTTTTGAAAGATCTCACATATCACCCACCAAGAGCTTGTTTGATGTTGTCCTAGAAGGATTTCCATCTTCATTGTGAATACTTTACGTATCACTCGGATGTTCTGGCAATACCACAAGGATAATGCGTCGGACTCTCAAAATACTCTTACTTTCCACATTGTGTGAAACAACAAGTCTTCATGAACATGTGTCCTAGTGAGATTTATTAATGATCTCTTGGCTCTAGAATCAATAGTGCACTTTGGTTTCCTATGCGGAGACTTGGGAGAGGGTCTCCTTTTTCAATATCAACAATCTCTAAGAGAAAGTTGATAGATTATGTAGGTTCTCCATGAGAATGAAACAAGTCCTTTTAAGAGAAATTGAGTAGCTGGGAAGTTTAGTGCTGTTCGTCACTAGGTCCATGATGTCTTGTCTTTAATATCGGCGTTACCTTAGTAACCAACAATAGCATATGTATTGAACCCGTTTTCTGCCCTAAGGTTGAATTATTAGAGGGCTATTTCTTTTCACCCTTTCACTTTACATTTCTTTTTCATTCTTCAACCCCTTCAGTGCTTGCCAAGACTTCATTACTAGAACCTTATTGGGTTTGTTCCAGTCCTAGCTCTGTCTGAGTCGACACTCTTCCCTTATTCTCACTTTTCTCGTTTTTTCATCATGCATAAGCACTTCTACACTATCTAGTGGATTGTCCCTGGGTAGATCCCTCCGGCTCTGGCGGGATCATGGGAACTAATACCTAACCTTACCATCCTTATAACTCAAATGCATAAAGTAAAATGGTCGGTCTTGTGGTACAGTTCTTTCCGCCTTGAAACCAAACGAAAAACAATTTGAAAAACCAATCAAGGTATTTGTGATATCAAATCAAAGCATTTGGTACCTCAATTGTTTTGATCTTTCATAAATGCTCCCCCTCAACAAGTGTGTTGGTTTTTAAAATCATTTAGCACAAGGAGGAAGGAGGTCTTTGAAGTACTTCCTCGATCACAATTTCCATAGAGAAACCATTTGAAAAGCAATCAAGGTACTTATGATGAAACATTGAAGCCTTTGTACCTTGATAGTTTATTATATTTTGAAATGCTTCCCCTCAATACGTGCATCAATTAATGAAAACGTTTAGCACATATGGGAGAGCAGCGTATACTTTGAGTTGTAAAAGATCACATTTTATTAGATTTCATATTTATATCACATTTTCTCCCCCGATCAAAACTTTCAAATCCTTTGAGGTTTTGGATCCCAAGTGATTTAAATATGTTAGAAAAATTTGGAGAAAATGTGGTCTGATTTAATATATTCTGATAAGAAGCATTAGAGTGCTCCCCCTCAATTTGAGAGGGAGATTACAAGCCACAATCATTACACTACTGTTCACTGCAAAGTTTTTATATACACTTATTACAACACCACACCACACATAAAATTTCTAAAAATTACAGAGATGATATGATAATTCGGTTCTCTTTAGCAGCTTGTAGTGTCCTTCACAAACTCTTCCACCTAAAAAACTTTCCAAGATGCAAAAGATTCTCCTTGTCTTGGGCCTCTTCTTGATAGCAGATATGAACGCCTCACTCATTTCCACGTCCTTTTCAGTCCAGAACCTAGTGCTCATCCCTGGTCTCATTCCGATCTTGTATTCTTTCACTCTATAATCCAAGGCTTCTTCAATCTGTCAGAGAGTACAATCGCTGAACTTGTGCAACTCATTAAACCTCATGATCTTCCTAACCCTGTATTTGTCACTAAAGATAACAGCTCTTGGAGACTCGATCACTGAGTATTCATGTTTTTATTCAAATCCTTTAGCTTCCCACTGAGGCTTAGTAAGTTTGACTTGAGTCTGGTAGCTCTCAATCCCAAGCTGAAAGTCTCCAACTCTTTGCCTGATAACTAAACCTCTTATCCATAAGTTGACTGCTGCAGCTAGAGTCTTCTTGTCACGAGGGGGTAGATGATCAAGATGGCCTTGGAGGTTCAACAAGTATAGATCTTCAAAGTCATTGGGATACAAGTTTTTGAACTCGTTCTCCTCTATGACATGTTCTTTTTGATAAGCTCTACGGAGGATAATTTTCTTCAAGTAGTCATATCCATACATTGGAAAGATCTCTACACAAACCACACTTAAGATACGCATGTGCCTTCGAACAACCCTTCGACTCTTTTCGGCACTGTGTCTGTCAATGTAGAAGCGTTTTTTTGTGAAACCACCAGTGTGAGATTGATGCAGGTTATACTAACCAGGTTTTAATATTTATAAAGTCTCGTTATACTTATGGTCTACCCTAGGTTTTAATATTTATAAAGTCTCGTTATACTTATGGTCTACCCTAATGCACTAACGGGCAGTGTACCCGGTCGTGTGTAGTGTAGTATTCGGTAAAACCGAGGTCGTCCCAAGAGCTATGTGTGCAGATTTGAACTAAGTCTAGGTGTCACAGATTTTAATAGATTTTAAGGTGGAAATGATTAATTAACTAATAAACAAGAAAATAAGAAATCAAATAGAGGCGAGGGTTGTGATCAATAGGGGAGAAGTGTGCTAACCTAGTTAATCATCCTATCAAGCTAAGTTCATGTTTAATTACTTCCAATTACTTCAAGTGGGGTCAAAGTCGCTAGGACAACATTTGTTCAGTTCGTCCTAACCTATCAACAAAGGGTTCCACTGGAGATGTCAGGTGACCCGTCGAAAGTCCAGTTGTTCTTAGTCCCCTAAGCTAAGTCATTAAGTACCGCCACAAGCAAGATTTGTAATAATGAGTGCCCGGGCGCTAGTATCTTAAACAATCATCCCTGGCTTCTTAAGTTCATCCAAACGGTAGGTGATCAGTTGGTCAAATCGCACAAGCAAAGAAGGGTCGTCAGTTCGTCATATCTTACCCTTCCCACTCAGTTGGTCATATCTCCTAAGTAACTAGCCACTACCACCATTCAAAACTACCGAAACAAGGGTAGCTACCAACAAACTATGCAAGCATACACTAGAAATAATTATGCGAAAGCAATGTAAACATAAGCAAAGCAATTAAGGAATCATAACTAGGCTAGCACCAGAGGTGCTTAGCCGCTCATATTAACTAAGACAATCGATTCAATGTTTAACATTATGAAATACATGAATTGAAAGTAAAGAAAAGATAAAATGCTAATGCTTATCGTAGGGGAGTGATTTCTCCCTTGGAGATGGCTCCGGATGCTCCCTAAGATCTGCCTTCAACCTTCTACTCACGTTCACTGATGCTGTGTGTGAAATGGGATGATTAGAAATGCTGGAAATCGAGTGGTATTTATAGGCCAGATCTGGTTACGGCGTAACTTAAGTTGAGAGTTATGCCGTAACACCATTATCTTCGTAATTTGCACTAAAAATGCTGGTTACGGCGTAACATTTGGAAGGAGTTACGTTGTATCTTCAATAAATCCTTGTTACGCCTTAATTAAGACAGTAGTTATGGCGTAGCTTGCAGCGGTGCGGAGCCTCATTTTACCTAGTTGCTTACGTCGTAATCTTTGGAAGGAGTTACGCCGTAATCTTCAGTTGAGTTGGTTTTCTGAGCCACGCTTCTGTTACGGCGTAATGTGAGAGGGGAGTTACGCCGTAACATCTTCAACATGAGCATACTATGATATATCTTTAATTAACTCTCCAAATCCGCGTCTCTTTAGCTCCAATGCTCGTAATTTACCTGAAAGTGAAATATAGAGGAAAACAAGCGTAAATCCATATAAATGATATAAAATATGAGCATTATCGGGGGAAATTGACACTTAATATTCAGGACTATTTGATGTTATCAAATATCCCCCCACTTGAACTCTACTTTCCCTCAAGTAGACCTTATTAGATAGATTCCTAAAAAGATATCTCCCATTACCTGGAAAATATAAGTTTAAAAATCCCTTATGCTAGAATAAAACGAAGCCGAACACCTCACGAAATGGGAACAAACACTCAAATCTCTTAACTATTCTAAGTGTCAATTTCGGGATGATCAATCATTGCACAGTCATAGCATGTATTTTATCATAAGCTTGGCGGTTACACAAATCTCCACCACTAGAGTTAAGGACTAAACAATTCTTGAAGGCAATATGGGTAGACACGACAAAGGTTAAGGGTGATTTGTCATTACTAACATGTCACGGTGATGTGGACAAAATCAATGATACATGACCAAATCCATGGCCATGACACCAAAGATTGCTCGCTGCATCACCTAGACACGCTTCATGACTAAGGGTAGGATAAGACATGGGATAAAATTGGTGTAAAATAAAATCAAGCAGATAGTCTAAATCTATAACCACGTCATCACCACTTACCGTTCGCCCAAAGTTCAAGTTTCGAAGTTAAGAAACCTGATCATGATATTACCAGGAAGATGTGCCAATAGAGGACGTCATGATGGGCATACTTCCAACTTCATTCTTCAAATGTGACCGAGGTGCCTCCTCGATACTAAATTTATAGTAAGCTCATAACAATAGTGCTTATAACATCGCACTTTACAATCAAGCGAATAACAATAACTATATATATATATATATATATATATATATATATATATATATATATATATATATATATATATATATATATATATATATATATATATATATATGTATGTATGTATGTATGTAATTTATTTATTTGTTTATTTTTACTAAACATAATAACTAAACATAACATCCCCCACTTGAGATGAACAATATGAGAATTTAGGGGGTCTTCAATGATCTTTAAGGATATGTCGTCGACGAAAGCATGATTCCCGAACCTTTCCACTTGAACCTTGAACTTAGGCAAATAATGACTTCCCAATTACAAATAAAGACTACAGGGTAGGCTAAGGTGTAATGGTGTATCGAAACAATATGTTGGGTGAACGAAATGAAAGGAATGGCTCAGAAGGGTGTATCTAGGGGTATCTTGAACTAAGGGTGAGTGCAACAAAGGGTTTAACATGGGCGTCGAAAAGTCGAGGTGACTAATTGATACACACACAATGATAGGCTATTTGGGTGATAATCCTATAATACTGCCTTCTTAAACTGAAAAGTCCAAATACATCGAGCTAACTCAACATACCTCGTATATGGTCTCGAAATGATGTAAAGGCCAAGTTCTAAAGTTTACAAGCTACCGGCACACTCATAATTTGGTGGATTTGGGGTAAAAATTAGGAAACGGATAAGGTTAATCTCACCATATAATATCAAGGGTTATAATGTGCTCGGCTAAGGTCTAATCTAGTTAGGTTAAGAAAAACATGTCAAAATTTTAAAAATTACATAATTTTTCAAAATAAACTAGAAAAACGAGGGCAAAATAAAGTTCAAGAAACAATTCTACCCCCGTCTCCCCACTTGAAATGTACAAAGTCCCTTTTGTACTAAGCGTTAAATAATGGTGAAGAAAAAAGTATAATTAGAGCGAGAACTTCCCTAAAATTTGCTCCAAAAAGAAAGAAGGCCCACGAAAAGAGTCGTGCCTTCGCATGAGCATCCACGAGCAAACTTCAATCCCTGAAGTCATACTACCGACAAGCATAATTCTAAAAAAGAAAAAAATGAAAAAGAAATCTAACTCACTTTCGTAGGAATCACGGTTGCATTTAACATATGCAATAAGTCTTTTAAACTACTTGGTGTCCCAAGTGGATGAGTGTAGTCTCGTGAGGTGTTAGGAATTAGAAATTCCAGGTATTAAAGAGTCGGTCACCTCAAGTATATGTAATCGTTAGAAAGCTCGTAGTCGTAGTTCTTTGATGTTAAGTAGTATTTAGTTTAGTAACACCGTGGAGGACGGACGGGTCTTTACCCACTGTATGCCTGATCCACAGCCCGATGTGTGGCGATTTATGTAAGACTATAAATACTCTCTACCTCCCAAGGTAGAGAGTTGGAGCTCATAATAATATCTTTCACTTTCTCTCACTAAGTTCCCTAAACCTCTAACTTTCTCTCTCTAGAATTCCATTTATACGCCACGTTGTGTTATGGTTTGATGTGTATGTGAAATCTTATATCTAACAATTGGTATCAGAGCCAGGTTATGTAGATATGCACCAGTCATGATTTCTTCAGATTAAGTGTGGATGCTGTGAGCATGCGGCTTTGGATTGACGCCTCAATTCTGATCAGCTGCAACCGTCCAAATGTACCTGCAAACAACAGTTAGCAATAAAACACACTAAAGTGTCTTTGACCACTTTCGTTGAATTGAGGTACACGGCCCACGGTTCCCCGTTGATCAGTATAAATACTGCCTGTGATCAGGTAGGATTCCTAAGAATCTCCTTGACAGGGTTTCGAAGCTGTTCTAGCTGTTCTCAAACCAGAATGTCTCAAAGAAGACAACACGGAGTGAGTGAACCAGCAAATTGAGATTCACTGATTGATGAAAAATGATTTGAAAAACAATCGCATATTGCTTGAAGAAAGAGTTTTGCAATACGACGAAGGTTTTATGAGAAAGATCAATTTTCAATCAAAATACTTTTTGTATTAGAGAATGAGTACACATTCGACGTGCTAGCGAAAAGAAGAGATTCGCACATCGAACGGTTTTTCTAAAAGTATTTTTCAATCAGAGATACTTTTTGAATTTGAAATGAATACACATTCGACGTGCTAGAGAAAAGAAGGTTTGCACATCGAACGGTTTTTCCAAAAGTATTCGTCAATTCCATTCCTGGACCAAGGTTGATTCAAGAAAGAATCGCCCCATCGTTTCTATCCAGTTGTCACAAGCTTGATCTTACGAGAAGATCTCACATGTCACCCACCAAGAGCTTGTTTGATGTTGGCTCTAGAAGGATTTCCATCTTCATCGTGAATATTTTCATATCACTCGGATGTTCTGGCAATACCACAAGGATAATGCGTAGGACTCTTAATATATACTTACTTTCCACATTGTGTGAAAAAACAAGTCTTCAAGAATTTAGTGTCCTAACGAGATATTGTGGATGATCTCTTGGCTCTAGACTCAATCGTGCATTTTTGGTTCCTTTGCCGGAGACTAGGGAGAGGGTCTCCTTCTTCAATATCAACAATCTCTAAGAGAAAGTCGATAGATTATGTAGGTTCCCCGTGAGAATGAAACAAGCCCTTTTAAGAGGAACTTGAGTGGTTTGGGAAGTTTAGTGCAGTGCATCACTGGGTCCATGATGTATTGTCTTCAATACCAGTGTTACCTTAGTAACCACCAGTAGCATATGAATTGAACCCGGTTTCTGCCCTAAGGTTGAATTGATGGAGGGCTATTTCTTTTCACCCTTTTATCATTCATTTCTTTTTCATTCTTTAACCCCTTCAGTGCTTACCGAGACTTCATAACTAGAACCTTGTTGGGTTTATTCCAGTACTAGCTCAGTCTCAGTCTGCACTCTTCCCATTCCTCACTTTTCTCCTTTTTTCAATATACCTAAGGACTCTACACTATCTAGTGGATTGTCCCTGGGTAGATCCCTCCGGTTCTGGCGGATCGTGGGAACGAATACCTAACCTAACCATCCTTATAACTCCATGCATAAAGTAAATTGGTCGGTCTTTTGGTATTGTTCTTTCCTTCATGAAACCAATTGAAAAATCATTTGGAAAAACAATCAAGGTACTTGTGATACGAGATCAAAGCATTTTGTACCTTAATAGTTTTGATCATTTAGAAAACCTCCCCCTCAACATGTGCGTATGATTTAGAAATTGTTTAGCTCAAGGAGGCAAGAGGACTTTGAAATATTTTCTTTGATCACAATTTTCATACGAAAAAGCCATTTGATTTTCATGGTAAAATTCTCCCCCTCAATATGTGCATAGGATATTTGAAATCATTTTTATCACATAGAGGCAAGAGTTCTTTTGAAGCACATCCACGATCACAAAATCCATTAAGGAAACCATTTGAAAACTCAATCAAGGTACATTATGTTAAAACATAAAAGCTTTTGTACCTCGATAGTTTATTTTCTTTTAAAATGCTCCCCCTCAATATATGCTTCGAGATCGAAAGCGTTTAGCACATACGAGAGAGCAGCCTGCACAATTGAATCAAAACGATCACCTTTTATCAAATTTCATTATTAAATCACAAATTCTCCCCCGATCAAAAATATCAAACCCTTTGAGATTTTGGATCCCAAGTGATTTAATCAGGTTTGGAAAACATGGGAGAATATGTGGCCAGGTTTTAATACTCATCTTGTTTTTGGATAAATCCTCCTCCTCAACATGTGCATTGTGTATTTGAAATCGTTTGGCACATGGAGGCAGGAGTGCCTTTAAAGGACTAAAACCAATTCCATTTAAAACAGATTTGAGATTTAAATCACGATCTCTACCCCGATCAAAATTTCAAACCTTTTGAGATTTGTGATCCTAATTGATTTAAATCATTTAAAACATTTTGGGGAAAGACGTGGCTTGATTTAACTTTGAAAAATGACAGATAAGGACCAACTCTAGACATTAAAGATTGTTAGTGTCAGGTATGATAGTTTTTTAAAAGATCTTTAAGTAAAATAAAACAATTTCACAATCAAACAAGAACAGAAAAAATTTCATTTTGTAAGATCTTTGAGTTTTAAAGAAAATCATACCATGACATAACATTAAATCTTTAGATCACCACAAATTTTGTACAAACGGACTTTTTGTGAAGAAATATCATTTGAAAATATTTTATTTAAAATCACTCTCCCCCTCAATCCATGACAGAAGTCAATAATTGAGTGACTTAGGTTTTGATAACAAGAAGTCCGGTGATTTTCAAAAAAATTAGTCCAATATATTTTCAAACAATATTTTCCATTTTCAAAACAATTTAATCAAATTATTCAAAATTGTTTAAAAAATGATATCCTACACAAAGATACGTTAGATGGTT
Source organism: Chrysanthemum seticuspe (assembly GCA_019973895.1). Classification (NCBI taxonomy): domain Eukaryota; kingdom Viridiplantae; phylum Streptophyta; class Magnoliopsida; order Asterales; family Asteraceae; genus Chrysanthemum; species Chrysanthemum seticuspe. The sequence continues at coordinate 60,758,205 of BPTQ01000003.1, forward strand.
GAGAAGCTTCTGTTGTTGTTGCTGTAGGGTTTGGAAGAAAAACCGTTTGCTAATGCAGTGAGACTTCTTTTTACGTTGCATTTTATAATGCCAACTGAGGTCCAATTAAGCTCCGTTTCTTCAATCACTTAGAAGAAAACCATCTGCTGATGCAGTGAGACCTCTTACGTTGCATTTATGCCAACTCTCCATAGAAGTCCAATTAAGCTACGTTTCTTCATTTGTCAACCCAAGAAATAGTTACCCTTTCTTTTCGGCATCCAATCATCTTCAATTGTGGGATCCGGATCGGGAACATTCTTATACCCAATATACCTGCATACGTTAGTGAACACACATACAGATATATGGTGGTCGACATCACCCATAACAGCAATCGACTAATTAAAGTCAATTAAACATAACAATCAGATCATATAAGGCATGGGGTTTATGTGTTAATCAAACTCTAATCATCTAAACCTAACAATCATATCCTAAATTCCTAGTCCTTCGACACAGGAAAATATCATTTTTAATTAAGCACGTAGGATAATTAAGAAAGCTCGTTAGATGATATAGATTTGAAAACATTCTCCCCCTCAATCAATGACTCATTTTGTGAAAAGTTTAAGAGTGCTGAAGTCATCGATTGAGTTTTTGCGAATTAATACGAAAACTCTGATCCTGATTGATTTTTCAAGCAACTCATTTTACCACCATTTTGAAATACAACAAATATTTTTCTGAAGAATTTTAGACGGAAAAACATTTGTGTAGGAACAGCAGTCCTTCGACATACTTTCCTCAAATATTTTTAGGAAAAGTGCACGTAATATTTGAAAATCATTTAAGCGTAGCACTTTCCTTCTTTGAAAAACGGGTTGCTATCAGAAATAATAGCAAGCCATAGTTTTAGCACGGGTTACAGTCTGAAGTAACTGCAAGCCACTTTTTTGAGACATGTTTTGGAAAAGAATATTTACACCTCCTGCTCGAACTTCATCTATGGTCCCGTGCCATTATTGAATGACATTTCTAAGACCGTAGATGTTATCGATACCAGAAGACATGTCATGAGAAAACATATTTTTGGTATTTTTGAAATTTTCTGATTTTTATGGGTTTTTGTTGGTTTTATATTTTTCTATTTTGTTTTGCTGGTTTTATAATTTTGTATTTTGTTTTCTGATAAATATTTACAAAGATAGAATAGATGATATAGTTAAAGAAGATGATGATACGAGTACCGAGATAAGGATATCGAGCAGCATGTCGTAGAAGATAGAAGTCATCATCTCTTAAACATTCACCACCAAAGCTTCCAAGACTCTTGAATCGAAGAGAGAAATTGAGCCACTTGAAAGTGAGACTTTGGTAGCTTCCCCCCAAACCGTAAATCTTCTTATTGAGCAGATTCTAAGCTTTCTTTCAAGCTTGTCTTAGCCCAGATGCACAAGAACGCACACCATATCATCGATCTTGCTGCTCCATATAAGAAGGATCATTGTAAGTCTCCGTTCGGGGTTATATCATCAACAAGAACAACAACGTATCATCCCACTTCTTTAAAATTCTTCTCAAATTTCATAACCACTGAAGTCTGACGCAATCCATTCCAAAAGGTGTCAAGAGACCACTTCCCCCGAGTAGTTGAATTGATGCAGTCAGCCTCTTTGTATAATGCTCAAGAACTCTCCCAAATACACATCATGAGGGGAATGAAAACACCTTCCCATGTTCACATTTTTCTTCCCGGATGATCGTGTATGAATCTCAAGAACCCGAAGTACACTAGTACCCCCCAAGAGATCTCCCGAATACACATCATGAGGGGAATGAAAACACCTCCCCATGTTCACATTTTTCTTCCCTGATGATCGTGTATGAAGCTCAAGTATCCGAAGTATACCAATACCCAAGGAAGGAATAACTGATAACATTGAAGAAGCAGGCCAAGTCACTGATTATCTCTGCGGATGACAATCTCTGCGGATGTCAACTCCGGAATAAGTGATTATATCTCTGAATCACTGATTAAGCCCTCAAGTGAAATAGCTGAGCGCCCCCAATGTACACAATTCTTTCTCCTCTGATGATTGTGATAACATCGAGATCATCACGCACTTATGTACCTCTTTTATCTTCAGAAACTAACTCTTCCATCGCTTCCCCCACATAGTTGGAATAAGAATACTAAACGCCTTGATGAGTAAAACCTTGAGTTTCTCTGCGGTCATGACATTTGTTTTCCCGGGATATCTTCAATCACTTAGAAGAATTAAGTTCATCAAGTTTACTCGCCATGAGTCAAACCTTGAATTTCTCTGCGGTAATAACATTTGTCTTCCCGGGATATCTTCAATTACTTAGAAGTATTAAGTTCATCAAGTTTACTCGCGTTTAGATGCTTGTCTCCTTCCCCCTTACTGGTTTTGACACTTCAGAGTCAGCGACTCATTATAAGCCCGTATACTAGAAATTTGTTGAGAAGAACACATGTAATCTTGTGAGAATCAACTTGCTGAAGACTCTCTCTGACCATTTTTATCAACCCTTATGTAGACAATTTGAAGTGACCACTGAAGAAGAAAAACCCGATATACCATACTTGAAACTGAAGTCAACTTCCCCACATTTGTGTCTTAAGCTTGCACCTAATGATGGAAGAACGGTGTCGAGAATTTATGCTTCAAGCAAATCTCTAAGTACTCACTACCCAAACAAAGTATGAGACATTAACACCTCTTGAGATTATCCACACCGTCATATGCGTGTGACACTGAGTAAAACAAAGTAACTCCTAATAGTGATAGTTAACCAGGTCTTCAACCATCCACCTCGACTGCTGGTAACTAGATAAACCAAGTCTTCAACTCAAATTATTAAGCCCGAGCAAGCTATCAAATAAGAACACGCCTTTGTGAAAATCAACTTCAATCTCAAATAAGTGATAAATGATTAACTCCGAAGTAATCAACTTGTGTCAAATGTCCAACACGTGAAATAGTCAATAACAACGTCTTGAGGAGTTACTGCTAAAGAATATGAGCAATTCTAATTGGGGACTGAATCTGACTTATAACATTCTCCCAATTAGTGCTCTCCCCTAAACTGACAATCTGTTTGATAAATGCCCATATTAAGAAGAAGTCTTTAGATCGTTAAATGCAACTCGTCTTTAGTCTTCTAACATGTAGCAGAAAATGTAGAACAGACTGTAGACTCGACCTTCTTCAAGATTGTGCAGTTGGGGAATAGATAGTTAACATCTTCAACTCACACCAAAAAGCATCCCACCAAAAAGGATCCCAATTAACTTACATCTTGCAAATCCCCTTAACTAAAATCCCTCCCAATCAAACAAGAACAGAAAGATGTTCATCAAGGAAATCAGCAATCAGGCCGCAACGAACACACAAGATGGTAACACCAAACTACCAATCACATCAAACAAGAACAGAGAGATTGTTCGGAATCATCATGTTGATGTATACGTGAAGCATTAACCGGAAGCACTTTGTCGATAAACTCATCAATCCGAGTGAAGATGTCAACCAGCGGCTCATAGAAGAAAAACACCATGTAAAGATGACCCGATAAGAAGAAGCTCGGTTCTTACACGAGTTTGGAGCCGTTTAACCATTTATTCTCATATAATAATCAACCATGCAGTAATTTCACACTTCTTCTCCCCCTCAAGAATTGCATACGGTGTTGCCATTCTTGATTAAATAAGTGAAAATCATCCGAATGTTCTATTCACACTTCTCTCCCGCAAAATAAGCACATGATGTCGCCATCTTCATTATAATCGAGCAAGTGGAATGAGAAAAACAATCAGTGGTAGCCCGGTTCACTTTATGACTGAAGCGCATGGAAAAATCATGAAGCATGTTGATGAGAATGGTCATTAATTAGAAGATTTCTCTTCTTCAGAAGATAAAGCGCACTGACACGTACACTTTTCTTTTCTTTGGAGAACGAGGCATGAACTGATGTGAACAGACGTCAATTTAAAACTATAAGAGATCACAAATCTCAAATGATTTGATAATTGTGATCGGGGGAGAATGTGTGATTTAAATTGGATTTAAACTGATAATTCGGTAAATGGTTTTATAAGGATGTACATGCTGTCCTCCCCGCATGTGACAAACGATTTCAATTTTTCCATTCACATGTTGAGGGGGAGCATCTATCTTACACCTATGACTTGAAACGTGATCATTTATCTCAATGTGCAGGTTCCCTCTAGTATGTGCAAAACTCCTTTCAAACCTCGAGGCACATATTGAGGGGGAGCAAAATCATGAAAACCTCATCCTTCCCCTAAAATGCTCTATCTACCTGATTCGATTTGGGAAGGGATGTTGATATCTTTTAGAAAATGGTAATCAAAGAAGTAAATTCTTCCTCTTGCCTCCGTGTGCAAAACGATTTCAAGCATTTGATGCACATGTTGAGGGGGAGCACTTGTTCTAAAAATATCAAAAACAATTTAGGTGCAAAATGTTTTGATAATATATCACAAGTATCTGAATTGATTTTCAAATGGTTTTCAATTGGTTCCAATGGCAGATGAACAATACCAAAAAGGCCGACCAACTTTACTTTATGTACGGAGATATAAGGATGATAAGGTTAGGTATGTGTTCCCATGATCCGCCAGAACCGGAGGGATCTACCCAGGGACAATCCACTAGTTAGTGTAGAAGTCCTTAGGTATGATGATAAAAGGAGAAAATTGAGATATGGGAAGAGTGCGGACTAAGACTGAGCTAGTACTGGAATAAACCCAACAAGGTTCTAGCTATGAAGTCTCGGTAAGCACTGAAGGGGTTAAAGAATTAAAAAGAATTGATGAGAAAAGGGTGAAAACAAATAGCCCTCCATTTATTCAACCTTAGGGCAGAAACCGGGTTCACTTCATATGCTACTGATGGTAACATCGGTATTGAAGACAAGACGTCATGGACCCAGTGACGCACTGCACTTCAACTTTCCAAACCACTCAAGTTCCTCTTAAAAGGACTTGTTTCATTCTCATGGGGAACCTACATTATCTATCGACTTTCTCTTAGAGATGGTTGATATTGAAGAAGGAGACCCTCTCCCTAGTCTCCGGCTCAGGATCCAAATTTGCACAAAATTGAGTCTAGAGCCACGAGATCATCAATAAATCTCATTAGGACACTTTCAATGAAGACTCTCTGTTTCACACAATGTGGAAAGAGAGATTATATGTTGAGTCCTACGCATTATCCTTGTGGTATTGCCAGAACATCTGAGTGATGTGTATACATATTCACAATGAAGATGGAAAGCCTTCTGGAGCCAACATCAAACAAGCTCCTGGTAGGTGGCATGTGAGATCTATTATATAGATCAACCATGTGACAACTGAACAGAAACAATGGGGCGATTCAATCTCTTGAATCAATCCTGGTTCAGGTTATGGATTGACGGATACCTTTGAAAAACCGGTCTTTGTGCTTAACAACTCTTTTATTCAGCACATCGACCGTGTACTCATTTTTTTCAAACCAAAAGGTGTTTTAATGATTGATAATTAATTTTCAATAAAACCTTCGTTGTATTGCAAAAACAATTTCTATTGAGCAATACACGAATGTTTTTCAAATCTCTTTTCATCAATCAGTGGACTTAAAATTCGCTGGTTCACTCACTCCGTGTTGTCTTCTTTGAGATGTTCCGGTTTGAGAACAGCTAGAGCAGCTGCGAAACCCTGTCAAGGAAATTCTTCGGAATTATACCTGATCACAGGCAGTACATGTACTGATCAACGGGGAACCGTGGGCAGTGTACCTCAATTCAACGAAAGTGATCAAAGACACCTTCGTGCGATTTATTGCTAACTGTTGTATGCAGGTACACCCAACGTTTGCAGCTGATCCGAATGAAGCAGTCAATCCATAGCCGCATGCTCACTTAACACATTCATCTCAAAAGAAATCATGATTAGTGCATCAATGACTCTGATATTTTCACTCCATGCTTCTGCTACGCTGCTGCCAATATCATGATTCAACAAATGCTTCCGCTACTCTGATGAGAAGATATCATGATCCAGAATGTGAGCATGTCGGTCCTAAAGTCACAACATCACATAATACCAACACCACAAAGGATGTGTCAGAGATTGTTGATAGCTGATGATCTCAAATGATGGCTCAAAATTATTATTATCACGTGGATCAGTAAAAGACCTCCACTTGAAGTAACCAAACATGCAATGTGATGAATCAATGACTACGAGCTTAGGAGCAAAGGACTACATCAAGAATGCAAGATCAATTGATAATGTAATATCTATTTGTATTCAATGTAAGTTTGGTACATGATTGAGGTGACCTCCCTTAGGGGGAGATTGTTAGGAATTAGAAATTCCAGGTATTAAAGAGTCGGTCACCTCAAGTATATGTAATCGTTAGAAAGCTCGTAGTCGTAGTTCTTTGATGTTAAGTAGTATTTAGTTTAGTAACACCGTGGAGGACGGACGGGTCTTTACCCACTGTATGCCTGATCCACAGCCCGATGTGTGGCGATTTATGTAAGACTATAAATACTCTCTACCTCCCAAGGTAGAGAGTTGGAGCTCATAATAATATCTTTCACTTTCTCTCACTAAGTTCCCTAAACCTCTAACTTTCTCTCTCTAGAATTCCATTTATACGCCACGTTGTGTTATGGTTTGATGTGTATGTGAAATCTTATATCTAACATGAGGGCTTATAGGGAACATACCCACAAAGTTTATTTGAAAACTAATACAAGCTTATTGTGTTTAAAAAGAAAGAAGTGTTACAGAGGATAGTTACGTCCCAACTCCCATAAGGAGTTACGCCTTAATTAAGCAAAACCTGGCAGACGCTACATGAGTGTAGCTACGGTGTAACCATTAGAATGAGTTACGCCGTAACTATGGACTGATCAGGTCCCCGTTCAGCATGCTGCAGTAACTTTTCCCCGTAATCCTGCAAATATGGTTAAAAACATAAAACCCAACAGAAATAGAAATAAAACAAATGAAAGGGATAATTCGGGTTGTCTCCCGAAAGAGCACTTTTCTTTATTTACGAGTCTTTAAGTTAGACTCAAAGCCTCGGGGCTTTATGGTGGCCTTCGGACTTGGCTAACTTCCTCCTTTGCTAATTTTTTGTTCGAAGACGGCTGGTCCCAAACACAGGGAGGAACAGTCAGAGTCAAGGAATATCGATTTTCTTGCAAAAAATTAGCTTTCGCCCATTCGTAACGAAATTCAGCCTCGACTTCCCATTTTAGCTTGACAGCTCCAAACTTTACTTTTAACCAGTTTTCAAATGAGATTCCCTTGTATCCGACTTCTATTCTTTTTTCCTCGTTAAAGCATGCCCATTCCTTGCTTTTATCCTTCGAATGAGAAATTCTCATCCCCGTTTACATCGTTTTTGAAAAGGAGAACACGTAGGCAATGTAACTTTAGAACCCTCAATCAAAGAAATTTCAGGAGTACAACAGTGAAGTTTACCAGTAACAACATAACTAGGTACCAAAGGTTGGACATCATCATCTTCTCCTTCGCTGTTGTCATCATCACTTGACTCGGTCCCCTGTAAATGGCCAAAATATGAAGGAGGAAACCTATCAGAATAATCCACTTGAACCTCCCTTGGATCCTCATTTGTCATTATCTCATCCTGTTCATGGCAAAAAGTTTTATCCATTTTAAATTCTACTTTATCACTATAGTATCCAAACGAGTCAATGAACGGTTTACCAAGAATTAAATGTTCCCTCGTGTTTTTCTCCATATCGATAACTACAAATTCGGGGGCAGAAACAAACCTATTGACCTTAACACAAGTACCACCTGTAATTCCTAGGGGAGTAGCCTTGGTCATGTTGGCCATCTCAATCACTACATCCGTTTTCCAAAGATGGATTAATTTGAGTTTTAAGAATATAGAAAGTGGCATGATGTTTATGCTAGACCCAAAATCCACTAACCCCAAGATATCATGACTCCCAACTGAACATGGAATGACTAACCCGTCTGTGCTAACATCTTTAACTGAAAATAAACCGATTTCTGACCTGTTTACGTTTTCTGAATCTTGGTTACGCCGTAACTCAGGAAAATAGTTACGGCGTAACTGCAACTGATTTTCGACAGTCGTCTCATTTAAATCTTTGACTGGAGAATGGCAATCTTCAATTACTTCCTGTGAATTATCATCAGAAAAAACGGCATTGCATACCATCATAGGTTTGACCCGCTCAGGTTCAATGTTACTCATCTCTATCTCTGCACTAAGCTTTTCCACCATGGCTTCAAGGTTTTTTAGGGTTGTTTCGTGTCTGGAGAGGTTTTTATTTGTGTTTTAGTGGAAATCCCTAAGCCATTTATCTTGTTCTTTTTGCTTTTGGGCTGAACTTTCCAGGAATTGGTTGATGGTCTCTTCAATGCTGGGCCTTCTTTTCCATAAGGCTCACGGTTATAATTTCCACGATACCCATTATTATTCCTATTATCCCCATAGAACGTTCGTTTTCTCCATATTTAGCTTCTTCGATCGTGCTATCTTCGTTAATGTGAGGACAATTTTTGGTGAGATGTCCTCCTCCACAACTTTCGTAACCTACTTAGATGGCATGAACACTTTCTCTCAGCTTGAGCATATCCCGACCAAGATTTTCAATTTTTTTAGATATGGCGGCAATTCCATAAGGATTTTTGCCTTGGTTCCTTTTGTTTCCTCCATCGTGCCATTTTTGGGAATGATCAGCCATTTTTTGGATGGCTTCAATTGCGAGAGTAGGAGTCATGCTCGGAATTGGTCCTTGGTAGTTCAGCATCTGTCTTGTAGTTACGTTTATTCCTTTGTAAAAGATGTTGACCTTTTGATGGTTGTTTAGATCATGTGTAGGACACTTGTAGAGGAGATCGTTGTTCTATCCCAGGCTTGATACAACGTTTCATCGTCATCTTGCTTGAAATTATGAATCTCCATGAGCTGATTAGATATCTTTGACGGAGGACAATATCTTTGGATGAAGTGCTTTTTTAGAAGAGCCCATGTATCAACTGCCCCGACGGTTAATCTTTCTATCCATTTTCCTGCAGCCCTAGTAAGAGTCATGGGGAACACCCTTAGCATAACAATGTCATGAGACACACCCAAAATGTTGAAAAGGCTTGCGATGTACAAGACATTCTCAACATGCTCATACACATCTTCGTCCCTGTTTCTTGAAAAAAGGTTATCACGAAGCTCCCTCATAAATTGATCTTTAAGTTCGAAACGGACATTAGCTTCAATCGTCGGTCTTACAAGCCCCGGCCCTTGTTCTTCTCTTGTCAATGCCAAATATTCCTTAAGAGTGAGGTCATCAACGTTAACAACTTCCATGGTACCTGAAACTTGAAAAGAGATCGTGAGAAATTGAGAAAAAATTAAAGCAAAACGGAAATAAAAGACTTAATGAAAATCCTAATATAACTCCTCGGAAGCGGCGCCAAAAACTTGATGCAAGTTTTACTGACCAGGTTTTAATATTTATAAAGTCTCGTTATACCTATGGTCTACCCTAATGCACTAACGGGCAGTGTACCCGGTCGGGTGTAGTGTAGTATTCGGTAAAACCGAGGTCGTCCCAAGAGCTATATGTGCGGATTTAAACTAAGTCTAGGTGTCACAGATTTTAATAGATTTTAAGGTGGAAATGATTAATTAACTAATAAACAAGAAAATAAGAAAGCAAATAGAGGCGAGGGTTGTGATCAATAGGGGAGAAGTGTGTTAACCTAGTTATTCATCCTATCAAGCTAAGTTCATGTTTATTACTTCTAATTACTTCAAGTGGGGTCAAAGTCGCTAGGACATCATTTGGTAAGTTTGTCCTAACCTATCAGCAAAGGGTTCCACTGGAGATGTCAGGTGACCCGTCGAAAGTCCAGTTGTTCTTGGTCCCCTAAGCAAAGTCATTAAGTACCGCTACAAGCAAGATTTGTAATAATGAGTGCCCAGGCGCTAGCATCTTAAACACTCATCCCAGGCTTCTTAAGTTCATCCAAATGGTAGGTGATCGTTTGGTCAAATCGCACAAGCAAAGAAGGGTCGTCAGTTGGTCATATCTTACCCTTCCCACTCAGTCTACCTACTTAGGGTCAGTTGGTCATATCTCCTAAGTAACTAGCCACTACCGCCATTCAAAACTACCGAAACAAGGGTAGCTTCCAAAAAACTATGGAATCATACACTAGAAATAATTATGCGGAAGCAATGTAAACATAAAGAAAGCAATTAAGGAATCATAACTAGGCTAGCACCAGAGGTGCTTAGCCGCTCATATTAACTAAGACAATTGATTCAATGTTTAACATTACGAAATACATGAATTGAAAGTAAAGAAAAGATAAAATGCTAATGCTTATCGTAGGGGAGTGAATTCTCCCTTGGAGATGGCTCCGTATGCTCCCTAAGATCTGACTTCAACCTTCTACTCACGTTCACTGATATTGTGTGTGAAATGGGATGATTAGAAATGCTAAAAATCGAGTGGTATTTATAGGCCAGATCTGGTTACGGCGTAACATACGTTGAGAGTTAACGCCGTAACACCATTATCTTCGTAATTTGCACTAAAAATGCTGGTTACGGCATAACATCTGGAAGGAGTTACGCCGTATCTTCAATAAATCCTTGTTACGCCACAATTGAGACAATAGTTACGGCATAGCTTGCAGCAGCGCGGAGCCTCATTTGACCTAGTTGGTTACGTCGTAATCTTTAGAAGGAGTTACGCCGTAATCTTCAGTTGAGTTGCTTTTCTAAGCCACGCTTCTGTTACGGCGTAATGTGAGAGGGGAGTTACGCCGTAATATCTTCAACATGAGCATACTATGATATATCTTCAATAAACTCTCCAAATCCGCGTCTCTTTAGCTCCAATGCTCGTAATTTACCTGAAAGTGAAATATAGAGGAAAACAAGCGTAAATCCATATAAATAATATAAAATACGAGCATTATCGGCGGAAATTGACACTTAATATTCAGGACTATTTGATATTATCAGAGATCCCATACGAAGCAGCGATGTCATACTCGAACTCCTTTTCAGCCCAAAATTGATCAAGAACCATCTACACTAGACCTGCATCATGATAACGTGCAATCTTTATTTTGGAGATTGATAGTGCAGGCCTGCTACCCCTTTTGCTGGCGTGCAGATATTCCAGATATTTGTTGAAGAAGAACTCGGATTCAATAGTGACTTGACCCGGTTGACCTCCTAGTGGGAGAGGTTTGCTGATATTGAACTTGAGCACAATATCGTTCACTTGATCTGTTAACAGTTTGTAGCACTCTTCCATCTGTTATTGCAAGTGAACCACGTCCTGATGGGAAACCTTGATGATATCATAAGTTGGGCCCTCCAGATCTTTTGGTGTAAGCTGTGTGATCCCTTGCTTCTTATAGTACCATTTTATGAAGCTTCCCATATCCCCGATGATGTTCAGCAGTGAGTCCTCTGGTGGGGTGACATGGTCAGCAGCTATTGCACTAGCCCAGTTAAGTTCAGTAGTGTTCAAATCAGATGCAGGGATAGACCAGGTTGGTTCAGGACTTACATGTCGTTCTTCCTTCCACCATTCCTGAGTCATTGCTTTAGTAGGTGCATACCAGGTTGATTCAGAGATTCCAGCACTGTCTTCTCCCATGAATGTCTTCCACCAATCGTTTTTTCGATTCACCTTTAGAATATGTTTGTTGAAAATATCCTCTTCATCTGAATCTGAATCCTGGTTAAGAATCGATTCCTCATTCATTTCATGATATTCAAGAATTGGAGAGAAAACTGGTGTGTATCTTGAGTCAAATGTAGTCCAGGCAGCATGTGCTGAAGATTTGGATGACTTAGAAGAGCTTTGGCCAACTGAGGATCCTGGTTGATCCGATGATGATGGAGGAGGAGGTGGTGGATTTGTCTTGGTAACATCCGAAGTACCAGAGGTTCCACCGGTTCCTGATGAACCTGCAGCACCGGAAGGTGTAGGAGGAGGTGGCGGTGGAGGAGACCCAGATGGTGGTCTTGGGAAATCATGTCTCATCTTCTTCTTTTTCTTACTGATGAGTGTCTAAATACTCATCATTTTTGTACTGTATAGACTGCAAAATCATCTGAAAACATTCAGAAACACATCAAAATGATCAAAATATCACAAATCAGTGTTTTATGTGTTTTAAATGCAAAAATATCAAAATCAGATGAAAAACGTATCAAATTTGCAAAATTGGCAGTTTTAGTCCCCCAAGTTTCAAAAATTGTCAAAAACAGTCCCTGGTATATCAAAATAAAGAAAATTGTTATTTAAGGTCCATGGGATTCAAAAGTTGTCAAAACAAACCTTTGAAATGAAAATTTGCAAAATTACAACTTTGGTCCCTAAAGTTTGAAAAATGTCATGTTTAGTCCTTGGAACTTTCAAAGATGGCAAATATGGTCCTTATATTATTGGAGATTGTCAAAACCAACCCTTGGGCTACATTTTCAGAAGTGACAGTTTTGGTCCCTCAAATTGGCAGATGTTCACTTTTGGTCCTTATGTTACTTAAACACCAAATACAAACTAAACGGACCCTTTGTAATATTCAAAGCCCAAAATCCAAGCCCAAAACCCGACCCTTTGTGATTAATCCCAACCGGTCAACGCAGGTCAAACCCACTCACGCGCGCCCAAAACCCCTTTCACTGTTCACCTCCCTCAAGCTTGCCTGAATCCCAAAACCAGTCATGGTTTCTCCTCATTTTCAACCCCCCTCCTCACCTATCCATCTCCCTTGTCCCCTCCTCTTCCACTAACACCCAAATCCCATTAATATCAAAAAACCTGCTCAAATCTAACCAATGACTTTTTGGCGCCAAAAGTATAATAGATGGCTGGGATCATTTTGACTCATCCAATGGTGGTGGGATTAGCTCAGAAGCAAGTGGGGAGGCCTCAGAGTCTTTAAAAAGAAGAAAAGGAGCTGAGAAGAGAAAGTTGTTAGTTTTACAATTTTTTCTTAATATTGTTTTTAAATTAGTGTTTTAGTTTTAAGTCCAAATATTGTAATCTCAACTTTTATGTATCACTATTAAGCTATTTTATCTTTGTAATCAGTTTTAAGAAGCAATTCTCAAGTTTAGCTAAAAATTTATAATTTGTGTTTACTGTTGAAAATCTCATCTGGCAACTCTCATTTATAAGCTCCTATAAGCTTATTCTTAAACTCAATCTTGTTTATCTAAGCTATTCAAACTTGTTTATAAGTTCAAAAATCCATTCCAAGTAATTTTGCATGATGGTCAACGAAAGTCAACTGGGACTCAAATTGGATTTGGTGATGATTATGGTTGTTGCAGAGGTGAATTTGGGTTGCATTAGATTAGGTTAGCATAGATTTGGGTTTGTTTTTGGGCCTGCATAATCTGGACACATGTAAGTGAATTTCTCACTTTTCAAGTTTCAAGTCTATTTGCAGTTTTAGCCTGCTCCTATATCTGTGGTCACTATTGCTTTTAATATGTTTATTTAGTTGTATTAGGCATGATTAAGCTCAGTGTTATCACTGGTACAAGCTAATATAGTGTTTCTATCATTTTAGTTGCTTAACAGTTAGCAAAAGTAGTGTTTGGAATTACTGTAATAACTGTATTAGAGGCTAGCTCTTTGCTTGGTTTTGGTTGTCTCATACTTGGTTAGCTCATTCAAGTCTTTATCTGTCTTAATTTGGTGCCTGCACACTACCAAAGTCAACTTTACAACAAAATCCATCTCAACAGTTATTTGTTGTGTTTTTAGAAATCAAAGAACTTGTTTTATGTTCAAATTCCATAGACATAGCTTGTGATAATATCATTTCAACCATTAATATCATAATCATTCCTTAAACTGAGATCAAATCTCACCCAAGTCAACAATTCAGTTTTTATTCAAAAGTCAAAAGTGCAAAGTTTCAGTTTTAAGCCCAAATGGAAAGATTTTTCATGCATTCAGTTCTAGGTCAAATCTGATGAAACTTGTTGTTTTTAAAAGTCATCCTGGTCTAATATCTTATGGCTATTTTAGTAGATTTTTGTGATTTTTTCTACAAGCTCAAAAGAGCTTGTCCTTTAGGTCCAAAATGCCCTGTGCCAAAACTCAGCTTATGCTGAGTTTTTCTCAGATCTGGCATGCTTGTCATTGAGCTCATTTGAGCTCATCTAAGTCTCTTCTTTGGTTTACTAGGTCCCAACCAGGTCTTCTCCAAGTTCCAATTGTTGTTTTTTTGTTTCAGCTTATTATGTAGCTTATTTTCTTGTCCAAAGTAGGCATCCTCTCACTGATTTCTGCCATAAGCTCTTATCATCTAATCATTGCATCTTGATATCCAGAGGTTTAAGCTTGTTGGTTTGTGTTGCATTTTGGTTAGTTTAGCATATTAGACCTTCTGTTTTGGTTTGGTGCTTGTTTTGTCCTCCTAGCTTATTTAAGTGCTTATTTCAATAAGCTCTTCCACATCAGTTGCTTATTTCTCCAAACAAGCCCTTGTTTTTATATTTTTCTTTTATTCCTTATAGTATTTTAGACTTTCCCTGAAATTTTCAGATTTTTCTAAGTTCATTTGCTATTTTTCTTAATTTAAATTAGTTTTTAGGGAGAATTGCATATATACCCACTAAAACTTAAAAACTTGCATATTTCCCCAAGATACAAGTTTTCAATGCATGATGTACAATGCAAGTTAAGCATGTTTTGGGTATATATGCAAATATGCAAGTTTTAGTGGGTATATATGCAATTGCCCCTAGTTTTTAAGCACTTTTAAATAGTATTTAATACAAATAATTAAGAAAAGCTTCAAAAAAATAATTTTTCAATTTTATTAAGTTTAGATAAATATAAAAAGACAAAAAAGTATTTTTCTAGATTTTTCTTAGTTAAATTTGTATTTTCTAGCATTTTAATTAGTTTTAAATAGTTTTAAATTAATAATAAATATATAAAAAGTCTAAAAAATATCTTTTCAGTTTTAAAATTAGTTTTATCATATTTTAGATTTTTCTAAGTTTTAATTTTATTTTTCTAGTCTTATTTCATATTTTCTTTTATTTTAGAGTATTATTTAATAGTTAAAAATAGTTTTTAATTAATAGTAATTAATTAATTAGTTATAAAAATAATTTTCTTTTTCCAAATATTATCTTTTATCATTAGGATTGTAAAAATGTATTTTTCATATTTTTAGGGCTTTTATTCCTTAGATCTCACGTTTTTATTTGTACGTTTACGTATTTTTTTATTTTAAACGTAAGTTTTAGGTTTTAAACGTTCATCACTTTAAATATAGTGATAGCGTTTATTTAATATCTTTTATCTTTTTAATTTTCTTAATTTGCATTTAAGTCGCTTTTATTTATAACCTTTTTCAGTAGTGTAATTATCCTTCCAAATCCTTTCTGATCACTATCATTAGTGATCATTCTATCGTCTGAATCAGTGTTTGCACACCATTGAGTCTCCGTGGGACTAAACGACCCGGGAATCCATTATATTCTCTGATCTTCATTGTATTTGTGTCTGAACTGTTTTAAGTCTGTTTAGACTTGACGGTTTGGACCAGATCAAAATTTTGGCGCCGCTGCCGGGGAGGCTTTAGCGTGTGTTTAGCCTTTTTCAGATCCATTCTTGTGCATACCCCATCTTTTGTAAAAAAAAATTTGTAAAGTTTTCAGAAAATCCAAAAAGTTCGTTAACACTTTTCCTAAAGTGTTAAAAACGCCAAAAATATTTTCATTCTTTGTTTTTATCATCATGTTTTTCAAAAACACCAAAAATATTCCTCTTTACCCTCTTAACCTTTTGATTCTTCATTTCTTACCCTCTGGAACCATTTGATTCTTTCTATGTCTTATCCTCACCCTCTTGGTTGTCAATGGTGTGGTGGTCCTTATAATGGTGGCAATTGCCCCAGTTGTAGCATGGTGGAATCAGGAAACGGGTCTGTCTATAACAAAGATCCCTATTCCTACCATAACACAGCTGATTTATTCCATCAGCTACCACACTGTGATACTCAGCAGTTTTACTGTTGTGAGTACTGTGGTGGTTCACACTCCAGTTCTGATTGTCAATCAGGAAACACGCTTGTCTATGAGCAGGTTCCTGATACCAATTATGACTACAACACATACCACTCACAGCCACATCAGTTTTACTGTTGTGAGTATTGTGGAGGTCTTCACTCTAGCTCGGATTGTCAAACAGGGAACCCAATTCCTTGTAACAATTACGACTCTTCATATCAAGCCCAACCTCCACAGTACCAAATGATTCAAGCGACTCCTCATGAAACTACGACAGACCTTCTACTGAAGACTCTGGAGTTATTAAAAGAACTTAAGGAGGAGTCGGCTATGTCCTCCCAAGATAATCCAAATGAAAAATCCATGGAAGTTTTGTTAGCCGAAGAGCGGGCTGCTAAATTAGATTCCCAGATTGCCTTTGAACAATCTGTTAGGGAATCAATTGCAAAAGAAAAAGCGGCCAAATCTAGCTCTCGATTCCGTTTCATTCCTGATGACGATGATGATGAAGATATCCTTGATATCCTACAATTCTATAACGGTTCATCAAGTTCATCAGTTGAAACTCCTTCCATGAACAATCAGGGAGAAAAGACTATGATGGAATTACTAGCAGAAGAACAAATGTTAAGTATAAAACATATGTATGCTAGTCCGTCTAAACTCCATCAGTCTGTTGTTATCACATCCGATGTTCCCACTCACTCTCTAAACATGGGGGACGAGCATCTTGACACTGTTCCTGAAAAGGAATCGGGCGAATTTATAAAGTCTAGTGTTGAGGACCTTATCCCAATCCCGGGAGAGTCACAGGGAGCTATTGAACATATGTGTGATATCCCTTCCCCTCTTGAGTGTTCAAATGATCAATTTGAGACTTTCTCCGATTTCAGCGATGATTGTAAATCTTATGGAGACATCGAGTATGTTGAGGCATCACTCCCACAGTCTGATCTTCTTCTTGAGGAGTTCTCCGATGAACTCACTCACATCAGTCCACTTTCATCAGAAAGTGACGATGATCTCTTTGATTTCGAAGCCGATCTTGGAGAAACTAGAAGTCTCCTATATAATGATCATTCACTCATTTCTTGTCCCATTTCCGACTCTTCCATTCCTTCTCTCACTCCTGATGAGGAAGATGACAAATTTTGGAAGGAGGTCGATGATTTTCTTAGTGATGAGTCGATTCCATCAGGAATTGACAATACTTACTTTGATTCGGAGGGAGACGTCCTTTTTCTTGAAAATCTGTTGATTGAAGAACCGTTTCCAGCTCTCCCTCCCGGTAATTTTGTTACCAATCACCATAAAAGCTTCAAATTTAAGCTTAAAAATGTCAAAAATGGTGATTTGCTTCTTTCTGATGAGGAATGGACATGCATTGTGATGCACATATTTATTCCATTCTTCACAAATGGTGTGGTTGCTCTTTCCCTTTTCTTCTTCGGGAATGAGGACACTATTTTTGATCCCGGCATTTTCAATTATCATTTTTGAGCCGGTTCTATCTATATCTCATCGGTGTGGAACTTTCACGTGCTTCAAATGTTTGTCCAAACATCTTGAATGAAAGTCCGATGGAGATTGTTTCTTCCACTTTGTTTCCCCATGAACCAATGAATGCGGGGTCGAGTCAAGCTAGCGACTCGGAAATCAAAAACAGTAGCACGCACCATATGGGTTTTCACCCATATTTCTGTCTTCTTACCCCCTTTCTACCACCTAAGTGTGGGGGTAATGCCCCACATGTTATGAATATATATAAGTTTTCATATAAAAAAAAAAAAAAAAAAAAAAAAAAAAAAAAAAAAAAATCTTTCTAAATAATGGCCGTAGTATTTCCCTTTTACGTTCTTTGTTTCGGCATAACCGCCGGTACTTTGAATATTGAGGGCAATATTCATTTCTAAGTGTGGGGGGGAATTCTCACGAATTTCATATATTATCTACCCAATTCCCCCGTTTTTGGCCAAATTTTTTTTTTGGAGTAAGTGTTTTTACACTTACTCAATTGGTTATCAGTCCGCCATGTCTGAAAGACAAAAGGATTGGCTAATCCAGGAGCAAACGGCTCTTGGTAAAGATATCTCAAATCCGTTTATATGGCTTGCAATTTGCCCAAAATTGTATGGTATTCAGCTCACCATATCCTAAAAAGTGAAGAGTTGGCTAGCCCGCAAGTTTATGGCTTGTGGTAAAGGCAGTGGAAAATCCATAATTGGTAATCAGCTCACCAAAGATAATATTGATAATTTATCTAAGAGTTGGCTAGTCCAGAAGGGTACGGCTTCTGGTAAAGACAAAATCAAATCCGTTGAAAGCTGGTGGTTTGCTCAAAATCACATGGTTATCGGTGTACCATGGTTCTTACTTGAACTGAAACATTTGGCTACTCCAGAAGTGATGGCTTTTGGTAAAGAGTTTTTAAAATCCATTAAAAGCTTCAAATCATTGCTAGGGACTAGTAATATCTTAGTGTGGGGGATTGATGAGTGTCTAAATACTCATCATTTTTGTACTGTATAGACTGCAAAATCATCTGAAAACATTCAGAAACACATCAAAATGATCAAAATATCACAAATCAGTGTTTTATGTGTTTTAAATGCAAAAATATCAAAATCAGATGAAAAACGTATCAAATTTGCAAAATTGGCAGTTTTAGTCCCCCAAGTTTCAAAAATTGTCAAAAACAGTCCCTGGTATATCAAAATAAAGAAAATTGTTATTTAAGGTCCATGGGATTCAAAAGTTGTCAAAACAAACCTTTGAAATGAAAATTTGCAAAATTACAACTTTGGTCCCTAAAGTTTGAAAAATGTCATGTTTAGTCCTTGGAACTTTCAAAGATGGCAAATATGGTCCTTATATTATTGGAGATTGTCAAAACCAACCCTTGGGCTACATTTTCAGAAGTGACAGTTTTGGTCCCTCAAATTGGCAGATGTGCACTTTTGGTCCTTATGTTACTTAAACACCAAATACAAACTAAACGGACCCTTTGTAATATTCAAAGCCCAAAATCCAAGCCCAAAACCCGACCCTTTGTGATTAATCCCAACTGGTCAACGCAGGTCAAACCCACTCACGGGCGCCCAAAACCCCTTTCACTGTTCACCTCCCTCAAGCTTGCCTGAATCCCAAAACCAGTCATGGTTTCTCCTCATTTTCAACCCCCCTCCTCACCTATCCATCTCCCTTGTCCCCTCCTCTTCCACTAACACCCAAATCCCATTAATATCAAAAAACCTGCTCAAATCTAACCAATGACTTTTTGGCGCCAAAAGTATAATAGATGGCTGGGATCATTTTGACTCATCCAATGGTGGTGGGATTAGCTCAGAAGCAAGTGGGGAGGCCTCAGAGTCTTTAAAAAGAAGAAAAGGAGCTGAGAAGAGAAAGTTGTTAGTTTTACAATTTTTTCTTAATATTGTTTTTAAATTAGTGTTTTAGTTTTAAGTCCAAATATTGTAATCTCAACTTTTATGTATCACTATTAAGCTATTTTATCTTTGTAATCAGTTTTAAGAAGCAATTCTCAAGTTTAGCTAAAAATTTATAATTTGTGTTTACTGTTGAAAATCTCATCTGGCAACTCTCATTTATAAGCTCCTATAAGCTTATTCTTAAACTCAATCTTGTTTATCTAAGCTATTCAAACTTGTTTATAAGTTCAAAAATCCATTCCAAGTAATTTTGCATGATGGTCAACGAAAGTCAACTGGGACTCAAATTGGATTTGGTGATGATTATGGTTGTTGCAGAGGTGAATTTGGGTTGCATTAGATTAGGTTAGCATAGATTTGGGTTTGTTTTTGGGCCTGCATAATCTGGACACATGTAAGTGAATTTCTCACTTTTCAAGTTTCAAGTCTATTTGCAGTTTTAGCCTGCTCCTATATCTGTGGTCACTATTGCTTTTAATATGTTTATTTACTTGTATTAGGCATGATTAAGCTCAGTGTTATCACTGGTACAAGCTAATATAGTGTTTCTATCATTTTAGTTGCTTAACAGTTAGCAAAAGTAGTGTTTGGAATTACTGTAATAACTGTATTAGAGGCTAGCTCTTTGCTTGGTTTTGGTTGTCTCATACTTGGTTAGCTCATTCAAGTCTTTATCTGTCTTAATTTGGTGCCTGCACACTACCAAAGTCAACTTTACAACAAAATCCATCTCAACAGTTATTTGTTGTGTTTTTAGAAATCAAAGAACTTGTTTTATGTTCAAATTCCATAGACATAGCTTGTGATAGTATCATTTCAACCATTAATATCATAATCATTCCTTAAACTGAGATCAAATCTCACCCAAGTCAACAATTCAGTTTTTATTCAAAAGTCAAAAGTGCAAAGTTTCAGTTTTAAGCCCAAATGGAAAGATTTTTCATGCATTCAGTTCTAGGTCAAATCTGATGAAACTTGTTGTTTTTAAAAGTCATCCTGGTCTAATATCTTATGGCTATTTTAGTAGATTTTTGTGATTTTTTCTACAAGCTCAAAAGAGCTTGTCCTTTAGGTCCAAAATGCCCTGTGCCAAAACTCAGCTTATGCTGAGTTTTTCTCAGATCTGGCATGCTTGTCATTGAGCTCATTTGAGCTCATCTAAGTCTCTTCTTTGGTTTACTAGGTCCCAACCAGGTCTTCTCCAAGTTCCGATTGTTGTTTTTTTTGTTTCAGCTTATTATGTAGCTTATTTTCTTGTCCAAAGTAGGCATCCTCTCACTGATTTCTGCCATAAGCTCTTATCATCTAATCATTGCATCTTGATATCCAGAGGTTTAAGCTTGTTGGTTTGTGTTGCATTTTGGTTAGTTTAGCATATTAGACCTTCTGTTTTGGTTTGGTGCTTGTTTTGTCCTCCTAGCTTATTTAAGTGCTTATTTCAATAAGCTCTTCCACATCAGTTGCTTATTTCTCCAAACAAGCCCTTGTTTTTATATTTTTCTTTTATTCCTTATAGTATTTTAGACTTTCCCTGAAATTTTCAGATTTTTCTAAGTTCATTTGCTATTTTTCTTAATTTAAATTAGTTTTTAAGCACTTTTAAATAGTATTTAATACAAATAATTAAGAAAAGCTTCAAAAAAATAATTTTTCAATTTTAT
Source organism: Chrysanthemum seticuspe (assembly GCA_019973895.1). Taxonomy (NCBI): domain Eukaryota; kingdom Viridiplantae; phylum Streptophyta; class Magnoliopsida; order Asterales; family Asteraceae; genus Chrysanthemum; species Chrysanthemum seticuspe. The sequence goes on from BPTQ01000003.1 coordinate 60,779,409, forward strand.
TAAGTTTAGATAAATATAAAAAGACAAAAAATTATTTTTCTAGATTTTTCTTAGTTAAATTTGTATTTTCTAGCATTTTAATTAGTTTTAAATAGTTTTAAATTAATAATAAATATATAAAAAGTCTAAAAAATATCTTTTCAGTTTTAAAATTAGTTTTATCATATTTTAGATTTTTCTAAGTTTTAATTTTATTTTTCTAGTCTTATTTCATATTTTCTTTTATTTTAGAGTATTATTTAATAGTTAAAAATAGTTTTTAATTAATAGTAATTAATTAATTAGTTATAAAAATAATTTTCTTTTTTCAAATATTATCTTTTATCATTAGGATTGTAAAAATGTATTTTTCATATTTTTAGGGCTTTTATTCCTTAGATCTCACGTTTTTATTTGTACGTTTACGTATTTTTTTATTTTAAACGTAAGTTTTAGGTTTTAAACGTTCATCACTTTAAATATAGTGATAGCGTTTATTTAATATCTTTTATCTTTTTAATTTTCTTAATTTGCATTTAAGTCGCTTTTATTTATAACATTTTTCAGTAGTGTAATTATCCTTCCAAATCCTTTCTGATCACTATCATTAGTGATCATTCTATCGTCTGAATCAGTGTTTGCACACCATTGAGTCTCCGTGGGACTAAACGACCCGGGAATCCATTATATTCTCTGATCTTCATTGTATTTGTGTCTGAACTATTTTAAGTCTGTTTAGACTTGACGGTTTGGACCAGATCACTTACGTTCACCGATGTCCTTCAAGTATTGATCATAGTTATCATGGTCCATGGACTTTTGCGGAGGTTCATACAACATGTTGTGCTCATCATGCTCCTTATATTCTTCAGTCTCGTACATGCGTTGCTGGAGAATCTCTTTTATGTCGGAGGTAGGGAGATCTCTGAACCTTGCATGTAGAGGAGCTTTCATTGCCCATTCAACTATTTCTTTGACTTGTTCTTCGATAGCATTAGTCACCTCGTAGTCAAAATTAAGCCTTTCCATCTTGGACAGACGAGCATCATGATGTTTGACTCTGTTCGGCAAGCTTTGATTTTCCAAATCTTCAAGTCGTTTCAGAGCTTCTTTCAGTTACAACTCTATCTTTGTGTTTGTAGGTGGTGGTGGTATTAGTGCTGTTGCAATGATGGTTGTTGTTGTTTCAGAGGTTATTACGGGAGGAGGGATTGCAGTACATGGTGTTGCCATTGAGGGTGTTGGTGTAGGAACTGACATAGGCGGAATTGAGGATGAATCCAATTGAATTGTGACCGAAACCATGGAGATGACCTCTTTCTATTCCCTCGTCTTTTCAGCTTCAGCATTAGAGGGTCTGTCAACAATGAATTGGTCTCCATAGGTGAGATCAAGATCAAGATTCTCATAAGATGAAAAGGTTCCAGTAGAGTTGTTACGTTCCTCCAGACGAGTTTAGTCATCTGTTCTCTGCTTGAGGTTTTCTTGAATGTTTGGGTAGGCTGTTTCCACAAAATCGTCTGCAACAAAACCGCTATCTCGAGAAGCAACCTCCTTTTCTGTACTTCCTAACATAGACTCTTCAATGGTACCAGCTTCTGTGTGAGTCTTGGTATCTTCAACATTGACAACCTCAGTGTATGTCTCAGTCTGTAATTCTAATTCATTCAAATCTACATTATCACCCTTGGTATCCAGAAATTCTGACTCCGTGTCACTTGACTCGACATTGAGTTCAGGATTTTGTGAATGTTCCTTTTCAGCTCCACTTGACTCCTTAGCTTGTGATGTGTCTATGCTTCGCTTTTGGATACTGTATTTTCTTGTAGTTTAGAGAGCTGGAGAGGAGATGGTCAATAGCGTCTGAGCAACCTGCTCAACTTCCTCAACTCCTTTACCCTTACGTTGAACTTTTGGAAGGGAGTGATGTTTCCCGAAGTCTGGTTCTTCAATGGTCACACCCTTCCTCGATCGTCTTGCCGACTCCTCTTAATCCAATAAACTAGATTCAATGCCCTTTTGAAGGTCGATATCATCAACATCCTTGAGGGCAGGCTCGGTTCTTTGTTTCTTTGACCCTCTTCCCTTTCCCAATCTACCTTTTTTCTTCTTCTTGATTTGTGTAGATGAATCGACGGTAGTAGACTTGTCTTGACGTTTCTTGGGAAGAGAGGCATAGGATGATTTGGAGGACTTGGATGAAGGTTTTGTTGATTTGGTTGGAATAGGATTTGGTGATTCACCGGCGATAGACTTGGTTGCCTTGTTTAGATAATCTTGGAAGTAAGATGCATTGAGAATATCATCAGTGATGAGAGCATCTGGTATAGCCTTGCCAAAGATCTCCTGATTTGAACCTTTAGATGCAAATTTCAGATATCCAAGAATATGCTCAGATGTGGCTAGATGAAGTGTAGATTCGTTTCTTGGATGGAATTAATGCTTGGCTTAAAGGTGTTTGATAATAAGCTTGGAGAATCTGATGCTAGGGATCACCCGCTTATGCACTGTTTCCTTGCCTTTGACATTTTGTGTTATCTTTTCTTTGTCAGTGATAAAAGTGTGAACTGATTGTGTGAACTCCTCTCAGATTCTTTTAGCATAGTCCATGTTGGCTTGATTCACAACTCCCCACAAGATTTACAGTATTGGAGCCCTTGGTCTTTCAAACCCAGAAGTTTTTCCAGTGAGGCACAGGTTGAGAATGGTGGTGATTGACCTCCATGACTGATACATTTCATTGGTGATTACCGCAGATATCTTGTTGACTACAGACGGATAAGCCAATTCATTGACAAACTTGATTAATTCATTTGTAGTTAGTGAAGGAGTGAAAGGGTTGTTTGCATCCTCTGGTGTGATTTGTAAGGCGTCTCGGATGGTCTCCTTGGTGAGTACATACCATGTTTCATCTAACTGACAACTGTAAACTGCTGTGATTTTATCCCATTTAACCGTATCCCAAAACTGCTGAATGTAGACTGAGGGGATTGTGGAGCATAACGTAAGAGCACTGAAGAAGTTCATATGCTTCAGTATATCCACTGCGATCTTGTAGATAGGGTTTGGTTGAGTTTTTTCCATATCTATGAAGCAGTTGCTTTTCCCAATCGGAACCCAGTTGGCATACGGAAGAATCTCTTCATCAGTACGTATGGGTGGTGGGATAGTAGCAGCTTGGTTAATTGGTGCATTGATGTCAGCCATTGTATCTGTACCAATCACATCCACAAAGAAAGATATATGCAAGATGATTATGTTAGATGAGAGATACAACTTTGACGATAAGGACATGAGTGATCAAGCACCAAGGCATTGGGAATCCTAAGACATAGTCATAGAATTAAAGCACTTAATGAGATAAGACACACTCCCGGGATAATGTCACTTTGATCAACATTACAAGATATACAAAACTCTGTTGTGACAACTTGTGATGATCAAGTCTAAATTGACAGATCTCAAGAGGTCAAGTCGCAACATAGATAAGACACTAGGGATGAATCGCAACATAACAAAACACAGGCAAGATCAAACTGCATATAATCAGTTTCAACCATCAAAGTGCAACTAGCACTACTAGAAAACAGGGCAACAATGACGGATTTACTGACGGAAACAAATCCGTCAGAGGTTACCGATGGAATTACCAACGGATTACTGACGGAGACTTTTGCCGACGAAATACCAACAGATTTCTGACGGATTACCAACGCACGAAATTCCGTCAATAATTGGTCATTAAATACCGACGGATCTCTAACGGACTAATGAGGGATGGGAGATACTGTCGGTATTCCGTGAATAAAATCGATGGATTATCGACTGATAAGGATTTAAAAGGTACACTCTTGAGGGGTCATTTAAGCCCTTAATCGACCATTTTTATATCCGTTACTACTTAGTTTCTTTCCTTTTCACTTTTTAGGTCTCTTGAAGGCAAAATGCTGGAATGTTGCTTATTTGGACGAAAAGGCGTGAATATGTGAAGAAAATGGCTAAAGTCAAGATCAAGACACTCAAGCTGCTGGAAATGCACCCGACGGCGTCACAGATAAAGGGCGACGCCGTTCCTCTAATTGCGACGGCTCAAAAGTGAAATTGCTACTTTGTACTTGACGGCGTCAGGCTTTAAAGAGTAAGGCGTCACAACTCAGACGACCTAGATCCAGATTCAGACGGCGTCAGAAGATGAAGCCGATGGTGTCACAACCCCAACGTGACACCGTCACAAAGTTGACTTGGCCAAGACGAAACCCTAATGGCGGCGATCCGACGGCGTCACAATTAAAGAGTGACGCTGTCGCAGTTGTAACTCTATATATAGAATTCGAATTTTCAGACTTTAGAGGAGGTAGAATTGTGGAGTAAAACCTAAAAATGATTTTTGGTTGTCTTAGGAAATATCTTAAGGTTCTCATGCCCTATTGTACAACAAGATAAGTAATCTACTTCATTGATTTCATTATGCTTTCGATTGTATGTGTGTATGCTTGCATGTTTACCATGTCCGGCTAATTTACTTGTGTGTTTGCCTAGATCTATGAAACCTAGTTATTGAATATTGATTGGTTGCCCATTCTCTTAATTTTAATTGGCTTAGGATTGCAATAGGCCTTCGTTGTGTTTTAAATGCTTGAATAATCTTTGTGAACATTAGTTTATAATCGCCTAGAGTTATTGTAGGCTAAAAATCCAAAGATAACCTTAGAGTTAGTTTATAAATCCTAGAGATTTTGTAGGCAATAACCTTAAGGTATCCTTAAAGAGTTAGGGAAAAAAGCATACCCTACGACCTTAGAAGACACAACGCGTTAAGAATAAGGACGTGACAATTCAACCATCAATAAAAGATAACTAGGGAGTAATAGCATCTAGGTAGACACATTTTTAATCATCATATAAGCACACATCAATTAGACATAGAGTAACCCTTAGCTTAGTTAATTAGACTAGATAATAGTAGAGTAATCGGTAGAAATACCACCCCCCAAATCCAATACCCCGAGATTCGTACCTTTCAATTTTCTAAAAAAATATAAAAAAAGATAAAAAAAAATAATCTTCCTCAACCTCAACCTTAGCGTAGTAATTTCTCGCTAGCATTCCTATTCCCCTAGAGAATGATATCAATCCCGAGGCTTACCCTAATACTACACTACAACGATTAGGTTCACTGCCTAGGTAGTTGAAAAACTTGCTCGAAGAAAAGGAAGTTTCCTTTGACCCCGAACGCGCGTTGTACGCGTATCAAGTTTTTGGCACCGCTGCCGGCGAATAGAATAGCTAGTTAGGAGTCTATCTCGTTTAGGTTCCCTTGCTTGATTCCTATCAAGTAAGATTTTTTCTCAAATTTTAGCTTCCTCGTAGTCTATCCCCCTTCTTCGTGGCCTTTGTTCGTAACCCCATCACTTTTCATCATGGAAGGTGATAATCAACCATCACTCATCAACCCACTACCAAATGAACCGCCAAGAGGCCGCACTCTTGGTGAATACTCAAAACCAAGCAACCTAGGCTATATGAACACCATTGAGCTCCCCGATCAAGCTCAAACTACGGCCCTTCGATCCGACACCATCTGGTTGGTGCAAAATGGATGTGCATTCCATGGACTTCCTTTCGAAGATCCTAATCAGCATCTTAAGGATTTCCTTAAAATCGTCGATTCCATCGACCTCGATGCTACTACTCGGGAGACAACGCGCTTGCGTCTCTTCCAATTCTCTCTACGGGACCAAGCTAGTAATTGGCTTGAGCGACTTCCCGCTGGCTCCATCTCAAGTTGGGATGATATCACCACTCGTTTCCTTGCCCAATTTTTCCCACCGGGGAGAACTACTGAGCTTAGGAATGAAATTTTGATGTTCCAACAACGTCAAGGTGAATCTCTCTAAGAAGCATGGACTCGATTCAAGGACTTACTCCATAAATTCCCTCATTACGGCATTGATCTTTGGCATCAAGTCCAAATCTTTTATGATCACGTCAGTCCCTCCATCCGACAAACCATCGATTACACCGTCGGTGGAAGGCTAAGTATCATCGATGTTGAAGCATGTTGGGAAGTCATCGAAGACTTAGCACAATATGAAGAAGAATGATGGGAAATTCCAATAAACCAGGAAAACGGGTTAGATTCCCGAGTACAAATGTTTATGAGTATGGAGGCACAAGTGTATGAGTTAATGGAAGTAACCACCCGTGATTATAAGCATGTGAACACGGTCATTGAATTTTTGCTCCCAAGAAAATCCCGGCAAGATGAATTCGAGGACATAATGTTGACATTTGTCAACAAGCAAGAAAAGGAAATAAAACTCCTCGATTCTCAAATGAGGAAAACTCATTACACTTTCTTGGGGCTGGCTGACAACTTCATGCTGAAACTCCGAGAAGAAATCGCAAAGAATAATGTACCTAAAAAGATAGAAAAGGTATATGCGATACCGGAGCTCGTTAGAATGACTCCTGAACCCTCTCCAATAACATTAAGCAAGGAAACCCCCCTCAAGGAATCAAATCCTTGTTTGAATTCTTGCCTCAACGCTCCTTGTATGATTCCTAGGGACATATTTATTGGAAGGGTGCACGTATCACTTCCCGACTTTCCTAACACAAGGAAACGTTCTTTTGGTTTTAAACCGGGATCGAAGAATCCCCATCCTCGATATTTCTATAATCCCAGTTAAAAGAAAATTTGACATGTTCGTTGCTTACCTTTGTGGAGATTTCAAGTGGATTAACAAAATGAATTTTTAAATAAAAACCAAAATCTTTGTCAAAAATAGTAACGAGATTTTTTATCCAGGCGGATTAATAAAAACAGCCTCTTGATAAGGTTTTAAAAGGTACCTTTTTGAGGGGTCGTTTAAGCCCTTATTTGATCACTTTTGTATCCGTTATTGCTTAATATCGTTCCTTTTCACTTTTTAGGTCTCTTGAAGGCAAAATGCTGGAATGGCACTTATTTGGACGAAAAGGCACGATTATACGAAGAAAATGGCCAAAGTCAGAATCGAGACACTCAAAGCTGCTGAAAACATAAGGTGACGGCGTCAGGTGTTAAGTGTGACGTCGTCGGAGGATCTTTGTGACGGGACAGAAGCCAAAACTCCCATTTTCAAGTGACGACGTCAAGTTATAAAAGAGTAGGCCGTCGCAACTCAGACGGCCTAGATGTAATCCAGACGGCGTCAGAAGCTGAAGAGGACGGCGTCACAAGCATAATGTGACGCCGTCGCAAGTCTAACGTGGCCAAGACGAAACCCTAATGACGGTGACACGACGGCGTCACAAAACATAAAGTGACGTCGTCGCATGTGTAATATTATATATAGAATCTGAATTTTTCAGTATTTATTGTGTAGTCTTTTGGAGTAAAAACCTAAACCGAACCAAGGTTGTCTTGTACAGTATTTTAGGGTTCCAAACCCTATCTTACACCAAGATAAGTGTTTTACTTCATTAATACAATTATGTCTTTGATTATTTGTGTGTATGCTTGCATGTTTTCCATGTCCAGCTAATTTACTTGTGTGTTTGCTTAGGGAATATGAAACTTAATTATTGAATATTGATTGGATGTTTCTTATCTTAGTTGGTTAATGATCTAGTAATGCGATAGGTCATTCGTTGTGTACTTAATGCTTGATGAAATCTTTGTGAACCTTAGAATATGACTCCTTGAGTAGTTGTAAGCTAAACCATCCAAAGAGTGCCTTAGAGTAAGAGTTTATTATCCCTAGTGGGTTTTGTAGACTAGACCCTTTGGTAAGTTCAAAGAGTTAGGGAGAAACGCATACCCTACAACCTTAGACACACAACGCGATTAAGAATAAGGACGTGACAATTCAATCATCAATAGGAGATAATTAAGGAGTAATAAAACCTAAGTGAACACATCTTTAAACTATCATACGAGCACACAACAATAGACATAGACTATCCTTAGCTTAGTTAATTAGATAAGTAGAGTAATCGGTAGAAATACCAACCCCCAAATCCAAACCCCGAGATTCGTACCTTTCCATTCCATAAAATATAAAAATACAAAAATAATCATCCCTCACCTTTAGACTTAAATCGACATACACTTCAGCCTAACGACACTATTCCCCTAGAGAACGATATCAATACCCGTGGCTTACCCTAATACTACACTACAACGATTAGGTTCACTGCCTAGGGTGTTATAAAACTTGCTCGACGAAAAGGAAGTTCCTTTGACCCCAAACGACGCGTGTAGCGTTATCACCTCTTTTGCAAAAAATTGGGCGTGACGCCGTCACACACAAAGGGTGACGCCGTCACTAAGCCAGATCAGACGAATAAAAACACCAACCATCTCTTTCATTCTCTACCCTACACATTCTATCCGCCTTACACCACACTACTACGTTTTCTCCACATCAAATTCACCATTTTGCTACGCCAATCTCCACAAGGTAAGTAATATACATTGATCTTTTTCTAGTCAATTGCTCTATTCCGTGCTCAATTTTGATTTCGCCTTTCAATCCGAAAATCCCTAATTGATTTGATTAATACTAAATGTCGCCCATGAATCTTGTTAATTTGGCTTAAGATTAGGCGAATAGTAGTGTTATCATGTGGGTTTGATTGTGCGGGAAGCCTAGATGGCTTAGGGACTAAAACCACCTAGCCAATACACCATTGTTGCTGCAGTAGGGGTGTTTGGGTCAAGGGTTATGGTTAAAAACCTAGATTTTTCCCTCGCAAACGTCGGATTTGAATTTTTCTTGATGTGACAGCGTCAGGCTTTTGTCGTGACGCCGTCAGAACCTTCTAATGTCGTTCTTAACAGCTTGAATGTTACTCATTTGTTCCCAATCTTTTTGATTTCCTGTTTCAGAAAATGAGTAAGAGGACAAGAAAAACAAAGGGACAATGTTCTGGTACCCAGGCGAACATTGCTGACACTGTTGCTGGATGGGGAGTGTTTGTTGAGGAAGATTGCCAAACTCGTTACAATTATCTGCTTCATCAATCCATCGACTCAGGGGCTGTTGTGGATTGGGGATTTCTTGAGCAACATGATCTGGCTAGGGAATTTTGGAACAATTTTAGGAGAGATAAGTTCATTGATCCCCAGTGGGAAAGGTTTTTTAGGATACGTGAGCCCGTGTATGGCGAGTTGGTGCGTGAGTTTCACGCATCTTATTCGATGGATATTATTTCATGTCGGAATAACATTGGGTTTTGGGGGATTCGGTTTAGGTTGGGTGGAGAATGGAGGGCTATTTCTGTACTAGAGTTTGGTTGGAGAGTGGGATTGTATACATCAAGGGATACTGAGAGCGATGTCTTTAGAGCTAACTTGGGAGCTGGGTTTGCCATTAGGGAGGACATATGGGGAATGCAGTTTTGGAACACAATAGCCAACGGGGAGTATGTTACTGGGTGTACTCTTGCCTCACGGATCCGGTGTCCGCGAATAAGGCTCGTGCACTGTTGCATCACTTTCACCATAACAGGGCGCCAGGGCATAGGTCATCGTGTCACTTTACCAAATCCGTTCTATCTCTACTGCATGTTGGCCGAGGGTGCGCACTGTAACATCCCATTCTGGTTGGCCGAATACTTGAGGACTGCTAGAGGTGTGAGATATGAGGATAGGGTGTATGGTGGTATGTTTGTCACCCGATTGGCTCAGTCCTTTGACATCCTGGTCGGGGAGGTACCCACGTACCTCCATGTTATGGCAGAGCCGAAGGTCGTCAGAGCCAAGTCCCTAAAGGCCATGGAGGTCATCATGGATTATGGTAGGGGCAACGCATAGTTTCATGCTCAACCCGAAGTTCAGGATGATGATGATGATGACGATGATGACGAGCAACCAATGCCAGCATACCAGCAGGGGGATGAAGCAGGAGGCTCCGCTGACTCCTACAGGCACATGTCCAGTGGAGATTGGCAGGCCCACCAGGGAGCGTGGATGGGCCGTATGGACACGTGGATGGCGCAGCAGGATCAGAGGGCCAACTGGACATATGATCATACCGTCAGACAGATGCAACATTTGTCCATGCGTGATTAGCTTGACCCACACCTGCAGATTGATCCATTCCCCAAGCGGGAGGAAGATTACCCACCTTATGGGTACCTGGGCTATCTCCCTCCTGGTTATGACTACCGTTATGGACCTCCTCCCCAGTGACTCATGTGTTTATTTGTGGATTGTTTATGGATAATTATGGTTGGTTGTGGATTGAAACAATTTTATTTGGGCATTTAATAATTTAGACTATCTTGACTTGGTAATGATGTGGTGAATCTGGAACAATTTGATGTGTATATATTTATTTGTGGTGTGGTTTATCCAATACTTGTTTGGTTGGATTATTTGTTTGTATGTCATATATCTTTTCAATGATTGTTTATTCTCATGTTTGAATTTGTGAAAATCCTTTAGTTTGTCTTTAACCTCGTCTTAATTACATATAAAGGTATTTTATAAAAAAAATAAGTGTAGGGAAGATTACACACATTTTTAAAAGAACATGAACATGAGAATTGCAATTCTTGAAAAAGATAGATATATGTGTGTTTGTTAGAGTCAATGCTTGTATCGAGTCATAATGGATGTTTTGCAGGAATTTTTCAAGATTCTAAAGATATAAGTTTTTCAGAATTTTTCCAGAAAAACGCAGTAGACCAGTTTCTGTCAGGATAACCTGACGGCTTCAGGAGGAGCAGAAACAACTTATCTTGTTTTCTCTCGTTTTCTGTGCTACTTATAAATTTTTGGAATTTCTCATGTCTTAATTTTTCAGAAAACCTGTAAACATCCACTCCACAAGCATTATATCCTAGTATAGTTGAGTCATGTATAGTTTTACCGCCGATTTTACGCGAAGGTTTCGTCTATTTTCTTAAGTGTGCATGTTTTATTTATCAAGAAGAAGAAACATAAGATTGGATGGAGCTTTTCACGCATACATTCTTCTTGAAGAAGAATTTAACCACTACTTCACACGGATCCTATCGAGCTAATCAGGGGAGTATTAGTTTCTTTCACTTTTAATTACCTTCCATTATCATAACTTTGATACTTTCTGGGAATATTGGGGACAATGTTCAGTTTAAGTGTAGGGAGGGAAAATAAAACGGGAACTTTGAAACTATGCTTACCCTTGATTATTTGTCTTGTCCAACTTCATTTGTGTAACAAACCTTGAGAAATATCGGTTAGGGTAATTTTGGCACCAAATTTAAAAATTTTCATGACATGTAGGAGTAGGCCATTAGTCTTAATAAAGCATCTCATTGATAGGAAGTTATATGACTAGCACAAAACCCTTTACCACTCAAATTACACCCCAAAAATGTGAGGTTCGCCCCTAGATGTGTAGGAATTAAAGCATTCATCTTTAATGCTTTGAGAGTGTACCGGAAGTATAATAGATTCTAGAACTTGTTTTGTGATGCATTTTGAGATCGCTAGTGAGACTATACTTGTGTAGTTAGGAATAACTAAATGATAAGAGGCATTAGGATAACCCTTGTTTGATACCCCGTATGATAATTACTTCTTCCATATCGGTTGAGTAATTCCCCACACCCATGCGTTGTACTCATCTTTAGTACATGATACCCTAGTTAACCCCTCAGAGCCTATCCTTTTTGCAGTTCTCGTGATGTTTCGGTTTTCCGGAATATCAATGAAGAGCATTGTTTACAATCCACCCCCAAATGTACACCCAAATCGCCTTAGCCTACCTTGTATGCACTCACTTTTAGTGCATTATTGCTATCATACTAAACCCTTAGTTCAATTATCTAGTTACTTGCATAAGTTGCTAAGTCGAGTCATATCCTTTGTACACAGTTTTGGGACGATTGGGACTCATGAGAAAAGTTAAATTTTATGAAGTGATGGGAAAGAACGTTAAATTCAAATTCTCTTTATTTACGTAATAATGTACTCCAAGTGTTTTGATCTTTTCAATTCTGGTCAAATTAGTGTTAGAGTAATAAAAACTCAAGTGTAGGGATGTGCCTATAAATCCCTTATATTTTGATGTTATCGTAGAGGATGGTAGAGTAAAAGTGTACGAAAAAAAAATAAAATAAAAAATCGAAAAAAAAGAGAGTGTTAAAAAAAATGAAAAAAAAAAAAAACATACGGGCTACCATCCTACATCTATCTTTATATTATTGTATGTTTGTTTCAAAGTTATCTACAGTTTAGAGTGTCGAGTCTTGGCTTAGCAACGCCATTCTTCTCATGCTTGTAACATAAAGATTTTTGACTTGCCACCACTAAATCGCCTATCCAACCAAACCCTTTTGTTTCCCTACCGTACGCCTAACATTACAACCCTTTAAAAGACCTCTTAGATAGTTTTTCCTAGGTGCTTACGCTAAAGCGGTGGAGGTTTGATCTAGTCTCAAGCCTATGGTAATCTATGTACTAGGACCGGTTAATGAGTGTTTATCTTCCATTTCCAATTTGATATATTTCATATACACCCGAGAGATGAGAGTATGTAATTTCCGTGCTTGTTATGACTTTTGCGGGGCTTATACTTGTTGTGAATTGTTCTAAACCAATGCTTCATGCCCCCTAACTTATAAATTAATTGGCCAAAAGCACATTTTCTTGAGGACAAGAAAATACCAAGTGTAGGGATATTTTATAAGGATTTAAAAGGTACACTTTTGAGGGGTCATTTAAGCCCTTAATTGACCACTTTTATATCCGTTACTGCTTAATTTCGTTACTTTTCACTTTTTAGGTCTCTTGAAGGCAAAATGCTGGAATGATGCTTATTTGGACGAAAAGGCGTGAATATGTGAAAAAAATGGCTAAAGACAATATCAAGACACTCAAGCTACTAGAAATTCACCCGACGGCATCACAGATAAAGGGCGACGCCGTCCCTCTAATTGTGACGGCTCAGAAGTGAAATTGCTATTTTGTACCTGACGGCGTCAGGCTTTAAAGAGTAGGGCGTCACAACTCACACGGCCTAGATCCAGATTCAGACGGCGTCAGAAGATGAAGCCGATGGCGTCACAACCCCAACGTGACGCCGTCACAAAGTTGACTTGGCCAAGATGAAACCCTAATGGTGGCGATCCGACGGCATCACAATTATAGAGTGACGCCATCGCAGTTGTAACTCTATATATAGAATTCGAATTTTCAGACTTTAGAGGAGGTAGAGTTGTGGAGTAAAACCTAAAAACGATTTTTGGTTGTCTTGGGCAATATCTTAGGGTTCTCATACCCTATTGTACAACAAGATAAGTAATCTACTTCATTGATTTCATTATATCTTCGATTGTATGTGTGTATGCTTGCATGTTTACCATGTCCGGCAAATTTACTTGTGTGTTTGCCTAGATCTATGAATGTAAAGCCCCTTTTATCATGTATACCTTATCACAAATAAAACTAGAGAGATGAAAAAAAGATGTGGTGACTTGAATGAAGATATGTGTATTTTAGAGAGACAAAGAGTAGAAGATGAAAACGATAATCATATGAAAAACACACACACACACACTCAAGCACACCCCTCAAATGAGACTTTGAGGGGTTTATATAGTCCAAGGGACTTGATGCCCTAAAAGGCTTTCCATGGGCTCGTTTGGGCTTGGGTTGGATTACATCATACATAAGGCTAGCTTAACTTAACTTATAACCAATTAGCTTAGCCCAAGTCCACGAGCCCGTTGACTATTCTATCACGATATCTAACACACGTTACAAAGTTCCTAATCATGAATGACCATCACTTCTAATAAAACAATTAAAGCTAACAATCTCCCCCTAAGGGGTGGTCATTCAAATAATGCTCCACTTGATTAGGTCTTTACTTTTCTCGAGCTTGAACTTTGCGTGTAGGTATAGAATAGTCTTAATTCTTTGTTCCTTCATGCTTTGTGATCAGATAATGTGGTTGTCTGCCGTTGTCAGCTTCGTTGGTTAGGTGTCTCCACGTCTTTCTCCACCATGCTCACACTTCTATTTGTCTTTTGGTTAACAATGATGTGGTTCTCTAGTCTTTAAACTTTGTAGATTCTTTGACATTGACGAAGAATCATCTTTAACTTTGTGTAGCCTTTGATTTTGATGAGAACTTTCATGTGTTGTTGGTATGAGCATGTGGAGATTCTGCACGATCAATCCGCTCTGGAGCTTCCATAAGAAGAAAACATAAAAACAGGTTACTAATAAGCGGATTCCGGCACTTACAAGTTTGAATTTTGAGGGTGTTAACAGCATAGTGTGAAAACACGTCTCTAATTCTCACAGAGGCCGTTCCTGAACTGGAGTCCCACAAGTGAGATAACGCGATATACCGAAGTACACCTACAGTTCAGATGAGTCGCTGAGGTACACCGAAGCATCACCTTACGACTGTAGACCGTTTGAGACGCACTAAGCGTAATCCACGGGGAGTTACCGAAGTGGCCTGCTGTCAGGGCTGTTTGATGTTGACCCTGGCAGGAGTTTCCATTCAATCACTGAAGATCACAGATGTGAAACCTCTCATAAATGTTCTAACAGATTGCTAAGATCTGCGTAGGACTCTATAATATATCACTTGTGCCCTTATTGATGAACAACAAGCGATGTCATGACAAGTGTTCCTATGAGATCTTATGATGAATCTCGTGGCTCTAGACTCAATAGTGCATTTTGGTTTTCCTGAGCGGAGACTAGGGAGAGGGTCTCCTTCTTCAATATCAACAATCTCTAAGAGAAAGTCGATAGATTATGTAGGGTTCCCAGTGAGAATGAAACAAATCCCTTTTAAGAGGAATTGAGTGGCTAGAAGGTTTAGTGCAGCACGTCACTGGGTCCATGACGTCTTTGTCTTCAATACTAGTGTCATCTAGTGACAACCAGTAGTAGATGAATTGAATCCGGTTTCTGCCCTAAGGTTGAATATGGAGGGCTATTTCTTTTCACCCTTTATCATTACATTTCTTTTTAATTCTTCAACCCCATCTTTCTCCTTTCTCACATTACTCCTTTTTCAATCATACCTAAGGACTTCTAATACTAAACTATTTATGATGTCCTTGGTTAGATCCCTCCGGCTCTGGCGGATCATAGGACGAATTTCCTATCCTTAGTCACCTTATAACTTCATGACTGTCCTATTGTTGCCATAAAACCATTTTTCTTGAAAATCTCTCAAAGTGTTTTTGATAGAAAACATGTTTGGAACACTTCGAGAGTTTTATATTTTCAGAAACACTCCCCCTTCACATGTGCTTATAAGTTTTGACTGAAATCTGCACAGAGAGGGTAGAGCTTGCACGTTTTGAATTGATCGACTTTAAATGAACAAGACCGATTCGAGACACGTTTACATCACTAGAGAACTAGCTTGAAATTATTACCCGTCTTGGTCAAGTCCATAGAAAGTTTCTCGAGATGGTACATTATTCCTCGTCAATTCATTGGTTTCAACTGAGTCGAGCTCATTTGAGATTCAAACACCGATCATTAAACATTTTAGATCACATTTTAATCATGTTTCTCCCCCTCAAAAATAGCATATCTACGATGTTTTTGAAACAAAATGATTAAAAGATATGTTTTTCGGAAAGCATTTGGAGAGAAACTGATTTAGCATGAATTTTGGAACAATTTTGGTTTTATACTCCCCCTTAACGAAAGCATATTTTTCATACAGAAAATTTAGAATCAATTAAGGGTTTAGAGGGAGTTATCTTGGTACCAAATGTGAGAGATTTTGAAAAATCATTTTGAAAACTTTCGAATCAATGGTACGCAAGATGAAGATTTTAAAAAATCTTTTGAAGATATTGAAGAAAAATTATCTTCATTTGTTTTAGGATAAGTGCTCGATATTTATGAAAATCGATTTTGCGTAGCACTTTCCTTTCTTTAAAGACCGGGTTACAGTCTGAAGTAACTGTAAGCCATTGTTTTTAGGAAAAGTGCGTTAAAAATATTTAAAACCTTTGTTTGGTTTAGCAATTTCCTTTCTTTGAAGCGCGTGTCCTGAACTGATGTGTCCAGAAGCCATTATGTTGAAGTCCGGGTTTCGTACTGAAGTATACGAAAGCCATTTTTATGAAGAAATTTTGAGAAACGACATGTTTTAGAAAACAATTAAAGAACTCTCGCTCAAGCATCTGTACATACCCGTATCATTGTTGAATGACATTTCTAGAAACGTACAGAATATCGATTATACGAGAGACATGTCGTGAGAAGAATATTTTTGAATTTTTGATTTTTATTGTTTTTGTATTTTTGAAAATTTTATATTTTTATATTTTGCTTTTGTTGGTTTTTCAAATTTTGTATTTTGTTTTTCAAAAAATATTTACAAAGAAGATTTGAAGAAAGA
This sequence comes from Chrysanthemum seticuspe, assembly GCA_019973895.1. Lineage (NCBI taxonomy): Eukaryota > Viridiplantae > Streptophyta > Magnoliopsida > Asterales > Asteraceae > Chrysanthemum > Chrysanthemum seticuspe. Next base: position 60,795,752 of record BPTQ01000003.1, read on the forward strand.
GAAATTAAGTTGGGACAAGTAAAAGTGGAGATAAGAGTGGAACTAGAAAAGGATTTCCACATGCGAAATTGGCATAAAGTTCTTCTTTACCACACGGGGTATATGAACCTTCAACACTTTTACAAGTACCTGCATCCACAGAAGAATAATTTTCACAAATAACAGTGTTAGAAGTAGATGTTTCCTCACGGTGAGGGTGATCACTATCAACGGTTGTAGTGGTTTTGACTTCCTTAACTTGATGAGTTTCACTATTATCTGTGTTGGAGCAAGTATCAAAAATCTTTCCTGTGGGAATCCACTTAAGACCTATTTTGTTGAAAACTTTGCCCGTGGGAATCCACCTAAGGTAAGATCTAGGAGTTGGTTTCTTATCAGATGCAGCGGAAGACTCATTTTTTGAAAAACTACGTCCTGAAGAGATCCACCTATTAGGTTTCTTTTGCATGTTCAGCTTGTCAACGGGTTTTTTTCTATTTGGTGTCTTAGTGGATTGTGCCTTGGCACGAGAATTATCTTTCTTGAGATATTGTGAGACACATGCATCATGATTAGCTGAAAAGACACATTTTTTACATGTAGTACAGACAAATTCAATATTCTTGTTTAAAACAGTAGCTTTAACTCTGTCACTACAATCTTTTGGAAATTGATTCTTGTTCGAAAAAGACTTAGAATTCCTAGTGTTGTTTTCAAAGGGCATAGCATTTTCTTTTGCGCAACTACTCTTAGATGCAAGCCAATCCCTAGTCTTTTGTAGAGTGTTCCTAGGTAATGGTTTACTACTACTAGCAGTGCCTTGAAATCTTGTAGAATTCATCACCCTAGATGTTGCACCTAAAATTCCGTCTTTTCGAGTCTGTGCCTTTTTCCTAGCTTCTTCTAGATAGTGATTGTTGACCATGTTGTTAGAACCGACAGATTCTTTAACTGGATTTTTTGTCACATTCCGTGTATTATTCCTAGAAATGCCAGGTGAAATAACTTTTGGTTTTTCAGCAACTGCTTTTTCTTTTTCAAAAGTTTTGATAATTCTCTTTTTAATAGGCAGGGACTGTGGAGTGACTGTTTTTGACAAATCATTTTTCTCATTGACATTTGGAGGAAACTGAGAAATAGACATTTTTGGTTTGAAAACCTGTTTTGAAACATTTGTTTTCTCCTCAGTCAATGGTTTTGCAAACTTAGTATCCACATCCTTTCCTTTTTGACTTCCCAGCTGAGCTCTCAAAAGATTATTGTGCTCTTTCATGTCCTTGTAGGCACGCTCATACGACAATTTGTCATACTTGCATTCCTCAGATTTTCGATCAAGTTGTTTAAAATAGGACACGTTTTCTTTTTCAAGTTTTTCAAGAGCTTTTTCATATTTTGAAACAATTGCGGAGGTCTCAGATTGGAGTCTTTCATAATCTTCAACAGAATATGTTTGTAAGATAATGGACATGATATCGGTAGTCATAACATCTTCGAAGAGAGAATCATTTAATGTTTCCAAAACTTTGATGTGTTCAACACTTTCATTAGCTTGCTTTACCAGAGATTTATGGTCCTTGACAAAGTCAGCTGTTTCTTTCAAAAAAACTTGTTCAAAATAAATTACCCTTGAGTTGATGTTATTCAGCTGAGGGGCAATTTCAGTTTCAAAAAACTTTTTTTGTTCAATATCAAAACTATTAAACCAGATGTTGGTTGTATTATGAGTTTTAGTTTTAACAGTCTCTTGAAGTCTCCCAATTCTAGTTTTAACATCGTCTAAAATGCTTCTGGCATCACTTGTGTTAAAAGGATTGTTTGAAGACATTTGTTCGATTTTCGAAAAGGATTTTGTGACAACTACAGGAGTTGCAACTGGTTTTGAAACTGGTGTTGACACTTTGTTTGAAACACTTGGTGTGATGGAAAACTTTGACTTTTCTTTTTGATTAACAAAAGTGATTCCATTAATTTTGTTGCATTTGTTATAATCAATTGGTTTAAGATCTGGATTCTTTTGTTTCATTTTTGATCTACTCTCATCAGATAGTGCTAATGTTTCAAGAGAATCATGAACAATGAAGGGTTCATGCAACGCTTGTCCATTGATCAAAACATTCTGTTCTTTCTGAGCTTTCTTGAGGAAACAAGGAGGTGTGTTACCAAGAGCCATTTTTTGTGTTGTATGAAAATACGGATTTGTTTGATTAATCAGCATATTGGTTGATTTGGCTGAATGACCCGTTGTAACAAGCAAATTTTCCAATTTTTTGATTATTTCATTTTTATCAAGAATTTCATCAAGAAGAGAATCTTCTCGTTTGGAAAAATCAGCAATCAACTGTTTCTTCTCTTTTTCAAGATCAGAGAACAGTTTTTTTTGTTTAGAAAGTTGGTCATTTAGTTCAGAAATTTCCTTGTTTAAATATTTTATTTTCAAGTTCAGATTCACATCAAGTGTATCGTACTTGATTTGTTATTGTTTTTCTCTTAAAACAGAATCTCGGTAACCAATTTCTAATTCTGATATTTTTTTTGTATGAAATTCATAGGCTCTGGCGTTCTCTTTGTAACACTCAACCTCAGTGGTCAATTTAGCATTCGCGGCCTTAACTTCGCGATTGACCGTTCTAACTTTCTCGATTTCAATACCACAATTATTAATTAATGTTTCAAAATAAGCACGAGTTTCCTCATTGTTAGCACCATTCTGTTCACCTTGACCTCCATTAGGATCCATATATGGAGTTTCAGAGTTAACATTGCTATTAACTTGCTCTCCCACATATGTGTCATAATAAGGTTCGGGAGACACAGATTGTGGCTTCTCATGAGTAAACTGATTAGCAACATTACTATAATTTGGTACCTCATTGAGTGAATCTGTGTCGTAGACAGGGGTTGTGTCACAAGTATCGCTTGATGTTGTGTCCTGCTGGTAGGCTGTATGACTGGAGCTTGCAATATCGTTTGCTTTATCTGCCCATCCTGGATGCCTGAATTCGTATTCCTCAGCAGTCAACTCTATTCCCGATTCTTCTTTCAGTGCTAACATCAGCATGTACTTGAGCTTTTCAGACGATATCCTTGGTTTGAAACTGCATTTTGATTATCCTGAATCATGGCTTTGAGGTTCGGAAGTAGCATTCTGAGCAGAATTCATAAAACAGTTATTCCCATTTTGATATCCCATATTCTGATTCACAATCTGACCCCTCTGATGTCCAACAAACAGCCCTGCATATTGCATCTGATTCCTCATTTGTATACCCATAGCAAATCCATTCTGATTCCCAATAACATCAACCATTTGTCCTCCTTGACCCATATGCATAGTCGGTTGAGCAAACTGCGGATTATACGATGAAATCCATTGGTTGTAGTTATTTGGTGTAGAGTAACCACTGATGTTTAATGCATTATTGGCGAATGCAGCCATAGCAGTTGTGACAGCATTTGTATAACGATCTTGCATAGTTTCCATTTATGAAGGTATGTAATGATAAAGTTGATGTAGGATCGATTCAACGATAAAGGAGTTGTGGTTGATGAAGATTAAGCTCGGTTGAGGTTTTTCTGAAAGTCATACTCGTAACCTTGGTTCTTAGGCGAAGAAAAAAAAATTTCTCCCAAAATTTGAAATTCACTATAAAAATCAATTCTAATGTCGTATGAAAAATTTGAGTTATGACAATTTTGACGCCAAATTTTACCGAAAAAATTTGAATTTAGGCCCAAAAATTTGAATTTTTGACCAAAATTTTGCAAGTTATACCAAAATTTGAATCTCGAGTAAAAATTGAATGTTTAGTCTCCCCTAAAAAATAAATTTTGCTCAAATTTTCCCGCCAAAATTTGAATTTTTTTTTTTTTTTTTTTTTTTTTAAACCTTTATGCGTAGAAAGAGCTTAGGCGTAGACAACAGAAGTTACGAGTAGGATATGGTTACGAGTAGGATGGCTTAGGCGTAGGATTCCTTAGGCGTAGGAAATGCTTATGCGTAAGTTTAAAGTTAGGCGTAGAAAAACTTATGCGTAAGATTTAGCTTATGCGTAAGACAAATGCTTATGCGTAAGAAAAATGCTTATGCGTAAAGTGTTCTACGCGTAAGTCTAAGCTTATGCGTAAGATTAGGGTTTTCCCCAAAAATCCTTTACACTATCACAGTGTAAGGGATATCCAAAGTCGAAGTGTTCCATAAACTTATCCAAGTGAGGGAAGCACTGAGTAATCGTTATAGCTCGAAGAATCTGCACCAAAAAGTTATGCGTAGAACCTTATGCGTAGTTTGACTTTCTTACGCGTAGAACTAGGGTTTTGACCTACGCGTAAAAAATTTCCAGTGATTCAAACGATTTCTCTTGCACAGATAGCCTTAAAAACACTCGAATAACACAAAAATGTTGACCTTTTTCACACAAAGTGCTTGTATAGCTTACGAGTAGAAATGACCAACGAACCAAAAACGAGTTCAAAAATGATTTAAAACACGTAAAGCTTCGAACTTTTTGCAAAAAACTGAAACTTTAGCACCAAATAAACCTTAAACCACAAGAATCTTGAATTTTTAAGTGCAAAAATTAAAGCTTTAAGCGTGACAAAGATGACTAACGTGAGTAGTACGAGTAACTTCAAAACAAACACAAACACTCCTAAACCATTGTTAGGCGATTGATACCAATTGTAAAACCCCTTTTATCACGTATACCTTATCACAAATAAAACTAGAGAGATGAAGAAAAGATGTGGTGACTTGAATGAAGATATGTGTATTTTAGAGAGACAAAGAGTAGAAGATGAAAACAATATTCATATGAAAAACACACACACACACACTCAAGCACACCCCTCAAATGAGACTTTGAGGGGTTTATATAGTCCAAGGGACTTGATGCCCTAAAAGGCTTTCCATGGGCTCGTTCGGGCTTGGGTTGGATTACATCATACATAAGGCTAGCTTAACTTAACTTATAACCAATTAGCTTAGCCCAAGTCCACGAGCCCGTTGACTATTCTATCACGATATCTAACACACGTTACAAAGTTCCTAATCGTGAATGACCATCACTTCTAATAAAACAATTAAGGCTAACAATGAAACCTAGTTATTGAATATTGATTGGTTGTCACTTCTCTTAATTGTAATTGACTTAGGGTTGCAATAGGCCATCGTTGTGTTTTTAATGCTTGAGTAATCTTTGTGAACATTAGTTTATAATCGCCTAGAGTTATTGCAGGCTAAAAATCCAAGGATAACCTTAGAGTTAGTTTATAAATCCTAGAGATTTTGTAGGCAATCCTCAAAGAGTTAGGGAAAAAAACATACGCTACGACCTTAGAAGACACAACGCGTTAAGAATAAGGACGTGGCAATTCAACCATCAATAAAAGATAACTAGGGAGTAATAGCATCTAGGTAAACACAAATTTAATCATCATACGTGCACACATCAATTAGACATAGACTACCCCTTAGCTTAGTTAATTAGACTAGATAATAGTAGAGTAATCGGTAGAAATACCACCCCCCCCCCCCAAATCCAATACCCCGAGATTCATACCTTTCAATTTTCTAAAAAAATATAAAAAAAGATAAAAAAAATAATCTTCCTCAACCCCAACCTTAGCGTAGTAATGTCTCACTAACATTCCTATTCCCCTAGAGAACGATATCAATCCTGAGGCTTACCCTAATACTACACTACAACGATTAGGTTCACTGCCTAGGTGGTTGAAAAACTTGCTCGAAGAAAGGAAGTTTCCTTTGACCCCGAACGCGCGTTGTACACGTATCATCAACGAATGAAGATCCGTTGATAATTCGTCGTTGATTACCGACGGATTATAGACGGTCTAAGATCCGTTGGTAAACCGTCGTTAATTATCGACGGATTAGTGACGTATCGTTATTCATTTGTTATCTCTCCTTATCATTGACGGATTACCGACGGAATTTACGGTTCTATATATTTTAATGTACTACACTTTTTTTAAGAATTACATACATTTCTATCGTCTTATGAACTAATTTAGTGTATAAAAATTATTTACGGATTGCTATTTATGTGTAACACTTAGGGGTTCATGCACCCCGGCCTCCATATATTCCTTGTGATGTAGGACCTCGAGCAGAATTTAAGTTCCACATGTTCATAACATATTTAGTATTCGTCGATGACTTTCATTATGAGTGTTAATAATTTAAGATGTATAGGAATAATGACATCAATTAGTTGCTTCATCGAGCGCGACTTCGCCTTTTAAGCAAACGACTATTGCGTTCTTGCCATATATAATAAGCCGTGGCGCCTATAGCTAGCATCAACTCACTATACACGCCACTTTCATTCAAGATAAGAATAAGAAAGTCGCATATAGCCAATCAACACACTCTACTTTACGTACTACTTTCATTCGAGATAAGACTTAACAAAGTTGATCACATTAGTCTATCGACCCATTATACCTTGAATATCTTGCCGACATGGGAAATTCCCATTACATTTGTCTCATGTGTGGTTTTTATTTGTATCCATACGTTTATAATTATGTTTTGTTTCTTTCTCACTTTAGTTCGTTCATTCACTTTAGCTCGTTTATGTTCATTTGTGCCTTAATGACTTAAAACATATAATCTCACAAGTCTGAATGAATGAAATAAATCCCTATGTCAAGTATATATGAGATTATGACTGATATGTTTAACTGGTTGTAATGATTTATTAGGTGTATTTAGTCCATTCACTTTAGTTCGTTCATTCACTTTAGCTCGTTTATGATATAATAACTTACGATTATCAATACTTTACTTTTATATATACAACTAATTCGCTTTTTTGTTTTTTTATAAACGAAAATATCTTAATATAATTTTTCCCTCCCACCCAATTTTTTGTTCCCTCCCGTCCCAAAAATCCCACTAAAATTCCCTCTAAAGTATTTTTTGCCCTACTTTACCGCCTACCACATAAAACACACTTTAAACCCCTTCAAACTCTATCAAAAGCACACACAGATCTGGAAGATGAACAAACACCATCCACCATAGCTACCCACCATATTTCTTTCTCTGTCACCCCACACTCATCTCTCGATTATCAGCAGGTCGACACCCACACACTCATCTGAACAAAGATAACCGTCGCATCTCATTCCTCATTCTCTTCTGTCAACCATCGTTTATCAGTCTTCAATCTGTGACTAATAGGTATAATTCTCTCCTTCTAGTAATTATTGTTTCAAGTTTTAATTTATGTGTAAAAAAACTCTACTTATGTGCATATAACATGTAAATGTATGTTATTATTTGAGCTATTTTATTGAATTTATAGTATCTTGATTAAAGCTTTATAAATATCTGAATATGAGGTGTAATGCAAGCTTTTTATGCTGATATTGACCATTTTATTGTTGATTTTGACCATTTATCTAGTTTTTTGTTTCATTTAAATGTTGAAGTGGTTTATTGAGCATTTGGTCAATGGTTTTTTTATGGATATATGTTTTAGTACTAGAGGTAGTATTAACAGCTCTTAGTCTAATTAGGATATAAATGTGTTTATTATCATGTATTTGTATTTAGGATATAAATATTTTTTTTTCTTGATTAATGATGTTGCGCATAATCTGGTTGAGAAGGACACTTTGTTGTGTAGTAACAAGTCTACAAAAATTGCTTATAATCATGTATGTAGTTTTCTGAACTTAACATGTTTAAACTTCCACATCTAAATAGGTTGTTTGGTTTGCTATTGGCATAGTTACCATGACACCAATTTTCATACACAACAACTGTTCATTTATGTTTTAGTGAACATGACCACTATTTAGATTGCTACCTTTTTTTACTAACTATCATGACCATTATTTATATTTGAGTCCTAACTATTTGTTTCATTTATTTTCTAGTGAACATGAAGCGGACTTTGGAGAAGAGAAGTACTAGTAATTCAAAGAAACTTTCCTATGCAGGTCAAGGTAGTACTAGTTTAGCTTGCTCAGCAGGTCGGGGTAATATTAGTGATGTTGTAGCAGATGACATGGGCTTAAGCATACAGTCCTTAGTCAGGCCCTCTAACCGATCAAGTAGAGGTGACGAGGGTAGACACACCAGCAGCCAATCTGTATCACATGTTAGGGTCTCTAATTCACTGAACGTTGTAGGGTTAGAAAATGAAGCCGATGTTCATGTTGAGCCTTATGTTGATGCCGCTGAAGTTGCAACCAACACCTCACAAACACGACGTGGCCCAAATGCAGCAGAGACTCGCCCGGATCATCCGTCACAACGAAAAGAGATTTGGGTTGTTGAAAACGAGTATGTATTCACACTTGCACAATGCATTATCAATAATATAATGTACTAATATTTTATTTTCTGTAGGTTTGTTAACAATCCAGGTGTTGTTCGTAAGATCTCCAAAATCTTGTGGAACGCATTTCACGGGCCTTGGGCTACATGAAAAGAAGTTGATGAAGCTTCTCGGAATGAATTGTGGACTCGTTTCAAGGTTCTTACATATTACATTTTAGAGTCTTAAACAATAAACCAATCAGAAGTTATTTTTGAGGATTAAACTTAAAAAATGTTATTTCTGCAGACTATATATCGATGGGATCCATGCATAGAGAAAGAATTTTATGATGTGTGGGATGCATGGCTAAGAAAGAACTTTTGTGGGTTCATGGCTAAAGCTCGTGATGAGGCCAAGATAAAGTATACTGAGGCCACTGGCATAGTTTTTGATGGAGAAAATTACTCTCTCCTCGCGTCGTACGGGCCAAACTGGATGAGAGACGATCGTTGGCAGGATCTAATTAACAGGGTATGGAACAGCCCGAAATGGAGAGAGAAGTCAAGAAAAGCATCAAAAAACAGGAACACAGAAGAAGACGGATCAGTAGGGAAGCATATGTGTGGAGCAGCTACCATGACTCAACATAGGTTAAACAAGGTAAGTGTTCTATATGTATTACTTTATTAAATGTTTACATCAGCTCTTGTTTCTACCAATTTTTATCAACTTATAACAAATTGTTTTTGTAGGAATAGGAAACAGGGCCCCCTGTTACCTTTCAAGTTCTTTTTGAAGATACACATTCACAAAATGGGGAGTACATTACCCCGAAGACCAAAAGAGTTGGGTATATTTTGTTCATTTCCTTTGAATTATATGTGTTTTTAACTGTTTAATGTGAGATTTAACCATTTTGATAACAATATAGGAAACTTACAAAGAGAAGCTATTGATAAAGCATGGGTCAGATAAGTCTCTCCATCCAGTCGGTGATTTAGACTTGTGGCACGATTCTAGTGGTGGGAAAGTAAAGGGGAGAACGTTTGGTACTAGTTCGTTGTTGGATCATCATTTTTTGGTGACGGGTATGCCTTCGACACCATCTACTTGCAGGTCTCATCATGAAGGTTCGACAACTCAAGTTTGTTTTTATTAGTCTTTATTATATAAATTGTAAAAATAAGTTTTTTTTTTTGTTGAAACTGATTGTATATGTTAGAAAATAAGGGTTAAATGAGTCTTTTTAGGTTGAAACTGACCATATAAGTTAGCATATAATAAAATGGGTTGTTTGAGGTTAAAATTAGCTGGTTTAGTTTGAAACCGATCTTGTGCTTCTTTTTTTTTTGGTAGAAAATGATACAATGGCTGAGATATAGGTAAATAAATACTAGTCTTGTAGTTTTAAACAAATATATAAACATGATGTTGCCATCAAACTTTATTATAACTTTAGCGCAAGTTAAATTGGTTTAAAAATCATTGAATAACCAGTTGCTTTAAAATCTTTGATTGCTTGAAATGCTTGTGTATTCTCCATCTGGACTAAGTACATCTAAAATATATTAGCAGATTTAATAAACTGAAAAATGAAGCATGGGTTTTAATTGAACCATTTGTTAACAGTTTATTGTTTCTGGGACAACTCGCAATTTCAGGTCATTTCTCAAGTTTCACTATTTCAACATTTATCGTAAACTAGGTTTACGTGTTCCAAATTCGCGTAACCTTTTTGGTTTAGCGGCGAATTCATGATCACATCATCACGGACATTTCATATAGACTAAGTTTAGTCTACATTTCATTAATATCATTTGCATTATGTTAGTTCATTCATGATTTTTGCATTTCACCTTAAACGCGTAAATTTTATATTAAATAAACGTTATCGCGTGAGTTATTATTTTAAAAATTTAATCCGTTACTTCCAAAAATGATCCCGAGATATTTTTATACTTACATTTAGTTGATAAAAACTATATTTTGAGTTTACCTAGTGTTTTAAATTTATTTTGTCTATAAATCGTTAAAGTTATATTATTACGACGTTTTTCTTAAAAACTACACTATAATTATTTTATCACTCAAATTTTGCAAGGAATGTATTTTTATAAATTTTTATGACCTAAAAATATTTTAACTTGACCCGTGAAAATTTATTTTTATTCAACGCTACCCTAAATATTTACAAATGCTACAACTTACCATTTAACATCAAAAAAATCTTACAAGTATTTCACATGTATACAAGTTAAAAAAAAAAAAAAAAAAAAAAAAAAAAAGTATGACAAACCCCCTTGTCGACAAGGGGGATGAGTCACAATATGATTTACTAAATATCTCATTTCAAGTAGTAAACAAATTTAATTTTTCACTTCATTTCATTTCATTTGTAACCAAAGCTAGACCAAAATATTCATCTTCTTTCTCTCTACAAACATACGGCAGCCAAGGGACCCAAAAGGAAGCATTTCCAAGTTTACAAGTAACTTATTTAAACACTAGTCTCATTTGTTGCAAGGTTTTGTAATACAAACCTCAAGTGATTAGGAAAAACCATTGTGTCCATAAACCTCATCATATCACTAGTAAGCATTCCTAGTTATATTTTTGTTTCATATTCATTTTTGTGGTCATATCATTTTATTGGTGAAACATGCAAGTCTCATGATATTTATACCATTTTTAAGGTTTTTAAGGTTTTTATGTGCTATATATATATAATCCATCCTATAATTACTCCTTGTTATATTTTAGTTTTAGTGATGTCTAGGAACCCATGACACCCTAAGAAGGTGTATGGTAGGATTAGAATAGCTTCGGAGTTGTTTTGAATGGGTTAGAATAGGTTTGGCGCGAGAAAAACTCATTTCGACACGTGTTGAAAAGGGTCTGTCCTTAAAATTTAATTCTGGAAAATCCGACAGTGAACAAAAATATTTGGCCTAGATATTTAGAAAATATACTTTAAAACGAAACCGTGGCCGCTTGAACGGAATAAAACGGAGTTATAACGAAGAAGTTATGAATTTTTAAAGTTTGACGACGAAATATATTTTTTTTTTCAGAAATTTCAGCAAGTTATTTTTACCTTATTCGAGTCAAAAACGAGCCTTAAGCTTCATAAATTATTTCGACTTGTCAAAAATATATTAGTATACTTTGATACGAAGCTAAGGACATATAATACATAGAGAACGGATTTGAAACGACTAAGATATGCACGTTTTCATAAACTTGCCGTAACTATTATTTTTAGAAAAACTATATTATTTTTACGAGATAAGTGTTACGGTAACTAAAATGACCATGTTGACGGCTGTTTTTAACTATGATGTAGAACTTTTTGAAACGAAATGTCTTCTAGTAAAATCAAGATCACCAAGCATATTTTTCAAAACGACCAACCGTTTGTATAGCGGAGTTTTAATAAATTAATTACGGTTGTTTAAAATTGGCCGAAACTCACTTTTTACACAACAATTAGACAAAATCACCATCTTTAACCCTTATTATCTTTATGTTCGAGACCTCGATGACGAAAACTCCTGAACTGAAACTTTTAGATTTTGATACAAACTTTCTAAAACCGTCGAGTTCGTTTCCTAACGATCGACGTACACCATTTTACGACTAGTTTTTCAAAGCCATTTTTGTCAATTTCATGAAATTTCCGAAGACTTTATTTTACGACGAAAAGTGATAATTTCACCATAAATCATTACGAAACCATTGTAGGATGACATTTTGACGTAAATACTTGTAAAGTGATTTAAGAATGGTCAAGACGTCAAAAGAGTATTTTTCGACGATAAGTATTATTTTCAAAACTCGCAAATGGTATAAATAACATACGAAATGCATGCATAACATTACATTGCAACTCATTACATATCATATCATTCGTAATAGGTCCAGATTGAAACATCACGATATACCTCAGTGTACTCACTCTTGTCATCACACCAGTTTACCAAGTGAGTTTTCATAGCCCCGATTTATTCAAGTTTTTACATTATTTCAAACCTACGGGGGAGAATACATTGCACAACATTTTTATTACGATACCAAGTATGTTAAATTCATTTACATTGCTTGAGTTACACGTTGCCAGTTAAATGTCCCCATTTCAAATGCATGAGCCGTTAATTTCCTAGAAGCGTGTGTGAGTGGATAGATCTATCAAGGGTGACACCTCCATCCGGGTTGGTGAATCCCAACTAGTCATACGGATGCATTTCATTCATAAACATTATTAGAGTTGTTTGGCAAGACACTCTTTTGGGGCGAACATCAGTCGGAGCTTCGGTATCATGCGCTTAAGCAATTGTAACATTATTTTGTGACATCATTGTCATACCTGATTTATACTTGTGGTAGTCGTATTAACATTTACATAAACCTATGAACTCACCAACCTTGTGTTGACAATTTTAGCAATGTATTTTCAGGTAACTAGGGCATTATCATCATGGCATGATTAAGGAACCACCTTTTGAGTCGCGGCGTCGACTTACATCATTGTACATTATGGCACTTTCTTTCAAAACCATCGTTTGGACTTGTAATATATTTATATTTCCGCAAACTTTGTAAACTTTTGGGACCCATGTTGTAACTCTGATTATTTTATTAAATCAAACGATGTATTTTCCAAACGACACTTTAGGTCGTTCAATATAACTGTGATTGTGATGCTATGACAGTCAATCCCCAGGAATTCCATTCCGCTGCAAAACAGGTAATTTGGGGGTGTGACAGATTGGCATCAGAGCTTCAGTTATAGAGAACTAGGTTGCATCATTGACCCTAGACTATAGCTACATTATCATAGCATCTCATCATTTCATCATAGTGCATATTCACTTTTCATGCGGATTCATTTGCACTTTATTCGAGTTATTTACTTTCATTTCACAACGATTGTCACATGGATGCCCTTATATGTCCATTCCATTATTCTTTCTTCATACTCTAATGTGGAGAATTCCTTGTCATTCCCTATCATAATTTTTATATCAGTTGACTCATCACCGATAACGTCGAATGCCGAGATAAACCTTTTAGTAGGGCAAAGTCACTCTCACTCCTTGTTTCACCACTAACATGTCGAGTTACACTTTATTCACACATTAAGTCACTAAACCACCATACATTTGAAGCACTTACAACATCTCATAACCCATCTTTTGGGAAACCGTCGATTATTTTGAAAGATAACCTCAAACTTATCATTCTTATCACATTTCTTTGGAGCGTTTATTATTAACATCGGATTTTGCTACGTCTCACATTTCCTCTTGTTTTGAAGAAGATATGGCACCGAAGAAAGCCACAGCTGAAATGACACAAACGGCTATTCAAAAGTTGGTAAGGGATAGTGTAGCAGAGGCATTAAGGATTGAAAGGGAAACGGTGGCTGCTGCTGCTGCCGAGGCCGCGGCTGCTGCTGAAGCCGCAAGGCTTGCTGCTGCTACTGGAAATGCAGGAGGATCCGGAGTTAAGAGCTGTTCTTACAAGGATTTCAAAAGTGGAGATCCCACCAAGTTTAAAGGGACTGAAGGAGCCACTGCCATGGTGCGATGGTTCGAGAAATTGGAGTCCGTGTTTTTGCTGTGTAATTGCCCGGATGATAGTAAGGTCAAGTTTGCTACAAGTACACTACTCGATGGAGCATTGTCGTGGTGGAACTCATATGCTCAACCGATGGGAATGGAGAATGCTTTCAAGCTTACTTGGGAGCAATTCAAGGGTTTGGTAACTAAGAAGTTTTGTCCTCGAGCGGAAGTGAAAAAGTTGGAGACAGAATTCTATGAACTAGTAACAATTGGGTACGATATTGACACTTACATTCGGAGATTCCAAGAATTGGCCGCGTTATGCCCGTCTATAGTTTCTGATAACGAGAAGTTGCTAGAGGCTTTCATCGGGGGACTTCCCGAGGTTGTTCAAGGAGATGTGACTTCGTTTGATCCACAAACAATCGAGGAAGCTATTAGGGTGACTCAAAAGCTCATGGCCCAGGTAGTGAAGAGAGATAAGTACACCAACACCAACCAAAACAACAACAACGACGATAACCAACTCAACAACAACAAAAGGAAATGGGAAAATGACCAAGGAGGTTACAACAACAACCAAAACCGTAACACCAACCATCATCAACAGCAGAATAGAAGGCAAGAAGCGGGAATGGTTTATGTCGTTGCACCAATGAGAGGTAGAGGGTATGCTGGAACACACCCACTATGTAATCGATGTAATTTTCATCACTTGGGTCCTTGCCCTGCCCAGTGCCACAAGTGCCAAAAGCCGGGACATTTAGCCAGGGATTGTAAAGGTAAAGCCGTAGTCACATGCTTCGGATGTGGGGAGAAAGGACACTATCGAAATCAATGTCCTCAAAACCAAGGTCAACAAGTTGAAGGTGCTCATGGGAATGCATACATGTTAGGAGGAGGAGAAGCTCGTCAAGGTATCAATGAAGCGGAAGACTGAAGAAGTTCGGAAACTAACAGTCTTGTTTTTCTTTATGTACCATGTTGTACTAAGTTTATGTCTTTCATCGTATTCGAATCTTTATAACTTAAGATGTACTACTTTTGATAAACCTCTCGTTGTAAAATATTCTCATCTATCGTACTTTATTTTCTTTCCGATTTGTTATTACTTACGAGAATTTTACTTCTTTTTACTTCATCGACCATTTTAACGACACGGTTTAAATCCTTGTAAACATTGAGAGTTATAACAACTAAACCGAACGTCACGTCATCGTTCCTTAATTATACATAGCCTAGCTAACTATGTCTAATTCTGGAGGGATCACGTTATGTTGGAAGCAGTTATTTATAAATCTTAGTGCAAGCAAAATGTTCATATGTTCCAATTCAAAGTGTTGCTTATGAGAGATTTATCCGATATTTTCCTTACTATGATGTTTTAGACACTCTCAATCATCGATAACCGTAACGACACTTCTCCATGTCTTTTCTCCTCGTTATTCATCACAAACTCAAAAATTCGATAGACTAACACGAACTGAATTCAGGGACTGAATTCCTTTTTGGATGGGCGAATGTGACAACTCGCAATTTCAGGTCATTTCTCAAGTTTCACTATTTCAACATTTATCGTAAACTAGGTTTACGTGTTCCAAATTCGCGTAACCTTTTTGGTTTAGCGGCGAATTCATGATCACATCATCACGGACATTTCATATAGACTAAGATTAGTCTACATTTCATTAATATCATTTGCATTATGTTAGTTCATTCATGATTTTTGCATTTCACCTTAAACGCGTAAATTTTATATTAAATAAACGTTATCGCGTGAGTTATTATTTTAAAAATTTAATCCGTTACTTCCAAAAATGATCCCGAGATATTTTTATACTTACATTTAGTTGATAAAAACTATATTTTGAGTTTACCTAGTGTTTTAAATTTATTTTGTCTATAAATCGTTAAAGTTATATTATTACGACGTTTTTCTTAAAAACTACACTATAATTATTTTATCACTCAAATTTTGCAAGGAATGTATTTTTATAAATTTTTATGACCTAAAAATATTTTAACTTGACCCGTGAAAATTTATTTTTATTCAACGCTACCCTAAATATTTACAAATGCTACAACTTACCATTTAACATCAAAAAAATCTTACAAGTATTTCACATGTATACAAGTTAAAAAAAAAAAAAAAAAAAAAAAAAAAAAAAAAAAAAAAAAAAACATAAGTATGACAAACCCCCTTGTCGACAAGGGGGATGAGTCACAATATGATTTACTAAATATCTCATTTCAAGTAGTAAACAAATTTAATTTTTCACTTCATTTCATTTCATTTGTAACCAAAGCTAGACCAAAATATTCATCTTCTTTCTCTCTACAAACATACGGCAGCCAAGGGACCCAAAAGGAAGCATTTCCAAGTTTACAAGTAACTTATTTAAACACTAGTCTCATTTGTTGCAAGGTTTTGTAATACAAACCTCAAGTGATTAGGAAAAACCATTGTGTCCATAAACCTCATCATATCACTAGTAAGCATTCCTAGTTATATTTTTGTTTCATATTCATTTTTGTGGTCATATCATTTTATTGGTGAAACATGCAAGTCTCATGATATTTATACCATTTTTAAGGTTTTTAAGGTTTTTATGTGCTATATATATATAATCCATCCTATAATTACTCCTTGTTATATTTTAGTTTTGGTGATGTCTAGGAACCCATGACACCCTAAGAAGGTGTATGGTAGGATTAGAATAGCTTCGGAGTTGTTTTGAATGGGTTAGAATAGGTTTGGCGCGAGAAAAACTCATTTCGACACGTGTTGAAAAGGGTCTGTCCTTAAAATTTAATTCTGGAAAATCCGACAGTGAACAAAAATATTTGGCCTAGATATTTAGAAAATATACTTTAAAACGAAACCGTGGCCGCTTGAACGGAATAAAACGGAGTTATAACGAAGAAGTTATGAATTTTTAAAGTTTGACGACGAAATATATTTTTTTTTCAGAAATTTCAGCAAGTTATTTTTACCTTATTCGAGTCAAAAACGAGCCTTAAGCTTCATAAATTATTTCGACTTGTCAAAAATATATTAGTATACTTTGATACGAAGCTAAGGACATATAATACATAGAAAACGGATTTGAAACGACTAAGATATGCACGTTTTCATAAACTTGCCGTAACTATTATTTTTAGAAAAACTATATTATTTTTACGAGATAAGTGTTACGGTAACTAAAATGACCATGTTGACGGCTGTTTTTAACTATGATGTAGAACTTTTTGAAACGAAATGTCTTCTAGTAAAATCAAGATCACCAAGCATATTTTTCAAAACGACCAACCGTTTGTATAGCGGAGTTTTAATAAATTAATTACGGTTGTTTAAAATTGGCCGAAACTCACTTTTTACACAACAATTAGACAAAATCACCATCTTTAACCCTTATTATCTTTATGTTCGAAACCTCGATGACGAAAACTCCTGAACAGAAACTTTTAGATTTTGATACAAACTTTCTAAAACCGTCAAGTTCGTTTCCTAACGATCGACGTACACCATTTTACGACTAGTTTTTCAAAGCCATTTTTGTCAATTTCATGAAATTTCCGACGACTTTATTTTACGACGAAAAGTGATAATTTCACCATAAATCATTACGAAACCATTGTAGGATGACATTTTGACGTAAATACTTGTAAAGTGATTTAAGAATGGTCAAGACGTCAAAAGAGTATTTTTCGACGATAAGTATTATTTTCAAAACTCGCAAATGGTATAAATAACATACGAAATGCATGCATAACATTACATTGCAACTCATTACATATCATATCATTCGTAATAGGTCCAGATTGAAACATCACGATATACCTCAGTGTACTCACTCTTGTCATCACACCAGTTTACCAAGTGAGTTTTCATAGCCCCGATTTATTCAAGTTTTTACATTATTTCAAACCTACGGGGGAGAATACATTGCACAACATTTTTATTACGATACCAAGTATGTTAAATTCATTTACATTGCTTGAGTTACACGTTGCCAGTTAAATGTCCCCATTTCAAATGCATGAGCCGTTAATTTCCTAGAAGCGTGTGTGAGTGGATAGATCTATCGAGGGTGACACCTCCATCCGGGTTGGTGAATCCCAACTAGTCATACGGATGCATTTCATTCATAAACATTATTAGAGTTGTTTGGCAAGACACTCTTTTGGGGCGAACATCAGTCGGAGCTTCGGTATCATGCGCTTAAGCAATTGTAACATTATTTTGTGACATCATTGTCATACCTGATTTATACTTGTGGTAGTCGTATTAACATTTACATAAACCTATGAACTCACCAACCTTGTGTTGACACTTTTAGCAATGTATTTTCAGGTAACTAGGGCATTATCATCATGGCATGATTAAGGAACCACCTTTTGAGTCGCGGCGTCGACTTACATCATTGTACATTATGGCACTTTCTTTCAAAACCATCGTTTGGACTTGTAATATATTTATATTTCCGCAAACTTTGTAAACTTTTGGGACCCATGTTGTAACTCTGATTATTTTATTAAATCAAACGATGTATTTTCCAAACGACACTTTAGGTCGTTCAATATAACTATGATTGTGATGCTATGACAGTCAATCCCCAGGAATTCCATTCCGCTGCAAAACAGGTAATTTGGGGGTGTGACAGTTTCTCAAACTGTTAGTTCGCTGTGACATGACCAACCCATAATTGTCTCAGTTTGACCCATTTTATGTACACACTCTACTATTAAACTTGTTCAACCCATTTGACAGCTTGATATTTAGGCATGTATCACCTTATATGTGTGTGTTTATGATGTATCTATATTTTAGGTACTTCGATTAGAAGAAAAGTTGGAGAAGCAACGAGAAGATGGAGTTCATCGTGAAATCGCTCTAACGAAGGAATTTGAGGACCAGAGGGAAGATGATCGTTGTGAATGGCAAGCCAAGCTTAAGGAGTTCCAAGATATTGTGCTTGGAAAATCGCCACACTCCCAACCTAACTAATATATAGTTGACGGTATTATCTTTTGGTATATGTAGTTGGGTATCGAATATTGTCAACATTTTGTTACGTTGATCTCGTTACTCAAAAGTTAAATCCGTATGTTGATTTTTGGGTTTTAATCTTTTGAGATATTATGTTGTTTAAAGTTATGTTGAACTTGTAATTTGAATGTTAAATGGAAATGTACGTTCTCCCTGATGTGTGTACTTGCTGACAGAAAATCGTTGTTAAAATCTATTGTTGATATGTTGCCAGAGTGGGTCCTACATTTTAAAAAAATATTCTTTACTAACCAAACCGCAGGACATGAGATTTGACACAAAACGCACCAGACAAAATGCAATTAGGAGATATTATCAAGTCGCAACCTATAGCAGTCTGACAAAACGCAACATAGGATAATTTACTCAAATCGCAATCATGAACATTTTGCCAAACCGCAACCAAGAATATTATTTAAATACAAAATGCAACTAAGAACATAGTATCAAAACGCAGGCAAGAACACTTTCCCCAACTCGCAACCAAGAACATCATTATCAACAGGAACGCAACTAAGAACTATTGTACCAACTCGCTACCAAGAACAACGCTTAAACATAAAACACAACATAGAAAAAATTTACCAAATCGCTGTTAAGCCCAATTCAATGATCCGTTCCTAATTACAGTCCTATCTCATAATATTATGATCAATCAGCAGGCACCATAAAGTAATGGCAACAATAATCACATAACAGAGACAACCATAACCAAATTCCTCAGACACTATATGAAGGTAATGACATAATCTCAAATCTCTTGAATCAAGATAATTAGGTTAGCGGAGACATAATCAACACTCAATCAAACACTTAAAACAACAATTTATTCTAAACCCATCAATTAACCTCAAGATATTGTACAAACCTATGAAATGAGAGTGGATCGGCTAGAAAGACCTAATCAAGACAATCAAGGACAATAATTAGGCGAGTAATGAAATAAGTGATATCTAGCTAGTGTAATGAGCCTGTAATTCAACACATACCTAAAAAGAATTCACACAAGTATGTCAGGGGACAAATCGCAACAATGAGCACAGGAGAAAAATAAGATGAGAGAGTTTGAATGTTTTAGAATAGTGTTGACCAGAAAAATTGCAAGTCCATATATACCAACCCACTAAACTTTCACATCTAGGAAACTTTGGCCCCTAAGATATACAAACCGCAAACTTACTTTCAATAAGGATTTCACATATTGGCAAAATTGGCCCATCAACTTAACAAATCGCATACTCGCGTACAAAATCTTTCATGCATTGACAAATTTAGCCCCTCACTTTTCCAATGGTTAATATTTATCATGTTACATCCAGTTTGGACCCTCACATACTATATTATGAAAATTTAGAAATACCAAGACAGGACCACAAACAGATACGAAATTCTAGGAAACAGTTACCAGATAGCAATCAATTTCCTAAATATAACACATAAGTTGATACCACATCTAGTATGAGAGTCAGGATATAGATTAATGAGTTGAAGCAGCTTGACCGACATTCATAAATTTTGACCATTACTCTCCCCCTCAATCAATGACCCGATTTCAGGTAAACAGGTGTAGTCATTGATTGATTATGAAAATTTTATGCACACTTGACTCTGATTGATTTAAAGACTCTCTTTTGCTCTCTTGTGAAAAACAAATACTTTTCTGATAAATCATTTATGGAAAAATATTTATATAGGCATGTTTTGAGAAACACATATGAACTTCTGTTCGAACTTCATCTAAAGACCTTTGTCATTATTGAATGACATTTCTAGGACGGTATATGTTATCGATACCAGAAGACATGCCTTTAAAACTATTTTTTTTTCTTTAGTTTTTCAATTATTTTTAATGAATAAGATATGTACAACGTGGAAAACTGTATAGAGTATACCAGTATTGGATATACTCTTAAATGAGGTTTGTTAGAGAACGAGTCCTGACGTGAAGTGTTCAGGAATCATAGTACATGCACGTCAATTCTGACATTTTAGAGCTCCTGAACCAGGAGGCTTCTGTTCCTTAGGTACCTAGACTATGAGTCTTTTCTTGATAGAATTGATCAATGTACCTGCAAATGAGTGAGGAACACCTGCACTAACATTACAAGTATGTTTGCATTTATGTGGGTTAGCAGCAACGGTATCCAGACTTTTGGGAATTTCAAAATCAACCTTGGTGTTGCCATCGGTGGTCAATTCGCTGGTAGGAATCCATATGAGTCCAACATTCTTAAACATTCCACCAGTTGGTATCCACTTAAGGCAAGATCTAGGAGTGTTTGACTTCTTAGGCACAGTGGAAGATGTATCCTTATTCCTAGTTTCTGAGGTTTTATCATTAAGTGTTTTCATAGGAGAGAGATTAGTTTTATGAGACTTCTTCTCTGCACTAGAAGTCTTTTTATTAATCCTAGTCTTAGACGGTTGAACCTTAGCCTGAGCATTTTCTTTGGAGGCAAACCTTGGGATTAGCTTGTGAAGTGACTGGTTTTAACAAAACTTTGATCTCATCAACTTGGGAGGTAAACCTTGCTTTTAAATATTTTGGTCGTTCAGATATAAACGCAGTCGGTTGTCTAACAGCAGACCGGTTCCTATTGGGATGTAAAACTGGCTTCCCCAAGATTGATGGTTTTGCAAACTTAGTGTTCACACTTTTCCCTATAATTTTTCTGAGCTCGTTCTTTAAGGCTACTACTGTGAAACTCTTATCCTGAAGTTGAGCTTTGAATTCTTCAATTTTGACCATCAAAGATGTTGTTTGTTCTAAGGTTTTAGACCTAATTTCTTTGATTGAGTTATCTAGATTCTTTTGATGCCTTTTCAAAGACTCATCATCCTTGAGTAATTTAGCCACATAAATTGACAGTTCACTATTTCTTGTGTTAATTGCATTATTGTCTCGATTAATTCTGACTAAATTATTTTTCTCATTCATATCAGAGATATGTTTCCTCAGGTTGTTGATTGTCGAGTTTTTGGCTTGAAGCTGAGCTTTTAACTCGTTAATTTCAAAAAATTCATGAAATTCAGGTAATTCTAGATTATTACATGGTTTCTGTTAGGATTTAGTAAATCCAAGTATTAAAGAGTCGGTCACCTCAAGTATATGTAATCGTTAGTAAGCTCGTAGTCGTAGATTAATATAAGTTAAGTAGTATTTAGTTTAAGTAACACCGTGGAGGACGGACGGGTCTTTACCCACTGTATGCCTGATCCACAGCCCGATAGGTGGCGATTTATGTAAAGACTATAAATACTCTCTACCTTCCAAGGTAGAGAGTTGGAGCTCATAATAAGATTTTTCTTTCTCTCACTAAAGTTCCCAAACCTCTAACTTTCTCTCTCTAAAACTCATAATACGCCTATTTGATCTTATGGTTTAGTGTGTTTGTGAAATCCAATATGTTACAAATGGTATCAAGAGCCATGGTTTGATCATCTCTTACATATCTTTGGATTTCTAGTGACTTTTAGGTGGTTTTAGAGTTTGAAAAAGTTTAGTGGTTTTTACATCATTTGGATCATTTCTAGTGTTAAAGTTTGAATCTTGGGTGTAGTTTTGTGTTTAGAATCATTGTATGTGCTTGGGTTTTGATTTGGTAAGCTTGAATCATCATGGTTGGGTTGTTTTTGGATTGAAAAGTGGTGTTTATGTGTTTTTCTAGCTAGCGACTTGAGCCACGGATAAGTTGTCTTGGTAGCGACTTGCTTTGTAATTTGGTAGCGAGTTATAGTTGAAGGTCTTAGCGAGTTGAGCTAGCGACTTGTTTATTGAGACAAGCCGACAAACAGTACACTTAGTGGATTCTCCACTACGGGTAGCGACTTAGTGAAAGTTAGCGACTTGTACTTAAGTGTGTTAGCGACTAGGTATTAGCGATTTGGTACTTAGCGAGTTGCTATTTAGCGACTTGACATCTTAGCAACTTGGTGCTTAGCGAGTTGCTATTTAGCGACTTGACATATTAGTGACTTGGTGCTTAGCGACTTGCTGTCAAAATTTGCTAGCGACTTGGTGCTTAGCGACTTGGTTCAGGGTTTCTTAGCGACTTGGTTGATTCTGTATGTAATACGGTTTTCTCTTGATTTAGTAAAATTCCGTGAAAGAATCTATTTCCCGGTTTAATCATAGAGTTATAAAATCCCGTTTAATCTGTTAACATGTCTACCAACGTTCCTACAATCATCTCCACTGTTGCCGAGGATGTTCAAGCAGCTGGTTCAGATACTCGTCCACCCATGCTTGACAGAACTGACTACGACTCTTGGGCTCAACGAATCAGATTGTACTGTCTTGGAAAGGAAAATGGAGTCAACATTCTCAAATCCATTGATGAAGGACCGTATCGGGTTGAGACTACTAGAGACTTAATTGATACAGCTGCAGATGGAACAATGATCTATGGAATAGACAGACCAAAGACATATGATGAGCTCGATGATAAGGAGAAAAAGAGATTCGATGCTGATATCAGGGCTTCTAATGTTAGGAATTAGAAAATTCCATAGTGAAGAGTCGGTCACCCCTAATATTATCTAGCATAAGTTAGCTCGTAGACATATCTTTATTTACGTTATTTAGTAGTTTACTAGTTAGTTTGTAGCGTAGAATAGTATAGTGCAACACCGTGGAGGAAGGACGGGTCTTTACCCACTGTATCCCTGATCCACAGGCCGATAGGAGGTCGTTATGTTTGTAAGTATAAATACCCCTTCCATCCATGGAAGGGGTGGTGCTTCTCATAATCTAATATTCAACATTTGTGTAAACCTCTAGCAAGAACACCCCTCTCTCTCTACTTTCTCTCTCTAAAATGGAAAACATGTATTTTGATCTCCCAAGACCACCCGAATCATCAAACACATAATATTTGAATCCTAACAATTGGTACCAGAGCCAAGGTTTATTGTGTTATGGTGATTTGTGTGGTTTCGTACCATGGTTGGTGTGGTTTTGATACTTGTTTACTGGTTTGTGAATTTGTGTGGTCGGATTACTTCTTTATGGGTAAACTGGTTTTTAACAACTCTTTTGTTTCTGCTGGTCAAATGGTTACTTGGTCCAATCATATTGCTTACTGTTTTTATTCTCAAGTTTTTATTAACAGTCTTGAATATTATATGTTTGTGACTTTTGTACCGATATTTGTGTAACAAATTTGTGAAACAAAAGTGGTCTAGTAGTCTTTTTAATGGTCTAACTGGGTCAAAATCCGTCATATGCTGCAGTTTTTGTCACGCATTTTCTGGGTTTATCATGAATATGGTCGGAAAACTCATCGGAAAATGTCAAATTTCATGGTAGCGACTTATCACTATTTGTCCAGATTCATTGAATCTTGCTAGCGACTTGTATTTACAAGTCGTAGCGATTTGACCATCATATAGCAACTTGGTTATTCGTTGACTTTCTTGAAAGTCAATAGCGAATTATGTCAAAAACAAAGTAGCGACTTGCTTTGATGAAAAAGGTTAGCGATTTGTGAGTTTTGACTTACTAGCGACTTAGATCTATAATGCTAGCGAGTTGGTTTGAAATATGTTAGCTTCTTGTCTAATCCGCTTTGACTTTTGAGTCTAGCGACTGGTGCTAATAATGGTAGCGAGTTAGTACAAGAGCTAGTGACTTGACTCAAAGACTTATTTTGACCTAGCGACTTACAGAAATGATGAAGAAGAAGACTCAGACTCGACCACAACCATTACCAAAATACCTAAACCCACGACTTGAAGTCTATTAATCATCATCAGCCAAAGATTAACTTAACAAATGGATCTCAGTCTTCATCTCAGATTCAATACTCGATCTCGGATTCAACATAATATTCATCACAGATCCATAAACAAGAAAAATGATTGATCTCAGTTTTTATTCGTGTGACATAAAAGTTATATCAAGACTCAGAGGTCCTTAGACACGAATGATAACCATCATTGACCAGTTTGAAGATGTTTTCGAGCAAAGTTAAACATGTCACAATACTCGTTCATCACAGTTCTCATATATTCGAACTATGAAATGAAGCTAACAATTGATGTTAGTTCGTCTTTCATTCGTTCGTATAGACCAATCAAAAATAAACGAAATCTCAAGTTAAACCTATGCTCAAAGCTTTTGCCTCAAATTAATGTTCGATCCTTGAAATAAAATTAACAAGTAACGTTAATTGTTTTTTCTTGATCGTTAATACTTAACTAAGCAAATCGAGTATCAAGTCTAAATAAACCTACCTGTGAACATTAGCATGTTGTTGAGGCCATCCCTGTGGCAAATCATAGACACTCAAGCCAACCCTATGGCGAGGTCACGACAATCGATTGAACACCCATGTCAAGTGCTGTGATAGATGTGAATATTAGTTGAGATCTAAACTTCATTTGTTTGGTGAGTGTACTCTGATAAAAGTTTGGATGGGGGAAAATGTATGTGTGGTAGGCGCAAAAGTATGTGCTAGGGTTAGTTGTGATGCTTAGGTTTAGGTCAAATGGGGAGATGGTTTTATAACCGGATGATACTAGTAACGTGGATCGGGTCTTTTTTTCATTTGGATTGTGGGCTTTGAATTTACACGAGAGTTGGGCTTCATATATTATAACCGGGTAAGAGAAATATTTGGATGAGTTGGGTTTTTGTCGTAACTCTATATCATTGGGCTTTCGGATTTGGATCATGGATTGGATATTGATTGGGCCTTTGGACTTGGAACGTGGGATGTTTAATAAGATAACAAAAATTTGTTATCCGTGTGATTCTTGTTGGGTATAAGAAAAAACTGGATACAAATTTTTGGTATTACTTGGACATTGAGTGGTAGTATTTTGGTATGATTAAAATTTCACGAAAGGATACTAAATTCACGGCTTGAGCGAAAAAGTGATAAATGACTACGGGGTTTTTGTACGGTATTATTAACGAGAAATTGAAGTGACGTTTAACGGGTGAACTTCTTTATCTTTGAGACGTTGGTTGGTTGGATGCATGTCTCAAGATAACTTGTTGGGACATAACTATCACTTTAAGTGATTATGAATTGACAATCTGGTTATAACTGATGTAAGGAGTTACGTCGTCGTGCTCACAGTGTATAACTATCACCTTAAGGAAGTTGTAGTTCTTAGTGTCACACGGCGTTGTGGATTGTTCAAAAATATAGAACAAGCAGTAAGTCACTATGTTGGGATG
This sequence comes from Chrysanthemum seticuspe, assembly GCA_019973895.1. Lineage (NCBI taxonomy): Eukaryota > Viridiplantae > Streptophyta > Magnoliopsida > Asterales > Asteraceae > Chrysanthemum > Chrysanthemum seticuspe. The sequence goes on from BPTQ01000003.1 coordinate 60,821,819, forward strand.
TCTCCTTTCTTTTCAAGATAGTCGTATCGGGTTATCTCCATATGTGGTCATTTCTATTAGCCGTTGAATCATTGGCGGATCAATTTCAGCAATTCCCATGAGATATTCGACGCCATTTTGTTAATGATACCTCACAGTCTAAGCGAAATCTTTCAAGAATCTTCTGCGTCAGTTATGATTTTTCAAGATGTTTGCTTATGACAAGAACTTCTCGTGCTAATGATCGTACACGTTATGATGCTTCCGAAAGTTCGAAACCATCATGGGGGAGAAACGGGTACTCTGATGTTTTACGGTTAACCTCCAGGGAAAAGGAGTTTAATACTACTTGACTTAGTATGGTTTGTGAAGTTGTCTACAAATGGGTATAGAATTCTTGATGATGATGATTAATCGTTGATGAACCTGTGCATGTTCCCCTAAAACAGATATTCACCGAAACCAAAGTTGCCATAACACATTCAAGCTGACATTGTTTACGGTTTTGTCTTGATTTTTGTAAAATCCCGCGAAAGAACCTATTTCTCGGTTTAAATCATAGACTTGTAAAATCCCGTAACAATGGAAATATCCTGGTAATTGTAAAGTGCATATCCGGAACTATCTTACGGTTTATTCTTGGTTTTGTAAAATCCCGCGAAAGAAACTATTTCTCGGTTTAAACTTTAGAATTGTAAAATCCCGTGATGATGGAACCATCCTGGAGAAAAGGAAAGTGTATTTCAAGATCTTATCTGATGCTGGTGCTACAGTTTCTGCTTCAAAGAAGGGATAAAAGGGCGTGCTTCATAAATTGGATGTGTGTTTGGATATTCGTCATGGCAGTTTGGTTATTGCTTGGTTTTACGGGGTTCTATGCTTTTAACCATGGTCGGGATGAAACCATTATCAAAGTTCATTCAAATGTCAAAGAAGGCTAGATTTGAGCAGTTCAGAAGATGTGACAACGGCGTTAATTCAGTATTATTTATTTGAGGTTGAAGTGATTTATCACGGGCGAGTGTACTTAGTATCTGAAGGTATGGATGGATGGATGAAGATTCTTCAGGATCCTTGTTCGAGCTTATTATCAAAAATGAAGACTTGGAAATCTAGTTATTGTTGGGTGACTTTTACCTCTTCTTTTACCACTTGGGGGAATTGGGCTCTTATCACCTCAAAATAACTATCACTTAAAGGAGTTACATTGTAGTGCTCAGTGTCACATTCAATTGTGGATTTTCAAGAGGTAATGTACATCTATTACTTGATGGTTGGTTGGTTGAAGAGTATAGAGTACTTAGAGATTCAAAGGGGCATGAATTCTCGACACCGCTCTTTGTTACTTATGTGCAAGTTTAAGTCACGAGTTCGGGTTAGTTTACTTCAGGGTCAAATTCATCATATTGGGTTTTCTCCATCAGTTGTCACGACAAAGAGCCTACAGAATGATAATGAGGTTGATTACATGTTTTGCTAAGAGAGCTGAAAAGAGAGAGATTATGACGTATGAACACAACAGTTCATGCCTCGTTCTCCAAAGAAAAGAAAAGTGTACGTGTCAGTGCGCTTTATCTTCTGAAAAAGAGAAATCTTCTCTATTATGACCATTCTCATCAACATGCTTCATACTTTTTCCATGCGCTTCAGTCTTCAAGTGAACCGGGCTACCACTGATTGTTTTCTCATTCCACTTGCTCGATTATAATGAAGATGGCGACATCACGTGCTTATTTTGCGGGAGAGAAGTGTGAATAGAACATTCGGATGATTTTCACTTATTTAATCAAGAATGGCATCTCCGTATGCAATTCTTGAGGGGGAGAAGAAGTGTGAATTTTTGGCATGATTGATTAATATTTGAGAATATATGGTCAAACGGCTCCTAACTCATGTAAGAACCGAGCTTCTTCTTATCGGATCATCTTTACATGGAGTTTCTTCTAAGAGTCGTTGGTTGACATCTTCACTCGGATTGATGAGTTTATCAACAAAGTGCTTCCGGTTAATGCTTCACGTATACATCAACATGATGATTCCGAACAATCTCTCTGTTCTTGTTTGATGTGATTGGTAGTTTGGTGTTACCATCTTGTGTGTTCGTTGCGGCCTGATTGCTGATTTCCTTGATGAACATCTTTCTGTTCTTGTTTGATTGGGAGGGATTTTAGTTAAGGGGATTTGCAAGCTGTAAGTTAATTGGGATGCTTTTTGGTGGGATGCTTTTTGGTGTGAGTTGAAGATGTTAACTATCTATTCCCCATCTGAACAATCTTGAAGAAGGTCGAGTCTACAGTCTGTTCTACATTTTCTGCTACATGTTAGAAGACTAAAGACGAGTTGCATTTAACGATCTAAAGACTTCTTCTTAATCTGGGCATTTATCAAACAGATTGTCGATTTAGGGGAGAGCACTAATTGGGAGAAAGTTATAAGTCAGATTCAATTCCCAATTAGACTTGCTCATATACTTTAGCAGCGACTACTCGAGACGTTGATATTGACTATTGTTGGACATTTGACACAAGGTGATTACTTCGGAGTTAATCATTTATCACTTATTCGAGATTGAAGTTGACTTTCACAAAGGCGTGTTCTTATTTGATAACTTGCTCGGGCTTAAGAATTTGAGTTGAAGACTTGGCTTATCTAGTTACCAGCAGTCGAGGTGGATGGTTGAAGACCTGGTTAACTATCACTATTAGGAGTTACTTTGTTTTACTCAGTGTCACACGCATATGACGGTGTGGATAATCTCAAGAGGTGTTAATGTCTCATACTTTGTTTGGGTAGTGAGTACTTAGAGATTTGCTTGAAGCATAAATTCTCGACACCGTTCTTCCATCATTAGGTGCAAGCTTAAGATACAAATGTGGGGAAGTTGACTTCAGTTTCAAGTAGGGTAAAGCGGGTTTTCTTCTTCAGTGGTCACTTCAATTTGTCCACATAAGGGTTGATAAAAATAGTCAGAGAGAGTCTTCAGCAAGTTGATTCTCACAAGATTTCAAGAGTTCTTCTCAAATTTCTAGTATACGGGCTTATTATGTATTGCTGATTCTGAATCATCAAAACCAGAAACGGGGAAGGAGACTCACATCTAAACACAAAGCGAGTAAACTTGATGAACTTAATTCTTCTAAGTGATTGAAGATATCCCGGGAAGACAAATTTCATGACCGCAGAGAATCTCAAGGTTTTACTCATCGAGGCTTTTGGTGTTATTATTCCAACTACACGAGGGAAGTGATGTAATAGAAAGTTTCTGAAGATAAAAGAGGTACACAAGTGTGTGATGATAGAGATTGTGTACATTGGGGATGCTCAGCTGTCTCACTTGAGGGCTTAATATGTGATTCAGATATATAATCACTTATTCCGGAGTGGACATCCGTAGAGATTGTCATCCGCAGAGATAATCAGTGATTCGGCCTGCTTCTTCAATGTTATCGGTTTTTCTCTCTTTGGGCATTCGGGTACTTCGGGTTCTTGAGCTTCATGCACTTTCTTCAGGAGGAGAGAAAAGTATACATCGGGGTTATTCTTTAGCTATTGGACTTAATCTGCTACTTCGATGGTATAAGTTTCTTTGTCTTCGGGTTTGTGTGTTCGGGTTCGTGAGCTCTAGTCTTAGAGACTGACTGCATCAATTCAACTACGTGGGGGAAGTGGTCTCTTGACACCTTTTTTTGGAATGGATTGCTTCAGACTTCAGTGGTTATGAAATTTGAGAAGATTATTTTATACGTGGGATGATACGTTGTTGTTCTTGTTGATGATATAACCTCGAACGAAGAATCACGGTGATTATTCTTGAAAGGAGCAGCGGGATTTATGATAATGGTGTGCTTCTCTGTGCACCTGGCTAAGGCAAGTTTGAAATAGAGCTTCGAATCTGCTCAGCTAAAGGATTTTCGGTTTGGGGGGAAGCTGCCAAAGTCTCACTTTCAGATGGTTCAATTTCTTTCTTTGATTCAAGAGCACTGGAAGCTTTGGTGGTGAATGTTTAAGAGTTGATGACTTCTATCTTCTACGACGTGCTGCTCGATATCCTTATCTCGGTACTCGTATCATCATCTTCTTTAACTATATCATCTATTCTATCCTTGTAAATATTTATTCGAAAAACAAAATACAAAAATATAAAACCAACAAAAAGAAAATAGAAAAATATAAAACCTTCAAAAATCCATAAAAATCAGAAAACTTAAAAATACCAAAAATATTGTTTTATCTAGACATGTCTTCTGATATCGATAACATCTACGGTCTTAGAAATGTCATTCAATAATGGCACGGGACTTTAGATGAAGTTCGAGCAGGAGGTGTAAATATTTCTTTTTAAACATGTCTCAAAATATGGCTTGCAGTTATTTCGGACTGTAACCCGTGCTTAAACTATGAGTTGCTATTATTTCTGATAGCAACCCGCTCTTCAATGGAGGAAAGTGCTGCGCTAAATCAATTTTCAAAATATTTCGTGCACTTATCCTAAAAACAAATTTGAGGAAAGTATGTCGAAGGACTGCTGTTCCTACACAAATGTTTTTCCGTCTATAATTCTTCAGAAAAATATTTGTTGTGTTCAAAATGGTGGAAAATGAGTTGCTTGAAAATTAATCAGATTCAGAGTTTTTCGTTAAGTTTGCAAACTCAATCAATGACTTCAGCACTTTTAAACTTTTCACAAATTGAGTCATTGATTGAGGGGGATAATGTTTTAAAATCTATATCATCTAACGGGCTTTCTTAATTATCCTAATATGCTTAATTAAAAATGATGTTAACCTATGTTGAAGGACTAGGTGCCTAGGATATGATTGCTAGGATTAGATGATTAGAGTTTGATGTACACATTATTCCCATACATTTATATGATCTGATTGATATGTTACATTGACTTTTATTAGTCGATTGATGTTTGGGTGATGTCAACCACCATATATCTGTATGTGTGTTCACTAACGTATGCAGGTATATTGGTTATAAGAATGTTCCCGATCCGGATCCCACAATTGAAGATGATTGGATGCCGAAAGGAAAGGGTAACTATATCTTGGGTTGACAAATGAAGAAACGGAGCTTAACTGGACTTCAATGGAGGGTTGGCATGAAATGCAACGTAAGAGGTCTTACTGCATCAGCAGATGGTTTTCTTCTAAGTGATTAAAGAAACGGAGCTTAATTTGACCTCAGTTGGCATTCAAAATGCAACGTAAGAAGAAGTCTCACTGCATCAGCAGACGGTTTTCTTCCAAACCCTACAGCAACAACAGAAGCTTCTCAACCACCTAGCATATCTTTGTGCAGGATAATCGTGATGATACCATTTTTCTAAAACCTTGAAAAATAATGTTTTGAAAAAGGAATATATTGTTTTGAAAATATATTGGACTAAATTTTGAAAATCACCGGACTTCTTTTTATCAAAACCTAAGTCACTCAATTATTGACTTCTGTCATCGATTGAGGGGGAGAGTGATTTAATTTAAAATATTTTCATACAATATATCTTCAAAAAGTCCGTTTTGTACAACAAAAAGTGGTGATCTAAAGATTTAATGTTATGTCATGGTATGATTTTTTCTTTAGAATCAAGGTCTTTCAAAATGAAATCTTTTCTGTTCTTGTTTGATTGTGAAATTGTTTTGTTTTACTTAAAAGATCTCTTAAAAACTATCATACCTGACACTAACAATCTTTAATGTCTTAAAATGGTCCATATCTGTCATCTTTCAAAATTGAATCTTGCCACGTCTTTCCCCAAAATTTTATAAATGATTTAAATCAGTTGGGATCACAAATCTCAAATGGTTTGATATTTCTGATCGGGGTAGAGATCGTGTTTTAAATCTCAAATCTGTTTTAAATGGAATCGGTTTTAGTCCTTTAAAGGCACTCCTGCCTCCATGTGCCAAACGATTTCATACACAATGCACATGTTGAGGAGGAGGATTTATCCAAAAACATGATGAGTGTTTAAACCAGGCCACATATTCTCCCATGTTTTATTTAAACCGTATTAAATCACTTGGGATCCAAAATCTCAAAGGGTTTGATATTTTTGATCGGGGGAGAATTTGTGATTTAATAATGAAATTTGATAAAAGGTGATCGTTTTGATTTAATTGTGCACGCTGCTCGCTCATATGTGCTAAACGTTTCCGAATCTTGAAGCACATATTGAGGGGGAGCAAATAAACTATCGAGGTACGAAAGCTTTTTAAAGTGATTTATAAAGTACCTTGATTGAGTTTTTATATGGTTTCTTAATGGTTTGTGTGATTGTGGATGTGCTTCAAAAGAACTCTTGCCTCTATGTGATCAAATGTTTTAAAATATCCTATGCACATATTGAGGGGGAGAATTTTACCATGAAAATCAAATGGCTTTTTCGTATGAAAATTGTGATCAAAGAAAATATTTCAAAGTCCTCTTGCCTCCTTGTGCTAAACAATTTCTAAATCATACGCACATGTTGAGGGGGAGGTTTTCTAAATGATCAAAACTATTAGGGTACAAAATGCTTTGATCTCGTATCACAAGTACCTTGATTGTTTTTCCAAATGATTTTTCAATTGGTTTCAAGGAAGAAAGAACAATACCAAAAGACCGACCAATTTACTTTATGCATGGAGTTATATGGATGGTTAGGTTAGGTATTCGTTCCCACGATCCGCCAGAACCGGAGGGATCTACCCAGGGACAATCCACTAGATAGTGTAGAGTTCTTAGGTATATTGAAAAAAAGGAGAAAAGTGAGGAATGGGAAGAGTGCAGACTGAGACTGAGCTAGTACTGGAATAAACCCAACAAGGTTCTAGTTATGAAGTCTCGGTAAGCACTGAAGGGGTTGAAGAATGAAAAAGAAATGAAAGATAAAAGGGTGAAAAGAAATAGCCCTCCATCAATTCAACCTTAGGGCAGAAACCGGGTTCAATTCATATGCTATTGGTGTTTACTAAGGTAACACTGGTATTGAAGACAAGACATCATGGACCCAGTGATGCACTGCACTAAACTTCCCAAGCCACTCAAGTTCCTCTTAAAAGGGCTTGTTTCATTCTCACGGGGAACCGACATAATCTATCGACTTTCTCTTAGAGATGGTTGATATTGAAGTAGGAGACCCTCTCCCTAGTCTCCGGCACAGGAACCAAATGTGCACTATTGAGTCTAGAGCCAAGAGATCATCCACAATATCTTGTTAGGACACTAAATTCTTGAAGACTTGCTGTTTCACACAATGTGGAAAGTAAGTATATATTAAGAGTCCTACGCATTATCCTTGTGGTATTGCCAGAACATCCGAGTGATATGAAAATATTCACGATGAAGATGGAAATCCTTCTAGAGCCAACATCAAACAAGCTCTTGGTGGGTGACATGTGAGATCTTTTCAAAAGATTAAGCTTGTGACAACTGGATAGAAACGATGGGGAGATTCTTTCTTGAATCAACCTTGGTCCAGGAATGGAATTGACGAATACTTTTGGAAAAACCGTTCGATGTGCAAACCTTCTTTTCTCTAGCACGTCGAATGTGTACTTATGTTTTCAAAATTCAAAAAGTATCTCTGATTGAAAAATACTTTTAGAAAAACCGTTCGATGTGCGAATCTCTTCTTTTCACTAGCACGTCGAATGTGTACTCATTCTCTAATACAAAAAGTATTTTGTTTGAAAATTGATCTTTCTCATAAAACCTTCGTTGTATTGCAAAACTCTTTCTTTAAGCAATACGCGATTGTTTTTCAAATCATTTTTCATCAATCAGTGAATCTCAATTTGCTGGTTCACTCACTCCGTGTTGTCTTCTTTGAGACGTTCCGGCTTGAGAACAGCTAGAACAGCTGCGAAACCCTGTCAAGGAGATTCTTAGGAATCCTACCTGATCACAGGCAGTATTTATACTGATCAACGGGGAACCGTGGGCCGTGTACCTCAATTCAGCGAAAGTGATCAAAGACACTTTCGTGTGTTTTATTGCTAACTGTTGTTTGCAGGTACACTTGGACGGTTGCAGCTGATCAGAATTGAGGAGTCAATCCAAAGCCGCATGCTCACAGCATCCACACTTAATTTGAAGAAATCATGACTGGTGCATATCTACATAACCTGGCTCTGATATTTCATACTATGCTTCTGCTTCGCTACTGCAAATATCATGAACCAGTAAGGCTTCCGCTACTCTGATGGAAAGATGTCATGATTCTAAAGTGTGAGCATGTCGGTCCAAATGTCACAACTTCACATGAAGGCAACACAACTATGGATGATCCAAAGAGATTTACTGTGGCTGATGATCTCAATGAAAGCTCGAAGATCATCAAAGATGTGGATCAGTTAAAGGCCTCCACAGAAAGTACAAATCAATGCGGACTTTGAAGTTGCACTACAAAAGCACAAAGATTGCTGAATTGAAGAATTGAAGTCTACGAGCTCAAGAACAAAGTCAAGAATAGAATGCTAGGATTCAAAATGTAAAATATGGGGTGACCTCCCTTAGGGGGAGATTGTTAGGAATTAGAAAATTCCATAGTGAAGAGTCGGTCACCCCTAATATTATCTAGCATAAGTTAGCTCGTAGACATATCTTTATTTACGTTATTTAGTAGTTTACTAGTTAGTTTGTAGCGTAGAATAGTATAGTGCAACACCGTGGAGGAAGGACGGGTCTTTACCCACTGTATCCCTGATCCACAGGCCGATAGGAGGTCGTTATGTTTGTAAGTATAAATACCCCTTCCATCCATGGAAGGGGTGGTGCTTCTCATAATCTAATATTCAACATTTGTGTAAACCTCTAGCAAGAACACCCCTCTCTCTCTACTTTCTCTCTCTAAAATGGAAAACATGTATTTTGATCTCCCAAGACCACCCGAATCATCAAACACATAATATTTGAATCCTAACATCTAACATCCTACTTCAAGGTCTTCCAAAAGATATCTACAAGCTGATCAATCACAACACCGAAGCCAAGGCAGTGTGGGAAAATGTCAAGATGCTTCTCTCAGGTTCTGAATTAACTATGGAAGACAGAGAATCACAACTCTATGATGAATTTGAACACTTCAAGATGAAACCAGATAAGAGTGTCTATGAGTATTACGTGAGATTCCAAAAGCTTGTTAATGATATGAGGAACATCAGAATGACTATGCCAAACATTCAGCTGAACTCAAAGTTTGTGAACAACATGAATCTCGAATGGCACAAGTTTGTCACCTCTGTGAAGCTAACCAAAGGATTGAAGAATACAAACTATGAGCAACTCTATGCCTTCCTTCTTCAGAATGAGAGACATGCTATGTTTGAAAAAAGGATTCTAAATCAGTTCAAAACCAACCAGGAAGAGATAAGCTCATCAAATGATTCAACTGCCTTCTACTCAAACATTGGAATTACCACCAAAGCATCTCAAGTTATACCCATGGGTAATGGTAATCACAAACTCATTCCCGATCCAATGTTCAAGCAAGCTGATGCTGATGCTGATGCACACGTGGGAAACATCATTAATCAACTGGCTCTCATGATCAGTCAAAACATGAACTCTCTCCCATACACCAACAACAACCTCAGAACAACATCTAATCCACACAATCAAGCAACTGTCAGAGATGGAAAGGTTATGGTGCAGCTAGTTCAAGAAAGGCAGTACGAACAAGGAAGAGGTGGAGCTGGTAGAGGTTATGTTGCAAATCAGAATAGGGGAAGGAATGGAAACCAGGGTCAAGCAAAGCCAATCAAATGTTACAACTGTGGAGGTGAGGGACACATTGCAAGGAAATGCACATCGCCAAAACGCCCTCAGAATGCAGAGTACTTCAGGGATAAGATGTTGCTTGTGCAAGCTAAGGATAATGGTGCAGCTTTGGATGAAGAGGAGTTGTTGTTTTTGGCTGAAGGAAATGCTAAGACATATGATGCAGATGTGGATGAGCAACCAATTCAGGAGATAGGCCATAATCATCAGAATGCCTTTCAAGTAGCTGATTGTGATGCATACGACTCTGATGTTGATGAAGAACCTACTGCACAAACCATTTTCATGGCTAGCATTTCTCCAATGGTCTCTCCTAAAGTCTCTTCATCACCACAAGCTGGTCCATCCAAAGACAAAATCATTTCTGAGGTATTAAAATTATACGATGAAGTTGATGAGCAAAAGATACATAACGAAGTACAATCAACTGTAATTATTGAGTCAAATATTGAAAATATAGGTAATATCAATGTTGTCCCATATGATCAATATGTAAAACAAAGTGAAAGTGAGATTGTACCAAGTGATGCATCTTCTGCAGTCAACAATGATTATGTTTTTGATGAATTCACTGCATGTGCCCTTGATGATTCTATCATCTCTGAACTGAATGCCTATAAAGAACGTGTTGCTATTTATGAACAACGTGCTAAATTTGAGTTGACCACCCGTGAGCAGGAAATGGATGACCAAATGCGTACAACTATTAGAAAAAGTAGGTTTAGAGAAGAAGTATTAAAACAAGAGTTAAACTCCTTACAAGAAAAGCTTTCTAAAATTGCTAAGCAAAAACAAGAACTTCAAGAAAATGTTAAAATACTTAAGCAAGAATTCAGTGCTAAGGAATCAAAACTTTTGAATGATTTTTCTAAACTAAAAACCTTGAAAAACAAGCTTGAAAATAAGTTGTACGTACAAGGAAATACCATTCAGACTGCTCACTTAATCACTAAGCATAGAGTCTTAAGCGATAAGCATAGCATTCCCCTTGTTGAGGAACCAAATCCAGAGGTCATTAAAAGGGCTAGAAATTCTCATAAGGTTCTTTATGATGGCAATGAAATCCTTAAGCCTAGATAGAAACCGAGTTGTGTTGAGTGCACTGAGGAAGATAAGAAATCCGATGAAGTCACTAGGGAAAAGATGAACAAGAAACTAGATGATCCTAAATGTAAAGAGAAGAAAATAAATATCACACCCCATGATTACAAGAAGGAGAATTGGATTTCCTTGAACATGTTTAAGCCTCAAACGTTGTTAACACCCGAACAAGTGTTCTGGAAAAAGGATTTAGATAAGCAAAAAGCAGAGAATCTTGTTGTAACGAACCCTCCCTTTAGGAAAATACCTTCAGCGACTGTGTATCCTCCCAATACACCAATGCATTTAGTACCTAGGACTATTGCCACTAAAAGCAAGACCTTAATCAGTCAATATGTTATCTTTCAACTATTTGTTGATTTTGAGAAAACTTATAAGAAAAGGATCACACCCACTGGTATAACTGAAGGGGAAAGGGGTTTTGAGCAAACGAAAGAATGTTATTTAACTGAAGTCATGCCTTTCTTTAAACAACTAAAAGATCATTTTGAAAGTCTTAAAAAGGGAATGAATTTAGACATTAAAGAAATGGAAAAGGAATTTGATGCAATGATAGTTGAGGTTAGTGACTATGAGCGAGCACTAAAATATAATGAGATTGAGAGGAAGAACTTGCATACATTGAATGAGACTCTTATTTCTGAATGTATTACTCAAGATGTGTTTTACACTGCTACGAATTGTTCCATTAATGCTTCTCGATTTCATGAATTATCCGTTGCTCTGAAAGTCTCCCATGATCGTGTCATTGAGCTTGAAAAAACTAACTCTAAACTGCATGATAAAGTTGAACAGGATGATCATGATAACCTGGTAAAACAGTTTTCTAAATTAGAAGTTGAGCATCTGGCTTTGCAATTAAAATATCAACATCTGAAAGAAAATGTTAAAACCTCAAATATCAAGACATCTTTGGATGTTCCTGAATTTGATGCAGTTTTTGAAATTAGCAAACGTGATGAACAGATTCGAGCTCATTGTAACACGATCAGAAAGTTGAAAGCCCAAATTTCTCAATTAAAGGGTGAAATGAACAATGTGACTGGCTCCCAAATGCCTCCTCCTTTAGACTCTCGGAATTCTCAAAATTTTCATCTTCAAAACTTGGTCAATGCTTTACAAAAGGAAAATGAGAGTTTTCTAGAAGAAAATGAAAAGGTTAAACGTCATTTCAATGAGTTATTTGAGTCAATAAAAGTCACTCGTAATAAAAATAATGAACAAATAACTTCGTTGCAAAAGAAAATTGAGAATCTGAAGAGTCAGGTAAAAGGGAAAATGCCAATGACCAATGGGGAGAATGGTGCGTCAAAGGTACATGGTTGTAATAAATATGCTTTGTCTGTGAATTATGTTCCTCCTCACCTTAGGAATAACAAACTTGCCATTCAAACATATTTCTCATACCTTAAGGATAGTCTAGAATGTCTCCGTGAGATTGTAGAAGAGGATAAGTTAGAGAAACCACTTGATAATGCAATTGGTCATGCATGCTTATATGCCAAACGATCTCAAGAACTTCTAGAATGCTTAATTACAATATGCCCTAAATCCCTAGGTGAGCAAGTCAACCCCTTGATACCCTGTTCTATGCCTAATGCCAAGTATACAAATCATTCAATGCCCAATGTTATGAATGTGAACTTTAGTAGGCCTTCAAATATTTCAGATCCCAGCACCTCCAGTGTTAAGAAAGTGAACCTCAATGTGCCTTCGAATAGTTCACATCCCAGCACATCAAAACAGGAAAGGCAAAAAGTAGCAAAACCAACTAATGTTCTCGTTCCCTCTACAGGATTAATCAGTGACATTAAAGCGAGCAGGTCAAAGTCTCAAGACAATACAAGGAATGATAGGACCTCGCAAGCTAAGAATAGAGTAGAAGACCAACCTAGGAACTTTAAGCTTGAGTCGAATTAAATGAATCGTGTTGATTCTAGTATTAGCCATAGGCGTACTGTAATTAATTCAAATTCTGATACTATTTGCAAACCTTGTAATGATGTCTGCTTGAATTCTGTTTCTAATCATGAATGTGGTGTGAATGCTTTGTCTAATGCTGTCAAATCCCCAGTTAACATTGTTAATACAAAATATCATGCTAAGAAGGCAAAAAGGCAAAGGCGAAAGAAAGTTAGAAAATAGTGGAAGTCCACAGGAAGAACATTCAGTAAGATAGGTTATCAATGGATACCTGTAGGCCATAAGGTTAATCAGGCAATGCCCACTAGAAAATGGATGCCTACGGGTAGAACTATTCCCTTAAGAAGTGAACATACTTTGAATAGGGCAAATACGGACACTAGTACTGCATCTATTCATAATGATTCCATTGCCTCAATTTCTGATATGAATGTTTCTATCTCTGATGCGGGTGTTCCAATCACTGTTACTAACCAAATGGAACCCATTCTTGCATGGGGATCCCAATTATCCAGTTATCCATTCTTGTATGTGTTCAACTGCAGATCGTTCAAATCGTTCTGTGGTACCTGGACTCAGGCTGTTCCAATCATATGACTGGAGATCGGTCGCGGCTCATGAACTTTGTGAGTAAATTCATCGGGACAGTTAGATTCGGGAACGACCATTTTGGAGCTATTATGGGTTATGGAGATTATGTGGTTGGTAAAAGTGTAATTTCCAGGGTATATTATGTGGAAGGTCTTGGTCATAATTTGTTCTCTGTTGGTCAATTCTGTGATTCCGATCTAGAAGTGGCTTTTAGAAAACATACTTGCTTCGTTAGAGAACTTGATGGTGTAGAATTATTAAGAGGTACTCGAGGTTCTAACCTATACACCATCTCTATCGATGACATGATGAAGTCCTCTCCAATCTGCTTGCTATCAAAGGCTTCTAAAACAAAGTCTTGGTTATGGCATCGTCGTCTCAATCACTTGAACTTCGGCACCATAAACAACCTCTCCAGAAAGGATCTTGTCAGAGGCTTACTGTAAGATATAACTTTTCACATACACATCAAACCATAACACAAAGTAGCATATAGATGGAATTCTAGAGAGAGAAAGTTAGAGGTTTAGGGAACTTAGTGAGAGAAAGTGAAAGATATTATTATGAGCTCCAACTCTCTACCTTGGAAGGTAGAGAGTATTTATAGTGTTACATAACTCGCCACACTTTGGGCTGTGGATCAGGCATACAGTGGGTAAAGACCCGTCCGTCCTCCACGGTGTTACTTAACTAAATTACTACTTAACTTAAAAGAACTACGACTACGAGCTTTCTAACGATTACATATACTTGAGGTGACTGACTCTTTACTACCGGGAATTTCTAATTCCTAACAATCTCCCCCTAAGGGAGGTCACCTCAATCATGTATCAAAATTACATAGAATACAAATAGATATTACATTAACAATTGATCTTGTATTCTTGATGTAGTCCTTTGCTCCTAAGCTCGTAGTCATTGATTCTTCACATTGCATGTTTGGTTACTTCAAGTGGAGGTCTTTTACTGATCCACGTGATAATCATTTTGAGCCATCTTTTGAGATCATCAGCTATCAACAATCTCTGACACATCCTTTGTGGTGTTGGAATTATATGATGTTGTGACTTTAGGACCGACATGCTCACATTTTGGATCATGAAATCTTCACATCAGAGTAGCGGAAGCTTTTGTTGAATCATGATATTGGCAGCAGCGTAGCAGAAGCATGGAGTGAAAATATCAGAGTCATTGATGCACTAATCATGATTTCTTTTGAGATGAATGTGTTAAGTGAGCATGCGGCTATGCATTGACCGCTCCATTCTGATCAGCTGCAAACGTCGGGTGTACCTGCATACAACAGTTAGCAATAAATCGTACGAAAGTGTCTTTGATCACTTTCGTTGAATTGAGGTACACGGCCCACGGTTCCCCGTTGATCAGTACAAGTACTGCCTGTGATCAGGTAGGATTCCTAAGAATCTCCTTGACAGGGTTTCGCAGCTGTTCTAGCTGTTCTCAAACCGGAACGTCTCAAAGAAGACAACACGGAGTGAGTGAACCAGCGAATTTTAAGTCCACTGATTGATGAAAAGAGATTTGAAAAACAATCGTGTATTGCTCAATAGAAATTGTTTTTGCAATACAACGAAGGTTTTATTGAAAATCAATTATCAATCACAAAAATACCTTTTGGTTTGAAAAATGAGTACACAGTCGATGTGCTAAAGAAAAGAGTTTATTAAGCACAACGACCGGTTTTTTCAAAGGCATCCGTCAATCCATAACCTGAACCAGGATTGATTCAAGAGATTGAATCGCCCCATTGTTTCTGTTCAGTTGTCACATGGTTGATCTATATAATAGATCTCACATGCCACCTACCAGGAGCTTGTTTGATGTTGGCTCCAGAAGACTTTCCATCTTCATTGTGAATATGTAAACACATCACTCAGATGTTCTGGCAATACCACAAGGATAATGCGTAGGACTCAAGATATAATCTCTCTTTTCACATTGTGTGAAACAGAGAGTCTTCATTGAAAGTGTCCTAATGAGATTTATTGATGATCTCGTGGCTCTAGACTCAATTTGTGCATATTTGGATCCTGTGCCGGAGACTAGGGAGAGGGTCTCCTTCTTCAATATCAACCATCTCTAAGAGAAAGTTGATAGATAATGTCGGTTCCCCGTGAGAATGAAACAAGTCCTTTTAAGAGGAACTTGAGTGGTTTGGAAAGTTGAAGTGCAGTGCGTCACTGGGTCCATGACGTCTTGTCTTCAATACCGATGTTACCATCAGTAGCATATGAATTGAACCCGGCTTCTGCCCTAAGGTTGAATAAATGGAGGGCTATTTGTTTTCACCCTTTTCTCATTCAATTCTTTTTAATTCTTCAACCCCTTCAGTGCTTACCGAGACTTCATAGCTAGAACCTTATTGGGTTTATTCCAGTACTAGCTCAGTCTTAGTCCGCACTCTTCCTATATCTCATTTTTCTCCTTTTATCATCATACCTAAGGACTTCTACACTAACTAGTGGATTGTCCCTGGGTAGATCCCTCCGGTTCTGGCGGATCATGGGAACACATACCTAACCTTATCATCCTTATATCACCGTGCATAAAGTAAAGTTGGTCGGTCAATTTGGTATTGTTCATCTGCCATTGGATCCAATTGAAAACCATTTGAAAAATCAATTCAGATACTTGTGATATATTATCAAAGCATTTTGTACCTGAATTGTTTTTGATATTTTTAGAACGAGAACTCCCCCTCAACATGTGCATCAAGTATTTGAAAATGTTTTGCACACGGAGGCAAGAGAAAGAATTAACTTCTTTGATTACCATTTTCTAAAAGATATCAGCATCACTTCCCGTATCAAATCAAGTAGATATCGCATTTCCGGGAAGGATGAGGTTTCCATAAATTCGCTCCCCCTCAATATGTGCCTCGAGGTTTGAAAAGAGTTTTGCACATACTAGAGGGAACTTGCACATTGAGAAACGTTGATCACATTTCAGATCATAGGTTTAAGATAGATGCTCCCCCTCAACATGTGCATGGAAAATTTGAAATCGTTTGTCACATGTGGGCAAGATGCATGTACATCCTTATAAAACCATTTACCTAATTATCAGTTTAAATCACACATTCTCCCCCGATCACAATTATCAAATCATTTGAGATTTGTGATCTCTTATTGATTTAAATTGATTTTGAAAGCTTTTAAGGAGAATTGTGACTTGATTGTGAAAGCGTTTGAACTGATAAGGATCGGATTTTAAGACTTTAAACTCCATTTATAAAACATGCATGTATATCTTTTGAAAACAATTTTAATGCCAAATAACTTTTTAATTTAATTGAAATCATTCTCCCCCTCAATCAATGACATAGGTTGTTGATTGAGAGATAGGAATTTTTGACAAATAAGTCCTGATGATTATCAAAAATAGAGATTGAGTTATTTTTCAAAGCATTTAGTTTTCAGCAGATAAATGTTTATAGAATCAGAGCATGGAATTTTTAAAACATGATAACACATGGCTCTGTTCTTTCTTTAAAACCGGGTTACTGCCTGAACTGACAATAAACCATTTCTCTTTCTCCCAAAAATATTTTTTGATTTTTTGATTTTTTTTTTTTTTTTTTTTTTTTTTTTTTAAAGAATTCGAACAACATCTAAAGTCCCGTGTCATTCTTTGAATGACAGCACAAAGATCGTAGATATTATCGAACCGGAAGAAACAAAACAAAAATGACAATATTTTTAGAAGATTTTTCGAATTTTTCAAATTTTTATGGATTTTGAAAGTTTTATATTTTTCTATTTGATTTTTTGAAGGTTTTATAATTTTGTATTTTGTTTTTCGAATAAGTATTTACAAGAGATAGATGAAGATAGACCTTTACTCCTCGTCTTCCTCCTGAAGACGTTTGAGAGTTTCTGGTTGAAGGCTTTTCAAACCAAGGCGTGGAAGAATAAACTCAAAACGTTCTCTTGAAATAGCTTTGGTGAAGATGTCCGCTAACTGATATTCAGACCTCACAAAATATAGTTCCACCACACCTTTTTCCACTTGTTCCCTGATGAAATGATGTCGAATGTCGATATGCTTTGCTCTTGAGTGTTGAACATTGTTGCATGAGAGAGCAATAGCACTTTTATTATCACAGTACAGAGGGATTTTGTTGAATTCAAAGCCATAGTCAGATAATTGAGATCTCATCCATAAGATTTGAGCACAACAAGATGACATGGCTATGTATTCAGCCTCTGTAGAGGAAATAGAAGTACTCATTTGCTTCTTTGAAGACCAGCTCACAAGCTTATCACCCAAAAACTGAGCACCTCCAGATGTACTTCGACGTGTATCTTGACACCCTGCATGATCAGCATCTGCATAGGCCGTTAGTGACATACCGGTGTCCTTCGGGTACCATAGTCCCATATTGATGGTTCCTTGGAGATACCGAAAGACCCGTTTAACTGCTTCAAGGTGCTTTTTAGTAGGCTTAGCCTGGTATCTAGCACACATGCACACGGAGAACAAGATGTCTGGTCTACTAGCAGTGAGATACATCAGGGATCCAATCATACTCCGATATTTCGTTTGGTCAATCATGATCCCTGAGAGGTCCTCATCTAGTTTGGTTCGGTCAATCATGGGGGTGTCAACAGGGTCACATGAATCAAATCCAAATTTCTTTAAAATCTCTGTTGCATATTTAGATTGATTTATGAAAATGCCTCCGGGACTTTGTGAAATTTGTAATCCCAAGAAAAATGACATTTGTCCCATCATTGACATTTGAAACTTTGAACTCATTTCATTAGAAAAACGATCACATTCCATTGGGTCAGTCGAGGCAAAAATAATATCGTCAACATAAATTTGAACATGAGTTAAATGTTTGCCTGACTTCCTGGTGAACAATGTAGGATCAACTGCTCCTTTGCTGAATCCGGTTGATAGAAGAAACTTTGACAGTGTATCATACCATGCCCTTGGAGCTTGCTTTAAACCGTAAAGAGCCTTCTTCAAACGATAAACGTGAGTAGGATGCTCTTGGTTCACAAATCCTTCAGGTTGGCTGACGTAGACAACTTCCTTAAGATCTCCGTTCAGAAATGCCGTCTTTACATCCATCTGATATACCACCATGTTCTTACTAGCAGCATTAGCCAGAAAGATTCTGATTGCCTCGATTCGAGCAACTGGAGCAAACAATTCTTCAAAGTCTATACCCTCCTCTTGACGATATCCTTTAGCAACTAATCGAGCCTTGTTCTTCAACACATCACCATGCTCATCAAGTTTTACTTTGAAGATCCATTTTAGAGCTATAATCATAGCACAATCTGGAGCAGGTACTAACTCCCATACATCAAGACGATCAAACTCATGAATTTCATCTTGCATAGCATTGAACCAGCTATCTTCATTCATAGCAGTTTTAACATCTTTTGGTTCGATCTTAGATAGTACGGAGTTGAAGAAGCACCATAAGGCATCGGTTGCGAGTTGCTTCCGGGTTGATACAGGACGAGAGGGATTTCCAATGATGTTGTCTAATGGATGATCGTGAGTCCATTTTCTGAGGTGTTCATGTGGCATTTGTTGAGGAACTGAGGTAGCTGAGTCGATGTCTCCTGAAGAAGATGGTTCTGATGATGATTCAGGAGTAGCAAATATGTTTTCAAATGGAGCATCTTCAGGAGTCGCAAAGGGATTAACTTCATCATTGATACCAGAAACATTTCCATGATGTACATTTGAAGAATGATGATTTGTTGATGAGACTGAAGGATCAGCAGCAGGTGCTTCTTGACTTACAGATATTGAAATTGATGGATTGACTTCATTCACTGGAATATGAGCATCCTCTGTTGTAGGAATCAGCACCTCATTAGTAGTAGACTCATACAGTTCATCAAACATGGGATCAAACAATTTCTTTACATCATCTTCAGATGGAGGTACATATGGAGTTTCTTGAGAGGAGTTTGGAACAAGGGATGAACCAATAGGACTGTTTTGAAGTGCGGGTCCTGAGCTGGAGTGTCCAGGAGCCATTTGACCGGTCAGCTCATCAAACGTAACGTGAATTGTTTCCATGATATTTCGGGTTCTTTTGTTGTAGATTCGGTATCCCTTTTTGTTTGGTGCATATCCTACAAATACTCCAATGTCAGCTTTAGCCCTAAGTTTGCCCAAGTCTTGACCCTCATTAGTTGGATAGCACAAGGCACCAAACACACGAAGGAAAGATAGATTAGGTTTTCTGTTGTGGACAAGTTCATATGGAGTTTTTCCATGAATGGTGTGAATCAGGGAACGATTTTGTGTGTAGCATGCAGTAGCGATTGCTTCAGACCAGAGAAACATTGGAACCTTTGAGTAGATCAGCATTGTTCTAGCAGCTTAAACAAGAGTACGATTTCGTCTTTCAACTACACCGTTCTGTTGTGGGGTTCGTGGAACACTTCTTTGATGGCTGATTCCAATGCTTTCATAGAATTCACTAAGTTGTTTGTTGACAAACTCAGTTCCATTGTCTGTTCTGATAATTCTGACAGTTTTGTTTAGTCGAACCTGCAGCTGTTTGATGAGTTTGATGATGATATCAGGATTTTCATCCTTTGTCCTTAAGAACTTGACCCAGGTGAATCTAGAGTAATCATCAACCACAACTAACACATATTTCTTCCCAAAGATGTTCTGCACCCTCATTGGTCCACATAAATCCATATGAATCATGTGAAGAACTTCTGTGACAGAGTTAGTAGGTTTGGGTTTATGGGCATACTTCTTGCTTTTTCCCAATTGACATGCTGAACAAAGATGATCCTTTTCATACTTTAGTCTAGGTAAACCTACAACTAAGTCCTTTCTGGAAAGATCGTTGATGGTGCCGAAGTTCAAGTGATTGAGACGACG
The DNA here is from genome assembly GCA_019973895.1 of Chrysanthemum seticuspe. Classification (NCBI taxonomy): domain Eukaryota; kingdom Viridiplantae; phylum Streptophyta; class Magnoliopsida; order Asterales; family Asteraceae; genus Chrysanthemum; species Chrysanthemum seticuspe. The sequence continues at coordinate 60,842,072 of BPTQ01000003.1, forward strand.
ATGCCATAACCATGACTTTGTTTTTGAAGCCTTTGATAACAAGCAGATTGGAGATGCCCTCATCATGTCATCGATAGAGATGGTGTAAAGGTTTGAGCCACGAGTTCCTTTCAACAGTTCCTTACCGTTAAGATCTCTAACAAAGCATGTATGTTTTCTGAAGGCTACTTCTAGATCAGAATCACAGAATTGACCAACAGAGAACAGATTATGACCTAAACCTTCCACATAATACACTCTCGAGATGACACTATCACCAACTACATAATCTCCATAACCCATTATAGCACCGAAATGATCATTACCAAATCTAACAGTCCCGATGAATTTGCTCACGAAGTTCATGAGCCGTGACCGGTCTCCAGTTATATGCTTGGAACAGCCTGAGTCCAGGTACCACAGAACGATTTGAACGATCTGCAGTTGAACACAGACAAAAATGGATAACTGGATAATTGGGATCCCCATGCAAGAATGGGTTCCATTTGGTTAGTAGCAACAGTTGGAACACCCACATCAGAAATAGAAGCACTCATATCAGACAGTGAGGTAATGGAATCATTGTGAATAGATGCAATACTAGTGTCTGTATTAGCCCTGTTTACAGTGTGACCACTTCTTAAGGGAATAGTTCTACCAGTATGCATCCATTTTCTAGTGGGCATTATCTGATTAGTCTTATGACCAACAGGTATCCAATAAAAGCCTATTCTGCTGAATGTTCTTCCTGTGGGTTTCCATTGTTTTCTAACTTTCTTTCGCTTTTGCTTTTTAGCCTTTTTAGCATGAATTTTAGCATTAACAATATTAACTGGACGATTAACATCATTAGGCAGAACATTAACATCACATACATGATTAGAAACAGAATTCAAGCAGTCATCAGTACAAGGTTTGCAAATAGTCTCAAAATTCGAATTAATTACAGTACGCCTATGGCTAATACTAGAATCAACACGATTCGTTTTATTTGATTCAAACTTAAAGTTCCTAGATTGTTCTTCTACTCTTTTCCAGTGCACATTCTTAGCTTGCGAGGTCCTATCATTCCTTGTATTGTCTTGAGACTTTGACCTGCTCCCTTTAATGTCACTGATTACTCCTGTAGAGGGAATGGGAACATTAGTTTGTTTTACTACTCTTTGCACCACCTGTTTAGATGTGCTGGGATCTGAACTACATGCAGGTGCACTAAGGTTCACTTTCTTAAAACTAGATGTACTGAGATTAGTACTCCTAGAAGGTATCTTTGAGTTCTCTCTCTTATCATTGACTGATCTAGAATCTGAGCTACTCAAGGGTACACTACGGTTCACATTCAAAACATTGGGAATCGAGTGCATATCATATTTGGCCTTAGGCATCGAGCATGGAATCAAAGGGTTAACTCTCTCACCTAGTGTCTTTGGGCATATTGTTGTAAGCATTCTAAGATTTCTTGAGATCGTTTGGCATATAAGCATGCATGTCCAAGTGCATTATCATGAGGTTTCTCTAGCTTATCCTCTTCAACAATCTCACGCAGACATTCTAGGCAATCCTTAAGGGATGAGAAGTATGTTTGAATGGCAAGTTTGTTGTTCCTTAGATGAGGAGGGACATATGTCACAGATAAAGCATATTTATTACAAGAGTGAACCTTTGATACAACATTCTCCCCATTGGTCATTGGCATTTTCCCTTTTACCTGACTCTTCAGATTCTCAATTTCCTTTTGCAATGAAGCTATTTGTTCGTTGTTTTTGTTACGAGTGACTTTAAATGATTCAAATAACTCATTGAAATGACGTTTAACCTTTTCATTTTCTTCTAGAAAACTTTCGTTTTCCTTTTGTAAAGCATTTACTAGGTTTTGAAGATGAAACGTTTGAGAATTCTGAGAATCTAAAGGAGGAGGCATTTGGGAGCGTGTCATATTGTTTGTTTGACCCTTTAATTGAGAGATTTGGGCTTTCAACTTTCTGATCGTGTTACACTGAGCTTGAATCTGTTCATCTCGTTTGTTAATTTGAAAAACTGCATCAAACTCTGGAGCATCTGAAGATGTCTTGATATTTGAAGTTTTGACATTTTCTTTGAGATGTTGATATTTTAGTTGTAGATTAAAATACTCAACTTCTAGTTTAGAAAAATGTTTAACCAAATTGTCATGATCATCCAGTTCAATTTTCTCATTTAGTTTAGAATTAGTTTTTTCAAGCTCAATGACACGATCATGGGAGACTTTCAGGGCCACAGATAGTTCATGAAATTTGGAAGCATTAATAGAGCAATTTGAAGCAGTGAAAAAGACATCTTGAGCAACACATTCAGTAATAAGATTCTCATTTAATGTATGCAGGTTCTTTCTCTCAATCTCATTATATTTCAGTGCACGCTCATAGTCACTAACTTCAACAACCATTGCATCAAATTCCTTTTCCATACCCTTAATATCAGTTTCTACCCCCTTTTTAAGACTCTCAAAGTGATCTTTTAGAAGTTTAAAGAAGGGCATGACCTCAGTTAAATAACATTCTTTCATTTGTTCAAAACCCCTTTCTCCTTCAGTTATACCAGTGGGTGTGATCCTTTTCTTGCAAGTTTTCTCAAAATCAACAAATAGTTGAAATATAACGTATTGGCTAATTAATGTCTTGCTTTTAGTGGCAATTGTTCTAGGTACAAGATGCATTGGTGTATTAGGAGGATACACAGTCGCTCTAGGCATTTTCCGAAGGGGAGGGTTTGTTTCTACAATATTTTCAGCTTTCTGCTTATCTAAATCCATTTTCCAGAAGACTTGTTCGGGAGTCAACAAAGTCTGAGGCTTAAACTTGTTCAAGGAAATCCAGTTTTCCTTCTTGTAATCATGAGGAGAGATGATTATGTTTTTCTCTTTGCATTTGGGATCATTTTGCTTCTTATTCATCTTTTCCCTAGTGATTTCATTTAATATCTTATCTTCCTCAGTGCACTCAACGCAACTAGGTTTCTGCCTAGGCTTAAGGACTTCATTACCATCATAAAGCACCTTATGAGCATTTCTAGCCTTTTTAATTACCTCTGGATTTGGTTCCTCTACTAGGGGAATGCTATGCTTATCGCTTAAGACACGATGTTTCGTGACCATGTGAGCAGTCTGAATGGTGTTTCCTTGTAAGTACAACTTGTTTTCAAGTTTGTTTTTCAAAGTTTTCAGATTAGAAAAATCTCTCAAGAGTTTTGATTCCTTTGCATTAAATTCTTGCTTAAGCATTTTCACATTTTCTTGAAGTTCTTGTTTTTGCTTAGCTGTTTTAGAAAGTTTTTCTTGCAAGGAATTTAATTCTTGTTTCAATACTTCTTCTCTAAACTTACTTTTTCTAATTACTGTACTCACTTGGACATCCATTTCCTGCTCACGAGTGGTCAACTCAAATTTTGCACGTTGTTCATAAATAGCAACACGTTCCTTATAGGCATTTAGTTCAGAAATTATGGAATCATCAGGAGCACATGCAGTGTATTCATCAAAGACATAGTCATTGTTGACTGCAGAAGATGCATCACTTGGTACAACTTCACTTTCACTTTGTTTCACGTATTGATCGTATGGGACAATATTGATATTACCCATATTTTCAATATTTGATTCAATAGTTTCAGTTGGTTGTACTTTGTCATGCATCTGTTGCACATCAGCATCATCGTATAGCTTTAATACCTCTGAGATGAGTTTGTCCTTGGATGGGCCAGCTTGTGGTGAAGAAGAGATCTTGGGAGAAACCATTGGAGAGATGCTAGCCATAAAGATTGTGTGCGCAGTAGGTCCATCATCTACATCAGAGTCGTATGCATCACAGTCAGCGACTTGAAAGGCATTCTGATGATTGTGACCTATCTCCTGAATAGGCTGCTCATCCACATCTGCATCATAGGTCTTGGCATTGCCCTCAGCAAGAAACAGCAATTCCTCTTCATCCAACGCAGCACCATTGTCCTGAGCTTGTGCCAGCAACATCTTATCTCTGAAGTAATAAGCATTCTGTGGACGCTTTGGAGATGTACAGTTCCTTGCAATGTGTCCTTCACCACCACAGTTATAGCATTTGATTGGCTTAGGTTGACCTTGGTTACCATTTCTTCCTCGATTCTGGTTTCCAACATAACCTCTCCCAGCTCCACCCCTTCCCTGATCATACTGTCTTTCCTGAACTGGTTGCACCACAATCCTTCCATCTTTAACAGTGGCTTGATTATGTGGGTTAGATGCAGTTCTGAGGTTGTTGTTGGTTTGTGGAAGAGAATTCATGTTTTGACTTATGAGAAGAGCAAGTTGATTAATGATGTTACCCACGTGTGCATCAGCATCAGCTTGTTTGAACATGGGATCAGGAATGAGTTTATGATTACCATTCCCCAAGGGTATGACTTGTGATGCTTTGGTTGTGATTCCGATGTTTGAGTAGAAGGTTGTTGAGTCATTAGACGAGCTTGTCTCTCCCTGGTTGGTTTTGAACTGATTGAGAATCAATTTTTCAAACATGGCATGTCTCTCATTCTGAAGGAGGAAGGCATAGAGTTGCTCATAGTTTGTATTCTTCAATCCTTTAGTGAGCTTCACAGCTGTGACAAACTTGTGCCATTCGGGATTCATGTTGTTCACAAACTTTGAGTTCAGCTGAATGTTAGGCATAGTCATTCTGATGTTCCTCATGTCATTCACTAACTTATGGAATCTCACATAGTACTCATAGACACTCTCATCTGGTTTCATTTTGAAGTGCTCGAATTCGTCATAGAGTTGGGATTCTCTGTCTTCCATAGTTAATTCTGAACCTGAGAGAAGCATCTTAACATTATCCCAAACTGCCTTTGCATCCGTGTTATGATTGATCAGCTTGTAGATGTCTTTAGGAAGACCTTGAAGAACAATGTTTGAAGCCCTGATATCTGCATCGAATCTCTTTTTCTCCTTATCATCAAGCTCGTCATACATCTTAGGTCTGTCCATTCCGTAAACAGGAGTACCATCTTCATTAGTATCAAGTATGTCTCTAGTCGTTTCAACTCGATATGGTCCTTCATCAATGGATTTGAGAATATTGACACCATTTTCCTTTCCAAGGCAATACAATCTGATTCGTTGAGCCCAAGAATCGTAGTCAGTTCTGTCAAGCATGGGTGGACGAGTATCTGAGCCAGCTGCTTGTACATCCTCGGCAACAGTGGAGATGACAGTAGGGACGTTGGTAGACATGTTACCAGATTATACGGGATTTTATAACTCTATGATTAAACCGGGAAATAGATTCTTTCACGGGATTTTACTAAATCAAGAGAAAACCGTAAACAATCACTCAAGTCGCTAGATGATAATGCACTAAGTCGCTAGAGACAAATGCACTAAGTCGCTACCAATTAATTCGCTAGAAAACCAAGTCGCTAGAAACCCAAGTCGCTAACAGAAAAGCAAGTCGCTAAGTAGTAACTCGCTACAGACCAAGTCGCTAACCAAATTTTGGCAGCAATTCGCTACACAAGTCGCTAGAGACACAAGTCGCTAAAGAGCAACTCGCTACTGACCAAGTCGCTACCACAAGTCGCTACCCGTAGTGGAGAGTCCACTACTTGTACTTTAACTCGCTAGCTCTAACTCGCTAGCTCCAACACTGTAAGTCGCTACAAAAATGCGAAGCAAGTCGCTACCAAGAAAAATATTCCGTGAACTAAGTCGCTAGCATGAAAAACCATATAAACATCACTTTTCAATCCAAAAACAACCCAACCAAGATGATTCAAGCTTACCAAATGAAAACCTAAACACTTTTGATGATTCTAAACATAAAAGTACCAACAAAATTCAAACTTTAACACAAGAAATTAACCAAATGATGCAAAAACCACTAAACTATTTCAAACTCAAAAACCACCTAAAAACCACTATAAATCCAAAGATGTGCAAGATATGATCTAACCTGGCTCTGATACCAATTGTAAGATATAACTTTTCACATACACATCAAACCATAACACAAAGTAGCATATAGATGGAATTCTAGAGAGAGAAAGTTAGAGGTTTAGGGAACTTAGTGAGAGAAAGTGAAAGATATTATTATGAGCTCCAACTCTCTACCTTGGAAGGTAGAGAGTATTTATAGTCTTACATAACTCGCCACACTTTGGGCTGTGGATCAGGCATACAGTGGGTAAAGACCCGTCCGTCCTCCACGGTGTTACTTAACTAAATTACTACTTAACTTAAAAGAACTACGACTACGAGCTTTCTAACGATTACATATACTTGAGGTGACTGACTCTTTACTACCGGGAATTTCTAATTCCTAACACTTACCCAGATTAAAATATGAAAAAGATCATCTCTGTTCAGCTTGCCAATTAGGAAAAAGCACTAAATATGCCCACAAACCAAAACCCACTAACTCTGTAATGGAAGTTCTTCATACCCTTCATATGGATATGTGCAGTCCAACGAGAGTGCAAACCATCAATGGGAAGAGATATGTGTTAGTAGTGGTTGATGACTACTCCCGATTCACTTGGGTTAAGTTTTTGAGGTCAAAGGATGAAACTCCTGATGTCATCATTAAACTCATTAAACAACTTCAGATCCGACTCAACAAAACTGTTTGAATCCTCCGAACTGACAATGGAACTGAGTTTGTTAATAAACTACTCAATGAATTTTATGAAAATGTTGGAATCAGTCCTCAAAGAAGTGTTCCTCGAACTCCTCAACAGAATGGTGTAGTTGAAAGACGAAATCGAACTCTTGTAGAAGCTGCAAGAACAATGCTGATTTACTCAAAGGTTCCAATGTTTTTATGGGGTGAAGCTATTGCCACTGCTTGTTACCCTCAAAATAGATCTCTTATTCACACATCTCATGGAAAGACTCCATACGAACTTGTCCACAATCGAAAACCTGATCTATCATATCTTCGTGTGTTTGGTGCTTTATGCTATCCAACGAATGACGGACAAGATTTAGGTAAATTGAAAGCTAAAGCGGATATTGGAGTATTTGTTGGATATGCACCAAACAGAAAAGGCTATCGAATCTACAACAAGAGAACCCGAGATATCACGGAAACAATTCACGTTACGTTTGATGAGCTGACCGGTCAAATGGCTCCTGGACAATCCAGTTCTGGACCCGCACTTCAAAACAGTCCCATTGGTTCATCCCTTGTACCAAACCTCTCTCCAGCAACTCCATATGTACCTCCATCTGAAGATGATTTAAAGAAATTGTTTGATCCTATGTTTGATGAACACTATGAGCCAAGTGCTAATGATGTGTCATCTCCTTCAACAGAGGCTGCTCATATCCCTATGAATGAAGTCAACCCTTCAGTTTCAATATCATTAAGTCAAGAAGCGCCTGCTGCTGATCACTCAGTCTCATCAACAAATCTTCAATCTTCGAATGTACATCATGGAATTGTTTCTGGCATCAATGAAGAAGTTAATCCCTTTGCTACTCCCGAAGATGCTCCATTTGAAAATATCTTTGCTCCCGAATCATCATCAGAACCATCTTCTTCAGGAGACATCGACTCTGCTACTTCAGTCCCTCAACAACAGCCACATGAACACCTCAGAAAATGGACTCATGATCATCCATTAGACAACATCATTGGAAATCCCTCTCGTCCAGTATCCACACGGAAACAACTTGCAACCGATGCCTTATGGTGCTTCTTCAACTTCGTAATCTCTAAGATCGAACCAAAAGATGTTAAAACCGCCATGAATGAAGACAGCTGGTTCAATGCCATGCAAGAAGAAATTCATAAGTTTGATCAACTTGATGTATGGGAATTAGTACCTGCTCCAGATTGTGCTATGATCATTGCTCTAAAATGGATCTTCAAAGTGAAACTTGATGAGCATGGTGATGTCTTAAAGAACAAGGCTCGATTGGTTGCTATAGGATACCGTCAAGAGGAGGGTATTGACTTTGAAAAATTATTTGCTCCTGTTGCTCGTATCGAGGAAATCAGAATCTTTTTGGCTAATGCTGCTAGTAAGAACATGGTAGTCTATCAGATGGATGTAAAGACGGCATTTCTGAACCGAGATCTTAAAGAAGTCGTCTACGTCAACCAACCCGAAGGCTTTGTGAATCCAGAGCATCCTACTCACGTTTATCGTTTGAAGAAGGCTTTGTACGGTTTAAAGCAAGCTCCAAGGGCATGGTATGATAGGCTATCAAAGTTTCTTCTATCTACCGGTTTCAGCAAAGGAGCAGTTGATCCTACATTGTTCACCAGGAAGTCAGGCAAACATTTAATTCACGTCCAAATTTATGTTGATGATATCATCTTTGCCTCGACTGACCCCAATGAGTGTGACCGTTTTTCAAATGAAATGGGTTCTAAATTTCAAATGTCAATGATGGGACAAATGTCATTTTTCTTGGGATTACAAATTTCACAAAGTCCTTGAGGCATTTTCATAAATCAATCTAAATATGCAAATGAGATTTTAAAGAAATTTGGATTCGATTCTAGTGACCCTGTTGACACTCCCATGATTGAACGTACTAAACTAGATGAGGACCACTCAGGGATCATGGTAGACCAAACGAAATATCGTAGTATGATTGGATCCCTGATGTACCTCACAGCTAGTAGACCAGACATCTTGTTCGCTGTTTGCATGTGTGCTAGATACCAGGCTAAGCCTATTAAAAAGCACCTTGAAGTGGTTAAACGGGTCTTTCGGTATCTCCAAGGAACCATCAATATGGGTCTTTGGTACCCGAAGGACACCGGTATGTCACTAACAGCCTATGCAGATGCTGATCATGCAGGATGTCAGGATACTCGTCGAAGTACGTCTGGAGGTGCTCAGTTTTTGGGTGATGAGCTTGTGAGCTGGTCTTCAAAGAAGCAAATGAGTACTTCTATTTCCTCTACAGAGGCGGAATACATAGCCATGTCATCTTGTTGTGCTCAAATCCTATGGATGAGATCCCAATTATCTGACTATGGCTTTGAATTCAACAAAATCCCTCTGTACTGTGATAATATAAGTGTTATTGCTCTCTCATGCAACAATGTACAACACTCAAGAGCAAAGCACATCGACATTCGACATCATTTCATCAGGGAGGAAGTTGAAAACGGTGTGGTGGAACTTTACTTTATGAGGACTGAATACCAGTTAGCAGACATCTTCACCAAAGCTCTTCCTAGAGAACGTTTTGAGTTTATTCTTCCACGACTGGGTCTTAAGAGCCTACAACCAGAAACTCTCAAACTTCTTCAAGAGGAAGAAGAGGAGTAAAAGGTTTCCTTCATCTATCCCTTGTAAATATTTTTTCGAAAAACAAAATACAAAGTTATAAAACCTTAAAAAATCAAATAGAAAAATATAAAACTGTCAAAATCCATAAAAATTTGAAAATTTCGAAAAATCTTCAAAAAATATTGTCATTTTGTCATGTTTCTCTCGATTCGATAATATCTACGGTCTTGATGTTGTCATTCAAAGAATGACACGGGACTTTAGATGTTGTTCGAATTTAAAAAAAATATATATAAAATAAAAATAAATAAATAAATAAATAAAATTTTGGAGAAAGAGAAACAATGGTTTATTGTCATTTCAGGCAGTAACCCTCTTTTCAAAGATAGAACAGAGCCATGCTTTATCTTGGTTTTCAAATTTCTTGCTCTGATTCTTTAAACTAATCCTTACTATCTAATGAAAACTAGTTGTTTTGAAAAATAACTCGGACACTATTTTTGATAATCATCTGGACTTAAAAGTTTGTCAAAATATCTATCTCTAAATCAACAACTTATGTCATTGATTGAGGGGGAGAATGATTTCAATTAAATTAAAAAGTTATGTGTCATTCAATTGTTTTCAAAAGATAATCATGCATGTTTATTCACTGGAGTTTAAAGTCTCAAAATCCGATCCTTATCAGTTAAAACGTTTTCATAATCAAGTCACAATTCTCCTTAAAAGCTTTCAAATTCAATTTAAATCTACAGAGGTCACAAATCTCAAATGATTTGATAATTGTGATCGGGGGAGAATTTGTGATTTAAATTGGATTTAAACTGATAATTCGGTAAATGGTTATATAAGGATGTACAAGCTCTCCTTCCCACATGTGCCAAACGATTTCAAATTTTCCATGCACATGTTGAGGGGGAGCATCTATCTTAAACCACAAATATTTGAAACGTGATCAATTTATCTCAATGTGCAGTCTTTTCCTAATATGTGCAAAAGATTTTCAAATATCTATGCACATATTGAGGGGGAGCAAGCTTATGAAAACCTCATCCTTCCCCAAAATGCTTTATCTACTTGATTTGATTAGAGAAGTGATGTTGATATTTTTTAGAAAATGGTAATCAAAGAAGTTAATTCTTTCTCTTGCCTCCGTGTGCAAAACAATTTCAAACACTTGATGCACATGTTGAGGGGGAGCTCTTGTTCTAAAAATATCAAAAACAATTCAGGTACAAAATGCTTTGATAATATATCATAAGTATCTTGATTGTTTTTCAAATGGTTTTCAATTAGTTCCAATGGCAGATGAACAATACCAAATAGACCGACCAACTTTACTTTATGTATGGTGATATAAGGATGATAAGGTTAGGTATTTGTTCCCATGATCCGCCAGAACCGGAGGGATCTACCCAGGGACAATCCACTAGATAGTGTAGAAGTCCTTAGGTATATTGAAAAAAGGAGAAAAATGAGATATGGGAAGAGTGCGGACTGAGACTGAGCTAGTACTGGAATAAACCCAACAAGGTTCTAGCTATGAAGTCTCGGTAAGCACTGAAGGGGTTGAAGAAAGAAAAATAATTGAATGAGAAAAGGGTAAAAACAAATAGCCCTCCAATTATTCAACCTTAGGGCAGATACCGGGTTCAACTCATATGCTACTGGTGGTTACCAAGGTAACATCAGTATTGAAGACAAGACGTCATGGACCCAGTGACGCACTGTACTACATCTTCCCAAACCACTCAAGTTCCTCTTAAAAGGGCTTGTTTCATTCTCACGGGGAACCTACATAATCTATCGACTTTCTCTTAGAGATTGTTGATATTTAAGAAGGAGACCCTCTCCCTAGTCTCCGGCATAGGAACCAAATGTGCACAAATTGAGTCTAGAGCCACAAGATCATCAATAAATCTCTTTAGGACACTTTCAATGAAGACTCTCTATTTCACACAATGTGGAAAGAGAGATTATATCTTATGAGTCCTACGCATTATCCTTGTGGTATTGCCAGAACATCCGAGTGACATGTAAAATATTCACAATGAAGATGGAAAGCCTTCTGGAGCCAACATCAAACAAGCTCCTGGTAGGTGACATGTGAGATCTTTTCAAAAGATCGACCATGTGACAACTGAACAGAAACAATGGGGCGATTCAATCTTTTAAATCAATCCTGGTTCAGGTTATGGATTGACGGATACCCTTGAAAAACCGGTCATTGTGCTTAAAAACTCTTTTCTTTAGCACATCGACTGTGTACTTATATTTCAAAATAAAAGGTGTTTATGATTGATAATTGATTTTCATCAAAACCTTCGTTGTATTGCAAAAACAATTTCTATTGAGCAGTACACGATTATTTTTCAAATCTCTTCTTATCAATCGGTGAATCTCAATTCGCTGGTTCACTCACTCCGTGTTGTCTTCTTTGAGACATTCCGGTTTGAGAACGGCTAGAAAAGCTGCGAAACCCTGTCAAGGAAATTCTTCGGAATTATACCTGATCACAGGCAGTACTTGTACTGATCAACGGGGAACCGTGGGCCGTGTACCTCAATTCAACAAAAGTGATCAAAGACATTCTTGTGTGCTTTATTGATAACTGTTTTATGCAGGAACACCCTACGTTTGCAGCTGATCAGAATGGAGCGGTCAATCCATAGCCGCATGCTCACACAACACATTCATTTCGAAAGAAATCATGATTAGTGCATCAATGACTCTGATATTAGCACTCCATGCTTCTGCTACGCTGCTGCCAATATCATGAATCAACGAAAGCTTCCGCTACTCTGATAAGAAGATTTCATGATCCAGAATGTGAGCATGTCGGTCTGAAAGTCACAACTTCACATTATACCAACACCACAATGGATGAGTCAGAGATTGATGTTTGCTGATGATCTCAAAACTGGCTCAAAACTCATTATCACGTGGATCAGTAAAAAGGCCTCCACTTGGATTAACCAAACATGCAATGAGAAGAATCAATGACTACGAGCTTCGGAGCAAAGTACTACACCAAGAATGCAAGAACAATTTTTTATGTAATATCTGTTTGTATTCAATGTATTTTTAGTATATGTTTGAGGTGACCTCCCTTAGGGGGAGATTGTTAGGATTTAGTAAATCCAAGTATTAAAGAGTCGGTCACCTCAAGTATATGTAATCGTTAGTAAGCTCGTAGTCGTAGATTAATATAAGTTAAGTAGTATTTAGTTTAAGTAACACCGTGGAGGACGGACGGGTCTTTACCCACTGTATGCCTGATCCACAGCCCGATAGGTGGCGATTTATGTAAAGACTATAAATACTCTCTACCTTCCAAGGTAGAAAGTTGGAGCTTATAATAAGATTTTTCTTTCTCTCACTAAAGTTCCCAAACCTCTAACTTTCTCTCTCTAAAACTCATAATACGCCTATTTGATCTTATGGTTTAGTGTGTTTGTGAAATCCAATATGTTACAGTTTCTTATTTTGTAAACTTTCTTCCTTTCTTTGTATCGCAATTTCAAGAGAAATGCAATATTTTTCAAGTTTTGAGAATTTGTTTGAAAGTTCATTAAAAGTCTTTATCAACTATGTCATTTGTTTTGAAATATTTAGTCTCAGCTTCAGCCAAAGAACATAATTTAGTATCAAGTTCAGCACCATGATCAATTTGTACAAGTATATTAGCAGATGCATCATGTAGAACAGTTAAGAGTACCTCGGCACTTGACACCTGTTCGTTTACCGTTCTGATAGCTGCATCCACTTCTTGTGAGACAGGAGTTACTGAACAGCTGTTTGTATCAATCTTAGCTGTCTCTGATCTTCTGCATTCAGCAACACCTGATCCTTCAACTGATGCATTACCCGACTCAACACTACTATCTCTTGATTGCACCCGACACTCATTCACTTTGTCATCATACTGTGCTCTTTCCTCAATGTACTTTTTAACATTATCCATGAGTTGGATTAATGTTTCCCAAAACACATCAGCTTCCATCCCAGTGTGACTTGTAAAGCACCTTTCAGTCACATTGAAGAATGACTAAAATTGTTTGTTAATCACCTGAAGTGCAGCTTTGGATCCGACTTCTTGAAAATTTTCTCTGTCAAGTTGTTGTTCAAGCTATCCTAAGTTCAAGAACAATGTGCCCGTGAATGTTGATATATCTTGACGGAAAAATGCATTAAATACTCGTTCGAATCCCATTGTGAATCTTTCTTCAGTTAGAATTACTGAGAGGTATGAATGAAGTAGTCAAAAAGGTTCAATGCAACTCTCCTTTGCATGAACATGTTGTAGCTGTGACTGGTGCACTTCTCTCTTTTCTAAATCCGAGCACGAAGATCTCACATCATCATTGGTTGATTCAATCATAGTTAACCATTCAGTATAGTTAAGACTCTTATGGTTGTCAACAACATCGTAGAGTTTAAGTACTTCAGATATCACTAAATCATGAGTGTAAGACATTATGTTTTTGTTAAGTTGAACGTGTTATGATAACAGTTGGATCGATTCAATGATTAGTGATTGTATATTAAAAGGGATACTGGAAGAATTGTTGTTAAATTGTGGTTTGGTGATGTATGAATCAAATTACAGTCCTAATAAAATTCTGTGCAGGGTGTCTCCTAGACAAAACTCAAGAGTTTTCTTCAAATAGCACAAATCGTAACCCTTCAAATCACAGACAATAAAATCGCAGTTGTAGTCAAACCACAACAATCAAACCGCAGAAAACCCAAAACGCAAGTAACAAATCGCAGTCAACACAAATCGAAACCTGTCAAAATGCATAGACAAAATGGCAGACTATACAAAATGCAACTATCAAGTCGCAGTCAACACAAATCGCAATCAATCAAAATGCAAGATACAAAAATGCAGGAACACAAATCGCAACAATTGACAAAAAGCAGGGACAAATCGCAGCAGAACCCAAATCACAGGACACAAATCGCAGATCGCTTTCGACAGGTACAAGCACTATCGTCCTTTTGTTAACAAATCGCAACACTGTATTAATATAATAATCAAAACAGTAGTTCCAACCCAGACAAGTCGCAGCTTAACTCAGGAAAATCGCAACCAAAGGCAGACAAATCATACCAAGAAAATTTACCGAGAGACAAAACATAGCGACGAACAAGTTTCTTTTTCACCTAAAACCACCTAAAATTCACCCTTTTGAACGTGTTTGCATGGTTTCTTTTGCACAACTTGATCCTAAAAGGTTATAACTATCCTAAAAACACTTACTTTAATACCACAAACGTAAGAATCAAAGGAAGCCAAATATGAGACCAAAAACCTTCCAAAGCCAACTTTTCAATCTAAAACAACCAATACAAACGCACATACAACCTAGCTAATCAAACCATGGGCTCTGATACCAATTGTAAGATTATTGATATCATAACACCACAAATGATTAGTGTGTGGATTGTGTGTTTAGAGAGAGAAAGATGAGAGAATCGGATGTTTAGAGAGAGAAACAAAAATATGCAAGATTAGATTAAAGTGAACATCCAACCCTCTCCCTTTTGGGGAGAGGGCTATTTATACATGGTTCATACACCCTCCTTCAGGCTGTAGATCAGGCATACAGTGGGTAAAGACCCCGTCCTTCTTCCACGGTATTACTTACGCCAATCTATAACTACTAAATCTTAACAACAAGAAACATGAAGAATAACCAAAGGACAAGCTATTAGTGTAACATCCCGGATCACCTCCGGAATACGTGTCCTAGTATGAATAGGGCACCGAGACAAATACAGGGTAATCTAGCTTTAGCAATTGAAGGGAATAACCCAAACCCTGGAACCCATAACAGTCCGCCTCGTGGTCGAGCATTCTATTTAGGTCATGTGGATGCAGCCCACAACGTATAACGAGTACGTTTTCCTAGAAAATTAGTATTCTACCATATTATTCATTTTTAGTGAAACTTAACTTTGCCCTATAGAATTTATGCCTCTATTAGATAAGAGACCTAGATGCGTAAGCTTTGGCATAATTACTTTGACTATACACACCGATTATTCGTCAACATAGTTTCAACATCTAACATGGACTGAATCTCGGGACGAGATTCCATTTAAGGGGGTTTGACTGTAACCACCGGTAAATTTCCACCTATATTAAACTGATATTTATCAATTTTTTATGTCTAATTTTTTTTAAAACGTAAGCAATTTATATAATTACAACAACCAACTAATGTGACATAACTCACATTCTCAATAAACAAGCTCACACGCGGACCGACACCAATGTGCTTTATTTTTATTTCACAAAAACATTTCTATATGTCAAAACAGAATCAGACCATCAACCTTACTTTTACAGGATGGATGAAAAGTCATAAAAAGTGATATATGAGAATACAAAACTGTTTGGACAAATGAATGATACAATCAATTTATGCAAACTTTGGATAAAACACATGACTATTTTTTTTAACCATAAAGGATACATAAAACATTTTAAAACTTTTACCACAAAAAGTAGGTAAAAAAATTCGACTAAAAAAATGGTATAAAAATAGGTTAAACAATACACAAATCAACCAATGATAAAAACCTTAGCTCTGATACCACTTGTAGGATCATAGTATTAGGTTGATATGGTGATTCGGGAGGTCGGGGAGGATGGAAGAACACCATCTTTATGGTTAGAGAGAGTAGATAGAAAAGGGAAATTTAGATGTTTTATTGGTAATATGAAAGGGAAAAATACACACACACTAGTCTCACCCCTCCATGGAAGTATGGAGGGGTATTTATAGCCTAACACAGCTTAACTATTACAATATTATCTAACCAGTCCATGTGTTTTGGCTAAATAAGATAGATAATGTAATCATGTAAATGTCGTTCCATTTACGTGTTAGGAGCAATCCCAACATGTCAAGTATAAAACCTTACAACATTTTATTCGTCACTTTACGTTAGTTCATTAACATACGATTATTAAACTTTCACACTAAATGTTACGATTATTAAACTTTCAAACTAAATGTTGACTATCTATTAGAGTTTTCACTAAATCCTAATTTATTATAACTATGATTTTATGTAACTAAATCATAAACCCTAAAGTACAATACACCAAAGCCAATGTACAAGCTTCTAAAGAACAAAAACCTAACTTCACTTTATTTCCCGATACAAGCCCTTATTTATTATTTTATGATTTTATGTAAATAAAATTCTCAAAACCTACTTAATACGTACATGATTTTTACAAAATATAAATGAACAAGACTTTCAAGCACATGTACAAGTCTTTAATGCATCGAAACTAGATACTAATATAAAAATTATTATAAACCTCAGTGTACTCACTATAAAACACATAGTACAAGTCATTAATGCGCAAGCCCTAAACTAGACTTTCTTATATTTTATAAACCTAAAAGTGCAACTCCTTAATACCTAATGTACAAGTGATTAATGAACAAATATTAAAAACTATACTTTTATTACTTCTAAACCTAACAAAACTTATCTAAACTTAACAAAACCTAACTAAAGTCTCAAACTAAGCTTCCTACACATCTAAAACTCATGTACAACATCAACTAGCCTAAGGTACAAGTACCTTAAGCCTAGACGTGCCCTTGTTTCCTTCCTAGTCTAAATTGAACCTAAAATAAACTAAATCAACATTAACTAGTTTTTAACCACTAAACACTAACAAGGCCCAAGTTAAGCCATATCTTAAGCTACATTATCATGTCCCTTCTACCTTCAACATCATGGTCTAATATCTCAAGCTGTTCATGTGGCCTCTTTTTATCCAAGTAACATGTCGAGTTAAGCTTATGGCTCTAAAATGGAACACCATTCGATTTTCCACACAAACCACACATGGAGTCTTGAAAATTCAAGTGAACACCCCACCATATCCCTCCTCATCTTAACAAAGCTATACAAGTGGCACAAACCATTAATGGAAACCCTAATCTCTTCCCTATAAATATTGACCTAGAAACCTTCACATTTACACTTATTCCTTGTTCGAACACACCACACTTATACACACACCTACATTCTGAGTTTTCTCGTCCAACAAAAGTAGTAAGAAGCTTGTGCAAGAACCTAGAAGACTTGGGAGGCCTTGTTCCAAGTCCCAAGTCTTAAGTCTCATTTGTCCCTTTTCCTTAAAATCGAATTTACAAGTTATAAGTCTCTCAAACCCTTTTCAGTCTCTTGTATAGGTCTTAATCACACCTACATATGATGATAACAATTTCCTAATTAAAAACCAAGATAAAAAACAATCTATTCTTTCTTTTTTTTTCTTTTTTTACCGTAGCTACACAAATACCCTTATTTATTTATTTTTGATATTTGCAAAACTATAGGTTATAAATTACCACATTAATCCTCTAGATAATCTAGATTACATGTTAACAAGCTCTACAAACAAGCCATAAGCAGTTATAAGAATCGAACTAGTTTTTCTTTTCTTTTTCTTCTTGTCGCACATCACCCCAAACACCCCACTTTGAGTAATTATTAAACCTATAAGCTAAAAGCTACAAGCTGGGAAATTAAGCCACTTAAATAAGCCCATATCAAAGTCTATAAATCCACTAAAGCATTGTCAAAAACTCCTAAGGCCTCGACTATTTTCTTTTGTTTTCATGGTGTTGCGAGTCAAAAACCAAACGCACCCTTTTAATGGGCTTTAAGGCCCATAAACTAATTTAAAAGCCAAAAAAGTTTTTACAACTTATTTTCAAACTTATTATTACTTATTTTAATAAGCCATAATGTGCCACATCCTTTTCTAAATCAAAAACGCAAATTTGCAAAATAAGGACTATGAGTGTAATGCCAAAAATGCTTTGAGGGCCTATTTTGCAAAAACTCAAATTCTTTATATAACAAGGATTAAAATGCAATCTACATGAGACATAGGGTGTAAAGTGTCATATTCTAAACTATAGGGTAGGATATGTCATTTCACTAAAGTTGAGGGATACAAATTGTCATTTTATGAAAGTTTAGGGTATAAACTATCAATACTTGAAACTATATGGTATAAAGTGTAACATTTTATAATTATCATGAAAATATATTTTTAATGCATATCGACTCGGTTTTTGATAAAAATCAATATACGAAGTACTTCTATTTTATTATTGATCGAACAAACCTTAAAAATAAAATATGATAAAACATAATTTATCATCTAGTAACTTTTGAAAAGACTGCAAAACTACAAATCTTATCATTTGTAATTTTCTCTTTTAACCATACACATTATACTAATTTCATTCAAAGATTCAACACATAGTTATCGACAAAACACATGTTGTACAATTACTATAAACAATTCACAATAACAAAGTTTTAAACATCAAGCAAACATACTAAACTTGACATACCAACCCAGGTCGCGTGTCGGAGCCGTTTATTTTCAATACTTGACTTTTTCATACTACTGTATCACTAAGGTGAGTCATAGCCCCACTTTTACTCGTTTAATTTCTTTATAAACTCTTTGGGGAAGATACGTGCTCAAATACTTGCTTTGACTTCCATAAATGCTCGAAACAATAAACTCTTGTGCTAAGATATACTTTTTTATACTTTTGGACATGAAGTGTAGTTACGATATGTGCCTTAATGTATTATACTTATTCTTATATGCTTTATTCTTTAGTAATTGTTTAACTCCTAGATGGAGCTATTGGAGAGGTATTGATAGTACTATCGGGCTGACGCCCCTACCCTTGGTCCCAAATTCATGGCCTTGGTTGAATATTTTTGTGTATTATTGTTTATTCTTGTCATGAGGTTCAGTTGGCTATTATTCTTTACATTAAGTTCTTGCATATATCGTATACTTACGTCTTACTCATACTATATTTTAGCAGTGGATTGTAAACACATAGGCTGCAAGTTTTGTATGGGCGAGACTTGGAACTGAATGGATTTACAATGCCTTTGATTTGGGAACATTCTTTAAATGCTTAACAATTTAACTAAACTCTATGAACTCACCAACCTTTGTGTTGACACTTTTTAGCATGTTTATCTCAGGTTAGTAAGGCGATAGCGGATGCATGGATCGTAGAGTCATTTGCATGCTTTGGAGACTTATGCTTTTATCCTTTACCTTTCGATACATTTTGAAAACATTTATGTAATCATATACTTTGAGACCTCTTGTAATAATGCTGATTTAAATAATTCGAATGGTAACTTTTCAAAACGTCTCATTTAGAGGTCGTTTTCTATACCTTGTGCTTTGTATTAAGAAGTAGCACCCAATTGACACTATCGTTCCGCTGCGATATTTTGCGAGTGTTACAGATTGGTATCAGAGCCTTGGTTATAGAGAACTAGGTTGCATTTAGTACCTATACGATAACTACTATATACATTAAGACTCTCCTATTGGATGTTATGGTTTTTGTACCGATAGGGTAATCCCAGAATTTATTCAAGTCATCAAAAATGTGAAGCTCAGTAATAACTGGTTATTTAACTCGATCTTGTGACAATTCTTGTTTGATGAGACATGAGGTTGAGTTAAATAAAGGTTATTATTTAGCTGTAGAGATTTCATGATTTGCTCGAGGATGGGAGTTCTCTTAAGGATACTTTTTAGGAATTGTTAGAAACTAAACTTTCCGTGACTTTAGCACCTAGGAGAGATTCCTATGTACCAAATGCGATACTCCCTAGATACCCACACTACACCATTTAGGATCGGATGATGGAATGTCTATCTATTAAGTAACATCAATCTCTAAGATATGTGTGCTTGGTGATATGTACACGTGTGAAAGGAGGCAATTATAATTATGGTGGCCAACATAATTCTAAATAAATCAAGATCAACGTGGACATATGTGACCATGCATACGTTGATCGGCATTGGCGCCCTTTAGGAAACAACTTTTGATGTGATATTATGTGTGAAAACGTTAAGTATAGATTGGATGTTCAACGGTTTTCCCTCACTCTGACGTTCACTAAATGTCCTTCCTGGTAGAAAACATGGCATCAAGGAGGACAACTTGTAGCACTAGCCGAGGAGATGCGGCACTAAGAGGTGGAAGGACTAGTGAACGTGGAGGTAGAGGAGGTGGTCACGGCATTGGTAGCAATGATAAAAACGATGGTGGAAATCCTGATTTTGTCGTCATCATCTCTCAACGTACAGCTTCAAAACTTGCTTCCTACTATTTTCACTCAGGTTGGAAATCATATCAATAACTCAGGAAACCACGGAAGCATAAATGCAGACACAATGATGTAGGAGGGAATGGTAATAACAACAACAGAACTGGGTGCACGTATAAGGAATTTACGGCATGCAAGCCAATAGAGTTTGATGGTAAGGGAGGTGCATTTGAGTATACTTGATGGGTTGAAAAGATGGAGTCAGTGATCGTCATTAGTAGCTATGCAACTGATGTAGGATTTATGACCAGGATTTTAATTTCTAAGGTCTTGTTTACCTAAGGTCTACTTATTGCACTAACGAGCAGTGAACCCGATCGTGCGTAGTATAGAAGGTGGTAAAGCCGAGGTCGTTCCCAAGATCTATGTAGATTTGGATCATAATTAAGTCTAATGTTACGGTTTTTAAAGAGTTTTAAGTTGAAAGATTAATTTAACTAAATAACAAGAAATGAAATGCGAAAAATAAATTGAAGCTGTGAACAATAGAGAAAAAGTGTGCTAACCTAATTATTCATCCTATCATGCTATGTCTATGTTTTCTAATTACTTCCTATTGTTTCAAGTGGGGGTTCAATTCGCTAGACTCCTTTGGTAAATTTGTCATAGCCTATTAGAAAAAGGTTCCTACCTGACGTCAAAGGCCTACCATTTAGGGAGACAGGGATCTCTAGCAACCTAAGCTAAGTCATTAAGTACGCTACGTGCAAGATTCAAAACAATGTGTGCCCTGGTGGTAGCATCTTAGACACACATCCCTAAATTATTAAGTTCCTCCTTCCGAATGGTGATCCTTTTGTCAATTCGTACAAGAGGGATTGATAGTCTTTTGGTCAATTCTTACCAAGCCTCTCTACCTACTTCCCTAGGGTCCTTTGGTCAATTCTCCTAAGCAAGTAAATACAATCGCAACTCAAAACTACCGAAGCTAGGATGACTACCAACAAACTATGCATGCATACACTAGAAACAATAATAGAATATCGAAAACATAAACAACACAATCAAGGAATCATAACTAGGCTAGCACCAAAGGTGCTTAGCCGATCATATTAAAACACACAATCAAATCAATGTTTAACATAATTAATGAAGACATGAATTAAAGTGTAATGAAATTGTAACACCCCAACCCGACAAGGGTAGAAGTGTCACATTCTGGTGTCATATCAGAACATACAATTAAAAGCGGAAGTCTTAAGAATAAAGTATCAAGTCATTTAAACAATGATTTACAAGGAAAATTACAAAACCCAAAATTTCTAAGATAAAATGAAATCTCAAAACAAAAGCCCGCCAAAATAAGTCCAAATAATAAGGTAACTAGGGTTAGTCCACTCAGATAATCCACCTCTCAGCCCAATCAAAGCCCATCTTCAAACCTAAAACCTGCCGCAGGAAAAGAAATGCGGCTGAGCTTAAAAAGCCCAGTGAACAGATATAACAAAACGAAAGCTAAATAAAATCTGAAATGCGAAATGAAACAAAGGAAACGGATAACAAAGTCGCAGCGAAATGAGGACAATGAGTCAATGAGGATCCTGCAGAACACAATTATACAGATATCCAAAGCACCTAAAACAAGGAGAACGAAGCAAAGCAAAGCATCATGACAAGCATACAAGCACATACAAACCAGGCATACAAGTACTGAAACATAAGCAAGCATAGCAGACGTCATATCCACACAACATATACAGCATACAATCAATTCAGGAAATCAGAAGACATACAAGCCAAACAGATATCTACCGGAAAGCGGAAGCAATTAATTAATAAGTGAGCATGGCAATTCACACAGGTCAAAACCCTTAGTTGAAAACATAACCAGTATCATAACAGCGGAAGTACTAACAACAGTCAACACATGGCAGTCACACGTAATAAGTAGGAATACAGTATAAAGATATAATTAAATGAATTAAAGACATAGCAGGGCAACTAAACAAATTAACAAGCCAGACGTCACAAGCTGAACCATTTACCCAATCAAACCGTAGCATAAACTGAAATGCAAACATGGCAGGTCAACAACAAGCAGATAAGGAAACTATCAGATAATCATAGTCCACGAAATTATCTGAACAAGTACACATAATAAACAGACAAAACTATCGATACACATTAGCATGGTCACCAGACAATTCAGAGGGTCACATAACAGTGAGATCACATATCATCAGTTGAAAACAGGTAACTCAGATAACCACATATTAATCACATCATAGCAGGATAATCAGTAGTCACGTAAAACATGAATAGCATAATCAAATTCAATAAGCATATAATAGCCCAGTACGTGAATGGAACCATAGTCTGAAGTAACGGAATGAAAGTGTGACAGATCAATGTAATGGAGTATCTATATCTTGGTAAAAGTGAATCATATAAGGGTATTGAGTAATGAACAAGTAATACAGATTATGGTGCGTTGGGAAATACGGAAGGTACAATATAGGTTTATCAAAAGTGTAAGGGTTATCAGAAATCTACCCGAGCCCGGAAACATATCATATCATATCATATCATAAGTAGCCATTGTATTCGGAGGGGTGACCTCGGAATACCATACATAATAGGAGGGGAGACCTCAGTAACAAATGGAGTAGCTAGCTCCCAGAATTGTGAAGACGCGGATTGCACCCGACATCATTCACCATATATATCTATCAAACAGATCAAATCCCTCGAAACATATCATATCTAGGATGCATCCATACGCCCCCCAGTGGCCAAATCATATACAAATCATATCATATCATAACATATCATAATAGGAGACGGTGTGGAACATCACTCAACCACACTAAAGTCATGCCATTGGTGCATCAATGACACGGTCAGGTTACCTTCCTGACTAGGAAACATATTTGGCTCGGGTATCAAACTGAAGGGTCAAAGCATAATCATATCATAAGGGTTCATATCAAAGGTTCAGAAGTCAAAGGTTCATATCAGATTTCCATAACATAAGTTCATAATCAGATGGTTAAGGTTCATAATCAGAAGTTCATAATCATAACAAACGAATATCATGGCGAACAGAATCATATCAAGGGGTTATGTCGGAATCATATCAAAAGGATCATAGCATAAGGAAATTATAGCAAAGGAATATCATAAGTGAAGTAAAGTTAAGGATCGAAAAGTTATGAGAAATCCCTACTGAAAAAGGGATAGAATATCTGTACCTCAAATCGCAAATGAAACTATATTGGAAAAACACAAGGGTCAGCAGTTACTCCTCCTTCAGCGAATCTACACGAATTATGGTTCGCATATTAATTATTAGCTCATTTAATGTCGTAACGGATTTCTTGCTTATATGAATCGTATTAATATTTTTAGAGTTATTAAGCGTATTCTCATTTTTAGTAATGAACCGAAATAAATACTTTAGGGTAGTAATTATTAATTAGCCAAACTTAGGGGTTACAAATGATAAATGGTAAATTTAATGGTTTAATATGGCAATATAGCAAAGTTAGAGGTCAGATAAGATAGATTCCAAAGATTAGGGCCTAATATGACAAGTTATAAAAGTATAAGGGTTGCATGCGAAAATTATCAAAGTTTAAGGGTTTAAAGAGTAAATAGCTTAAGTATATAATAAAATTTAATTTTAGTTACATGTAGTACAGATTCCAAGTTTTCATTTTACCATTTATTTTCAGTATTCAATCTCGAAACAGTTCATGCTCGCCCGCGGTTCAAATGATTAATATTTACGACCAAGTGAACATGTGTTTTGATTGACCCCCGACTCAACTAACCCGTCATGCTTTCAAAATACAAAATGACTCAATCGTTACTCCCGCGATCACCCTCCAACATACCCCTATGAGACCCCTTTTAAAAAACAGTTTACATGTCCCAAAATAGTTACCCTTTTTTACCCAACCCAAACGAGGCAACCATGACCCATACATAAGCATGATTATCCTTGACCCATTCGCTACACACTACTATGCATGCACAGCCACTGTTTACACAATTTGGTTTTAAATCTTTTGGCATGCAAGGTAAACAAGTATATAAATTCTAAATTCAAGTATTCACCCATGTGACCCACAAGCAAGATTTACCCCCACGTTAAAAGTTTTAACGAGCCAAGCTCACCAAGACATTCACTTATGATCATATGGTTTATATGTTAAAACAACCCACACGACAACATATCAATAAAACATCACCATGGTAGAAAATAAAAAAAAGTCAAAACAGATTTCCTAGGAGCATTATATGAATCGAGATATGTATAAATTCTAATAGATTTGTTGTGGTCATATTTACGCCCATTTCCTTTATTATTAACGTGTTTTATTTCTTAGGGTTTCATGCGTCAAGTCATTGTTGTTATGTGTGGTTAAGTCAATTTCATGCATGCATTCACAAGTTATAGGGTCACGACAGAACACCAGGACACAAGAAGCAATACGAATTAAGTGATGAGAATGCATACTCTTTTTGTAGCGTGCAAATGAAGACAGCAAGGATCAAATGAACCATCACCACGACACAACCAATACTAACAGCCACCCAACAAACCTTGAGGACCCATGACAGCAGCAACAACACCCACGATCAGCAGCAGTAGCCTTTGAACCAGGTCCTACGATCACTCTTCCTTGCTTGCCTTCTTGTGGTCGAATGGGATAGGGAAGAAAGTCTAGCCGTCACTTTTAAGAACTAGGGTTTAGGTGGTTTTTTTGAATGAGTAAAATTATGTTTCAAGATGATTGAGAGTGAGATTACATGGGAATAAATGGGAGTTATGGGGGCGTGGACTTTCAGCCGAAATTATGGGGAAGGGGTTATTGACCAAATCAATTCCTTTATTTACATTTGTAGAGGTTACAAGAATCAATGTACTTAATTGGTGGTTAAGGCATGAATTTGGGACGAGTTTAGGGAAATCACCACAGCAATAATACTTTCAAATTTCAAAAATATAATGGTCCTACATTTATGTGTATTTTCTTATAATCTTGGGCACCTAATTCGATCCATGTATCAATTCAACATAAGTGTAGTCGATTTTAATTATCTCGTACAAATTTGATTACTTTTAAGTTAGATTATAAATGCATGTAATGAGCTTGGCGTAATTTACGTATTTTATCAGTATCAAACTTGAGGGTAAAATAGTCTTTTCACATGTTTCAGATTTTAGGGTTTTACAACTCTTCCCCTCTAAAATAAAATTTTCGTCCTCGAAAATTGAAGTCGCAGAGGTACACGGAGACGTACAAATTTAAAGCAAACGTAGCAATCCATAGCCTCACACAGATCATAGCGATATCGGTTCCAAAGCGTACAAATCCCATACGTAACAGATGTTGGTGAGAATCTCGCAGAGAGGTACAGAATTCCAACGAACATGAGGAGTGACAAAATAACGGATATAAGTCCTAGTCCATTCACGTACCAACCCCAGGCATTTCCCAAGATGTCGTATGATTTCAATAAGTTCAAATTATATGATCTCGGTATTATCACGTTGATCAGGCGTCATAATACTTGCATCACATAACAAGTCCCTATTGTCATCACATTCTATCCCGGGTCATGACAAACCACATATCTAATATCAAAACAGATATACACATAGGTAGCAAACAATATACCAAAACAGACCAGATCCACATACATGCAGCATATAATACATCAAACCAACTTACCATACCACAAAGAAAGAAGGCCACCAACTTGCTCGAAACGGTTCCTCATGACTCATTACTGACGATCCAAAAGAAAAGCTGAGATATTAACAAAATGCCAAACAATAAAACTTCACGATTCAAACCGAATTCTGAACGAATCAAGAGAAGTAATGCCGATCAAAATCACATAGCAAGATATCAAATCGCCTCGAAACGCATGACAAACGAATCGGAGTAACACTAGTTGTGCCCAATTATATGAAGTAGATGAATCTTTTCAGCATCTCAACGGTTGGACTGTTGACCACGATACGCCGAATCTTTGTAGTAGCTTCTCTGCCCGTCTAGAGTACGCCGGTCGTAGTTCCTCTGCTCATACGTTTTCCAAACGTCCACCAGTTGAATCTTGTCTCTGTCTTTGCGCCCCTGGTTGATCCGTCCAGCAGCATCCTGCTGTCTCCAGTAGCAAGGCAGTCGGGTGTGGCTTCTGCTCCACGAACCTCTCCAGCTCAGGGACTGTTGCAGCAACGCAGGGTCGGCACCATCATCTTCGGCTCCACGGGTAGTCTCCATCTAACGATCGGCAAACGGATGTGCGAAGACAAAATAAACAAAATCAAATACGAAGAGAAGAAGGCCAAATTAATGAAGACAAAAGGTTATCGAAGTCAAATCTGAACGACCATCAAAAGGAATCGGAAACGATCAGCACAGACGGAAGCCTAGTGTCTACCCAAGTCCTCACAGGTCAATCCTAAGGTCAACAAGACGAAACCTTAGCTCTGAAACCATAATTGTAACACCCCAACCCGACAAGGGTAGAAGTGTCACATTCTGGTGTCATATCAGAACATACAATTAAAAGCGGAAGTCTTAAGAATAAAGTATCAAGTCATTTAAACAATGATTTACAAGGAAAATTACAAAACCCAAAATGTCTAAGATAAAATGAAATCTCAAAACAAAAGCCCGCCAAAATAAGTCTAAATAATAAGGTAACTAGGGTTAGTCCACTCAGATAATCCACCTCTCAGCCCAATCAAAGCCCATCTTCAAACCTAAAACCTGCCGCAGGAAAAGAAATGCGGCTGAGCTTAAAAAGCCCAGTGAACAGATATAACAAAACGAAAGCTAAATAAAATCTGAAATGCGAAATGAAACAAAGGAAACGGATAACAAAGTCGCAGCGAAATGAGGACAATGAGTCAATGAGGATCCTGCAGAACACAATTATACAGATATCCAAAGCACCTAAAACAAGGAGAACGAATCAAAGCAAAGCATCATGACAAGCATACAAGCACATACAAACCAGGCATACAAGTACTGAAACATAAGCAAGCATAGCATACGTCATATCCACACAACATATACAGCATACAATCAATTCAGGAAATCAGAAGACATACAAGCCAAACAGATATCTACCGGAAAGCGGAAGCAATTAATTAATAAGTGAGCATGGCAATTCACACAGGTCAAAACCCTTAGTTGAAAACATAACCAGTATCATAACAGCGGAAGTACTAACAACAGTCAACACATGGCAGTCACACGTAATAAGTAGGAATACAGTATAAAGATATAATTAAATGAATTAAAGACATAGCAGGGCAACTAAACAAATTAACAAGCCAGACGTCACAAGCTGAACCATTTACCCAATCAAACCGTAGCATAAACTGAAATGCAAACATGGCAGGTCAACAACAAGCAGATAAGGAAACTATCAGATAATCATAGTCCACGAAATTATCTGAACAAGTACACATAATAAACAGACAAAACTATCGATACACATTAGCATGGTCACCAGACAATTCAGAGGGTCACATAACAGTGAGATCACATATCATCAGTTGAAAACAGGTAACTCAGATAACCACATATTAATCACATCATAGCAGGATAATCAGTAGTCACGTAAAACATGAATAGCATAATCAAATTCAATAAGCATATAATAACCCAGTACGTGAATGGAACCATAGTCTGAAGTAACGGAATGAAAGTGTGGCAGATCAATGTAATGGAGTATCTATATCTTGGTAAAAGTGAATCATATAAGGGTATTGAGTAATGAACAAGTAATACAGATTATGGTGCGTTGGGAAATACGGAAGGTACAATATAGGTTTATCAAAAGTGTAAGGGTTATCAGAAATCTACCCGAGCCCGGAAACATATCATATCATATCATATCATAAGTAGCCATTGTATTCGGAGGGGTGACCTCGGAATACCATACATAATAGGAGGGGAGACCTCAGTAACAAATGGAGTAGCTAGCTCCTAGAATTGTGAAGACGCGGATTGCACCCGACATCATTCACCATATATATCTATCAAACAGATCAAATCCCTCGAAACATATCATATCTAGGATGCATCCATACGCCCCCCAGTGGCCAAATCATATACAAATCATATCATATCATAACATATCATAATAGGGGACGGTGTGGAACATCACTCAACCACACTAAAGTCATGCCATTAGTGCATCAATGACACGGTCAGGTTACCTTCCTGACTAGGAAACATATTTGGCTCGGGTATCAAACTGAAGGGTCAAAGCATAATCATATCATAAGGGTTCATATCAAAGGTTCAGAAGTCAAAGGTTCATATCAGATTTCCATAACATAAGTTCATAATCAGATGGTTAAGGTTCATAATCAGAAGTTCATAATCATAACAAACGAATATCATGGCGAACAGAATCATATCAAGGGGTTATGTCGGAATCATATCAAAAGGATCATAGCATAAGGAAATTATAGCAAAGGAATATCATAAGTGAAGTAAAGTTAAGGATCGAAAAGTTATGAGAAATCCCTACTGAAAAAGGGATAGAATATCTGTACCTCAAATCGCAAATGAAACTATATTGGAAAAACACAAGGGTCAGCAGTTACTCCTCCTTCAGCGAATCTACACGAATTATGGTTCGCATATTAATTATTAGCTCATTTAATGTCGTAACGGATTTCTTGCTTATATGAATCGTATTAATATTTTTAGAGTTATTAAGCGTATTCTCATTTTTAGTAATGAACCGAAATAAATACTTTAGGGTAGTAATTATTAATTAGCCAAACTTAGGGGTTACAAATGATAAATGGTAAATTTAATGGTTTAATATGGCAATATAGCAAAGTTAGAGGTCAGATAAGATAGATTCCAAAGATTAGGGCCTAATATGACAAGTTATAAAAGTATAAGGGTTGCATGCGAAAATTATCAAAGTTTAAGGGTTTAAAGAGTAAATAGCTTAAGTATATAATAAAATTTAATTTTAGTTACATGTAGTACAGATTCCAAGTTTTCATTTTACCATTTATTTTTAGTATTCAATCTCGAAACAGTTCATGCTCGCCCGCGGTTCAAATGATTAATATTTACGACCAAGTGAACATGTGTTTTGATTGACCCCCGACTCAACTAACCCGTCATGCTTTCAAAATACAAAATGACTCAATCGTTACTCCCGCAATCACCCTCCAACATACCCCTATGAGACCCCTTTTAAAAAACAGTTTACATGTCCCAAAATAGTTACCCTTTTTTACCCAACCCAAACGAGGCAACCATGACCCATACATAGGCATGATTATCCTTGACCCATTCGCTACACACTACTATGCATGCACAGCCACTGTTTACACAATTTGGTTTTAAATCTTTTGGCATGCAAGGTAAACAAGTATATAAATTCTAAATTCAAGTATTCACCCATGTAACCCACAAGCAAGATTTACCCCCACGTTAAAAGTTTTAACGAGCCAAGCTTACCAAGACATTCACTTATGATCATATGGTTTATATGTTAAAACAACCCACACGACAACATATCAATAAAACATCACCATGGTAGAAAATAAAAAAAAGTCAAAACAGATTTCCTAGGAGCATTATATGAATCGAGATATGGATAGATTCTAACAGATTTGTTGTGGTCATATTTACGCCCATTTCCTTTATTATTAACGTGTTTTATTTCTTAGGGTTTCATGCGTCAAGTCATTGTTGTTATGTGTGGTTAAGTCAATTTCATGCATGCATTCACAAGTTATAGGGTCAAGACAGAACACCAGGACACAAGAAGCAATACGAATTAAGTGATGAGAATGCATACTCTTTTTGTAGCGTGCAAATGAAGACAACAAGGATCAAATGAACCATCACCACGACACAACCAATACTAACAGCCACCCAACAAACCTTGAGGACCCATGACAGCAGCAACAACACCCACGATCAGCAGCAGTAGCCTTTGAACCAGGTCCTACGATCACTCTTCCTTGCTTGCCTTCTTGTGGTCGAATGGGATAGGGAAGAAAGTCTAGCCGTCACTTTTAAGAACTAGGGTTTAGGTGGTTTTTTTGAATGAGTAAAATTATGTTTCAAGATGATTGAGAGTGAGATTACATGGGAATAAATGGGAGTTATGGGGGCGTGGACTTTCAGCCGAAATTATGGGGAATGGGTTATTGACCAAATCAATTCCTTTATTTACATTTGTAGAGGTTACAAGAATCAATGTACTTAATTGGTGGTTAAGGCATGAATTTGGGACGAGTTTAGGGAAATCACCACAGCAATAATACTTTCAAATTTAAAAAATATAATGGTCCTACATTTATGTGTATTTTCTTATAATCTTGGGCACCTAATTCGATCCATGTATCAATTCAACATAAGTGTAGTCGATTTTAATTATCTCGTACAAATTTGATTACTTTTAAGTTAGATTATAAATGCATGTAATGAGCTTGGCGTAATTTACGTATTTTATCAGTATCAAACTTGAGGGTAAAATAGTCTTTTCACATGTTTCAGATTTTAGGGTTTTACAGAAATAGAATTCGCTAAAGCTTATCGATGATATAGTGTGGTTTCTCCCTTGGAAATAGCTCCGTATGCTGAGTATGATCTGCCCTTGGAACCCTCTTTACGTTCTTTGCTTTTGTGTGGTGGGTGAATGATCAATAATGAAGATTTTAGGGCTTGTATTTATAGGCCCGCTCATAGTTATGGCGTAATCTAATAATGTGGTTACGCCGTAACTTAATTATCCTCCAAACTCAAGTCTCGTACTGATGATTACGTCGTAACCTTAGGAATAGTTACGCCGTAATTCTAAGCTCTGCCGTAAACTTAATAATTGACTACACCATAATATTCAAAGATCCCATCAGAACTCTCGTAGCGCTGGTTACGTCGTAACTTATGCGGGAGTTTACGGCGTAGTTCATGGAGGCGCGAAATTTCACATGACCTAGATAGTTACGGCGTAACTTAAGTAGATAGTTATGCCGTAACTGCTATAGACTTGGTCTTTATACACGTAATCCTAGCTACGGCGTAAGTGAGAGCGAGAGTTACGCCGTAGCTTCTTCCATAAAAGCATACTAAGATGAAAATCATTAAGAATATCTCCAAAACCGCGTCTCTAAGCTCAAATGCTCATATATTACCTGGAAACGAAATATAAAGAAATAAGAGTATAAATCCATATAAACAACATAAAATATGAGCATAAACGGGAGAAACTGACACTTAAAAATCAGGATTATTTGATGTTATTAGCAAACATAAAAAGGTGAAGTATGTTGCATGCTCGCTGTCAGGAAAGACATTGACATGGTGGAACACGCAGATTCAAGCTAGGGATAGGAAATCAGTTGTAGGTATGACATGGGACGACTTTAAGGCACTACTGCAAGAGGATACTGCCCGGAAAATGAGACGCAAAATCTAGAAGGTGAAGTTTGGCATCACACTATGGTAGGGGCTAGTCATGCAGCCTACACAGATTAATTTCATGAGTTGGCCAAACTAGCTCCTCATCTAGTTACCCTTGAATCAAAGAGGATCGAGAGGTACATCTAAGGTCTTGTCCCTGAGATTTGTGGAGCTGTGAAAGCAACTGAGCCTTCTACAATTCAGAGTGCAATATTGAAAGCATGACTCTAACAGATGAGATGGTTAGGAATGTAATTTTGAAGAACACTGATAAAAGGAAGGGAGCGAATGAGTCGTAAAAACAAACTGGCAAAATGGTTGACAACAAGAAGGCGAGGAACTTTCCGGAAACTAGTTCTGGTTAGAGAGGATATGTGGATCCATATCCTAAGTGTGCTAAATGTGCTTATCATCAGCAGGGGTATGTGCCCTACCGTTAGTGTAACAGCCCGGATCACCTCTGGAATGCGTATCCTAGGTTGAATAGGGCACCGAGACAAATACAGGGTAATCTAGCTTTAGCAATTGAAGGAAATAACCAAAACCCTAGAACCGATAACAGTCTGCCTCGTGGTCGAGCATTCTATTTAGGTCATGTGGATGCAGCCCACAACGCACAACAGGTACGCTTTCCCTAGAAAATTAGTATTCAACCATATTATTCATTTCCAATGAAACTTAGCTTTGCCCTATAGAATTTATGCCTCTATTAGATAAGAGACCTAGATGCGTAAGCTTTGGCATAAATACTTTGAATATATACACCGATTATTCATCAACATTGTTTCGACATCTAACACGCACTGAATCTCGGGACAAGATTCCATTTAAGGGGGTGTGACAGTAATCATCGGTAAATTTCCACCTATATTAAACTAATACTCATCAATTTTCAACGTCTAATTTTTTTAAAAACATAAACAGTTTATCTAATCACAACAACCAGCTATTGTGACTCAACTCACATTCTCAATAAACGTGCTCACATGCGGACCGAAACCATTGTGCTTTATGTTTATTTCACATAAACATTTCTATATGTCAAGTAGAAAACCTTACAACATTTTATTTGCCACTTTACGTTAATTCATTAACGTACGATTATTAAACGTTCAAACTAAATGCTTACTATCTATTAGATTTTTCACTAAACCCTAATTTATTATAACTATGATTTTACGTAACTAAATCATAAACCCTAAAGTATAATATAACAAAGCTAATGTACAAGCTTCTAAAGCACAAAAACCTAACCTTACTTTATTTCCCGATACAAGCCCTAATTTATTATTTTATGATATTATGTAAGTAAAAATATTAAAACCTACTTAATATGTACATGATTTCTATAAAATATAATTGTACAAGACTTTCAAGCACATGTACAAGTCTTTAATGCATAGAAACTAAATATTAATATAAAAAAACCTTTGTACACTCACTATTAAACACATAATGCAAGTCATTAATGCACAAGTCTTAAACTAGATTTTCTTATACTTTATAAACCTAAAATTACAACTCTTTAATGCCTAATGTACAAGTGATCAATGCATAAAAATTAAAAACAATACTTTTATTACTTCTAAACCTAACAAAACTTAACAAAATCTAACTAAAGTCTCAAACTAAGTTTCCTACACATCTAAACCTCATTTACAACATCAACTAGCCTAAGGTACAAGTACACTAAGCCTAGACGTGCCCTTGTTTTCTTCCTAGTCCAAATCGAACCTAAAATAAAATAAATCAACCTTAACTAGTTTTTAACCACTAAACACTAACAAGGCCCAAGTTAAGCCACATCTTAAGCTACATCATCATGTCCCTTCTACCTTCAAAATCATGGTCTATTATCTCAAGCTCTACATGTGGCCTCTTTATCCAAGTAACATGTCGAGTTAAACTTATGGCTCTAAAATGGAACACCATTCGATTTTCCACACAAACCACATATGGAGTCTTGCAACTTCAAGTGAACACCCCACTGTGTCCCTCCTCATCTTAACAAAGCTATACAAGTGGCACAAACCATTAATGGAAACCCTAATCTCTTCCCTATAAATATCGACCTAGAAACCTTCACATTTGCACTCATCGCTTGTTCGAACACACCACACTCATACTTACACCTACATTCTGAGTTTTCTAGTCCAATAGAAGTAGGAAGAAGCTTGTGCAAGAACCTAAAGGACTTGGGAGGCTTTGTTTCAAGTCTTAAGTCTCATTTGACCCTTTTCCTTAAAATCAAATTTACAAGTTATGTAAGTCTCTCAAACCCTTTTCAGTCTCTTGTATAGGTCTTAATCACACCTACATATGATGATAACAATTTCCTAATTAAAAACCAAGATAAAAAACCATCCATTCTTTCTTTTTTTTCTTTTTTTTACCGTAGCTAAACAAACACCCTTATTTATTTATTTTTGATATTTTCAAAACTATAGGTTATAAATTAACCCATTAATCCTTTAAAAAATCGCACATCATCCCAAACACCCCCCTTTGAGTAATTATTAAACCTATAAGCTAATAGCTACAAGCTGGAAAATTAAGCCACTTAAATAAGCCCATAGCAAAGTCTATAAATCCACTAAAGCATTGTCAAAAACTCCTAAGGCCTCAACTATTTTCTTTTGTTTTCTTGGTGTCGCGAGTCAAAAACCAAACGCACCCTCTTAATGGGCTTTAAGGCCCATAAGCTAATTTAAAAGCCAAAAAGCTTTTTACAGCTTATTTTCAAACTTATTATTACTTATTTTAATAAGCCATAACGTGTCACACCCTTTTCTAAATCAAAAACGCAAATTTGCAAAATAAGGACCATGAGTGTAACGCAAAAAATGCTTTGAGGGCCTATTTTGCCAAAACTTATATTCTTTATATAACAAGGACTAAAATGCAATCGACATGAGACATAAGGTGTAAAGTGTCATATTTTAAACTGTAGGGTAGAATATGTCATTTCACTAAAGTTGAGGGATACAAATTGTCATTTTATGAAAGTTTAGGGGTGAAACTATAGAAGTATAAAGTGTAACATTTTATAATTATCACGGAAATATATTTTTAATGCATATCGACTTGGTTTTTGATGAAAATCAATATACGAAGTATTTGTATTTTATTATCGATCGAACAAACCTTAAAAATAAAATATGATAAAACATAATTTATCATCTACTAACTTTGAAGAGACTTCAAAACTACAATCTTATCATTTGTACTTTTCTCATTCAAGCATACACATTATACTAATTTCACTCAAAGATTCAACATAATTATCAACAAAACACATGTTTTACGATTACTATAAACATTTCACAATAACAAAGTTTTAAACATCAAGCAAACAAACTTAACTTGACATACCAACCCAGTTCGTGTGTTGGAGCCATTTATTTACACTACTTGACTTTTTCAGACTACTGTATCACCAAGGTGAGCATAGCCCCACTTTTACTCGTTTAATTTCTTTATAAACTCTTTGGAGGAGATACATGCTCAAATACTTGCTTTGACTTCCACAAATACTCAAAACATTATACTCTTATGCTAAGGTATACTTTTTTATACTTTTGGACATGAAATGTAGTTACGATATGTGCCTTAATGTGTTACACTTATTCTTATACTCTTTATTCTTTAGCAACTGTTTAACTCCTGGATGGAGTCGTTGAAGAGGTATTGATAGTACTATCAGGCTGACGCCCCCACCCTTGGTCCCAGATTCATGGCCTTGGGTGAATATAATCCAGTATTCGTGTGTATTATTGTTTATTCTTGTCATGAGGTTCAGTTGGCTATTATTCTTTACATTAAGTTCTTGCATATATCGTATGCACTTACGTCTTACTCATATTATATTTTAGCAGTGGATTGTAAACACATAGGTTGCAAGTTTTGTATGGGCGATACTTAGAACTGAATTAATTTCCAATGCCTTTGTTGTGGGAATATTCTTTAAAGGCTTTACAATTTAACTAAACTCTATGAACTCACCAACCTTTATTTTGACACATTTTAGAATGTTTATCTCAGGTTAGTAAGGAGAAACTGGATGCATGGATCATAGAGTCATTTGCATGCTTTGGAGACTTATGCTTTTACCATTCGATACATATTGAAAATATTTATGTAATCATATACTTGAGACCTCTTGTAATAATGCAAATTTAAATAATTCGAATGGTAACTCTTCAAAACGTCTCATTTAGAGGTCGTTTCCTATACCTTGTGCTTTGTATTAAGATGTATCACCCCATTGACACTATCGTTCTGTTGCGATATTTTGGGAGTGTTACAGTTAGAGTGAGTGCACTTAACAATTTTTAGTCATTTTTAGTCGTTAGAGTGAGTGCACAAAACATCTTGTATCACAAGATAATTTATTCTTCGGTTCTAGTGTTTTGTATTATTTCAGATTGTTTGGAATAAAAGTAGAAGGACCAAAGTTGGCCATTCTTTAGTTGATCATATGATGTTTGAGTCTTTACAAGAAGTGTCAAGATGGATAAGGATAAAGGACAAAAGATGGAACTTATCTGCCTATATAAGCAAAGCTATAACCCGTGTAGGGTCATTTTTTTATATCATTTCTATAGTAGTTTTCACTCTCTCTTTCTCTCTAAAACAAAATACTCTCTCTTACTAGCCTTGATTCAGATCATCTAGATCTGATATATTTCTTGTTGTAATCGTTTGGTTATTATCTCTTTGATAACCATCTGATCTTGTAATCATTGTGTATTGTTTTAGTTGGTAATTTGTGTCGACTAAATTGGATTTATATGGAAAAACGTTCTTGATTGAGGTTTTAGTTGCTGTTTTGATACCATCATACATGGTATCAGAGCTTTAAGCTGTTAATTTTTTATTGATTCAATTTCTAGGGTGTCTAGTGGGGATCTTGTATTATTGATCTTTCTGGTGGTAATTATTTAAGTTTCTGGGACTTCCATTGTGATATTTTGGTTAGATCTACTTTCTTGATCGGTAATTGGAAAATTAGGGTTTTTTGCTATTGGAGTTTTTATCTGGTTTGTTTGGGTTCATAATCAGCCTTAAACTAAGTGAATCTAGGGTAACTATGATTGGTTCTTCTTTCTTTCCGTTGCAATTAATTCTCTGTAAGTTCTTATCTTCTTTAATTAAGATTGACAGTATTTTAGTTTTGTGGGTACAAACGGGTAGGCTAACATCTTGATCTGCCACCTTCTGAGTGGTACGAATACCTGCTCTGGCTTACCTTAGTCCACAGACCCGATACTTGCTGTATCTTGGATGTGAGTTTTATATTATGCTCTTTATTTCTTTTCTGTTGATCTAGATTGATGTTTGATAAGTTAGTTTAGTTTGGAGTTGATTGGGAATTGGTGGTTATTTGTGATTGAAGGTGTTTGAAGTTTATTTGTTTGTCTATTGATTTCTTGGTTATTTTTTGATTATTATCTTACTTGCTTGTTCTTTATTTGCTTTTAATTGTGGTTGTTGGTGATGATACTAACAAGGATAAAAATTTGGTTCTTTTTCTAATCTTAATATGTCTTTTGGAGATTCTCTTTATTTGCGCCCTAATGATACTATTGGTACTCTAATTGTTTCTATTAAACTTACTAGAACTGAGAATTTAAAAATATGAAGTATTTCTATGACCTTTCCTTTAAGAAATCATAACAAACTTTGATTTATAGATGGAACTTGTAAAGGAGATAATTCTAATCAGGCTCTTGTTAATCAATGGGATACTTGTAATTCTGTTGTGGTTACTTAGATTTTGAATTCTTTGAGTGTTGAATTATTTGTTGGTGCTATATATTCTAAGACTACATATGAAATGTGGAATGATCTAAAATATACTTATGATAAAGTTGATTGATTTGTTATTTTTAATCTGCATAAGAGTATTAATTCTTTGAATCGAAATGGGTCCTCTCTTGATGATTATTATAATAATCTTAATTCTTTATGGACACAATTTGATTCAATGACCAGTTTACCTTCTTGTACTTGTGATGCTGCAAATTTTTTTGAAAAACATAATCAGCTAATAAAGTCAATGCACTTTCTT
The DNA here is from genome assembly GCA_019973895.1 of Chrysanthemum seticuspe. Classification (NCBI taxonomy): domain Eukaryota; kingdom Viridiplantae; phylum Streptophyta; class Magnoliopsida; order Asterales; family Asteraceae; genus Chrysanthemum; species Chrysanthemum seticuspe. The sequence continues at coordinate 60,880,004 of BPTQ01000003.1, forward strand.
ATGGGTATTGATAATAGTTATGTGTCTATCAGAATTAACATTCTAACTAGAGATCCATTACCTCTAGTCAAAACTACATCTTCTGTAGTATCAAGAAAAGAATCTCATAGAAATGTTACTTCTGGAAATAATTCTGTTATACCTGATGCAATTGCATTTGCGGCAAAAACTTTTGATAACAAAAGAAGGTTTAATGCTAACAATAAAACCAGAGGTTGAAGTTCTAATACCAGTAATAATCTTAACAACAGAGGACCTAATCCTAATTTGAAATGTACTAATTATAATAAGATTAGTCACATTGTTGATAGATGTTTTGAACTTGTTGGTTATCCTTCTGGTTATGTTAAAAGGATTTTCAATGATTCTACTAAGCCTCTTACTAGTAACAATGCTTCTGTTGATCTTAATACTTCTAATCATGTTACTGATAATAGAGTTAGCGACTCTCTTGTCTCTTTGTCTAATGAACAACTTTATAGACTTATGAGTCCTCTTAATGACAAATCAGTTTCTTCTGCTAATGCCAATATGGCAGGTAAATGTTTTAACGTAACTTTTTTTAATGGAAGTGTTAAATTCTATCTGAATTTTAAAAGATATATTTTGGGAATATAAAATTCTTAGTTGGTAATCTCAGTCTAGGTTGGATTGTTGACATTTCTTCCAATTTTTTTATAAGCGTGTTGACGTTTCTAATCTTGTTCTTACTGTTTGTCATCCAAATAGTACTCAGGCACTTATTACTAAAATTGGAGATTTATAAATTAACAAGAGATTAATTTATATGATGTTTTAGTTGTGCCTGAATACACTATTAGCCTTTTTTTTATTCATAAGATAGCAAGAGACGATAAGTTGTTTGTGGGTTTTGATGAAAATCATTGTTATATTCAGGATTTATAAGCAAAGAGGAATGCGGGGATTGGTAATCAATGCAATGGTTTATACATGTTTGATGTTGACAATTCATGTAAGAAAGGTTGTAAAAATTGCTAGGCGGTAGCTGCGTAGACGGGTATCGGCCCGATTAATCGGTTAGGCGGGGATTTATCTGGGATTAATCGGATTGGATTTTTTATATATAAAATTATAAAGAATTTAAACTATATGCTCAATCTGGCCGATCTAGCCGAATTTTTTTTCCTGATTTGTCCGATTTATGCTTGATTTGATCGATTTATGTCTAATTTGATCGATTTCTATTCATAACCGAGTTGGCTGATTTATCCGATTTGACCGATTTATGCCCGATTTGGTCGATTTTTATCCGATTAATCAGTATGTTGACCGATTTGACCAAACCGATTAATAAGGCCGATTAGTAAAAAACGGAGCTGTTAATCCCCGCCTAGCGATTAATCGGCCGCCTAAGCCGATTTTTGCAACATTGTATGTAAGATTGGGTCTAATAATTTCATTGCTTCTTGTTATGTTTCTAAATATATTTGGCATCAAAGACTTAGTCATCCTTCTAATCAAGTCTTGAATATTTTAAAAACCAGACTCTATCTTAGCAGTCATTCTACTTCGGATCATCTTTGTGATACCTGTAATAAAGCTAAATAAACTACAGAACCATTTCCTTTAAGTGATCATAAATTGGACAATTAGTCCATTTAGAAGTTTGGGGACCTTATAAAATAACTAGCAGAGATGGTTATAAATATTTCTTAACTGTAGTTGATGACTATTCTAGAGGTGTTTGGATTTATATGTTAAAAGGGAAAGATGATGTCTATGATTCTATTATCAGTTTTGTTTATATATTAATAAATCAATTTGAAACTAATGTTAACGTTTTCATAAGTGATAATGGAACTGGATTTGTTAATAATAGACTTCAAAGTTTTTTTTAATAACAATGTAACCCTTAATCAAAATACTTGTGCTTATACTCCTTAGCAAAATGGCATTGCTGAAAGAAAATATAGGCATCTTCTTAATGTTGTTGGACCCCTTATGTTTCAGGGGGAATTACCTTTTTATCTCTGGTCTGAATGCATTTTAACAGTTGTTCATCTTATTAACGTGACTCTTTCTTTTGTGTTATCTGGCAAGTCACCTTTCTTTTATGTGTATGGGCATGACCCTTCACTCTCTCACCTTAAGGTTTTTGGTTGTCTATGTTATGCTACATCTCAATAATCTGGATAAATTTAGTCGTAGGTCTAAAAAATGTGTCTTTATTGGTTATTCAAATTCAAAAAAAAAAGGTTATAAACTGTTTAATTCTTGAAAACAAAAATATTTTCTATTCAAGAGATGTTAAATTTTATGAAACTGTTTTTCCATTTAAAATAAAAAATAATTCCAAAGATCAAGTTTTTGAAACTGGAACAACAAATGATTTAAATCAAAGAAATAGTTTTGACATAGGAAATCCTAAAAGACCCAATGATGAAGGGAGAGTGTCCTCTTATGATGATGGCTCAGAGTTGAATTCTTAACATAAGAATGATGATAACTCTGATGCAACTTCTATAGATGAAAATACACAGCATGAGGGCAATGTTTCTAATGAAACAGACTAAGTTGGTGACTTTGATGATATTTTAGAATTAAATTCTGAAAAAGATAACTTGCCAGTCAATACTACAAGAAGGCCTTCTAGACCTACTTAATTGCCTAAAAGTTTAAATGACTTTGTTATTGATGGTAAAGTTAAGTATAGGGTTGAAAGAGTTGTGAATTATTCTAAACTTAGTTATGATAATTTATGTTTTGCTTCTAGTCTTAATAAAAGTGTTGAACATACTTGTTATAAAGAAGCTATTCTTGATCCTAATTAGAATGATGCTATGAATTCTAAAATTGAAGCTTTAAAAGAAATCATGCTTGGGATATTACTGATTTGCATGCTAATAGAAAACCCATTGGCTATAAATAGATTTTCAAGATTAAATATAAAGCTAATGGACAAATTGAAAGATATAAGGCTATATTAGTTGCTAAAGGCTTTAACCAAAGAGAAGGTATAGATTTTAATGAAACTTTTTCGCCTGTTGCGAAAATGTCTATTATTAGATTGTTTATTGCTTTTTCCGTTAAAAATAAGTGGCGTCTTTTCCAACTTGATGTTAATAATGCTTTTCTCTATGATGATTTAGACGAGGATGTCTACATGACTATTCCTCAAGGTTTTTCTGATGATAAGAACAAAATCCGTAAACTTAGTAAGTGTCTTTATGGACTTAAACAAGCGCCTAGAAAATGGAATGAAAAATTAGTTGGTGTTTTCAAAGAAAATGGCTTTGTTCAGTCTGTTAATGATCATTCTTTGTTTACCAAGACTAAGAATGATAAACATATTGCTCTTTTGGTTTATGTGGATGATATAGTTCTTACTGAAATTGTACAAAAGAGATTAATGAGTTAAAATTTTCTTAAAGTCTAAGTTAAAAATTAAAGACTTGGGAAATTTGAAGTATTTTTAAATGTGACAATGATATTTGTTTATCTCAAAGAAAGTATTGTTTGGATCTTCTCAAAGAGTTTGGTCTTTTGGGTTGTAAACCTGTATCTACACCTATTGAACCTAACTCAGTTTTATCCTATACTCATACTGCTGATGATCCATTACTGGATATCAAAAGCTTCTTGGGAAGTTTATTTATACTCATACTAAACCTGATATATCATACTTTGTTCCCTGTCTTGCACAATATATGCACTCTCCTTTAAAGTCACATTGACTTCTGCACTTAATGTTTTGAGGTATTTAAAGGGTGCTTTAGGTAAAGGTATAAGGTATTGTTATACTAATTGTGATAACATTTTTGAAGGATATAGTGATGCAGACTGGGCTAAATGTCTAAAAACCAGAAAATCTGTCATTTGGTGTTGTGTCTTTTTCAATAAGTGTTTGGTTTCATGGGAAAGTAAAAAGCAAAACACTCTCTCTAAATCTTCTACTGAAGCAGAATACAGATCTATGTCTTCTGCTGCATGTGAAATTATCCGGATTCAAAATATTTTAAATTACTTAAATGTTAAATTCACTCTTTGAGTTAGTCTATTTTGTGACAATAAATCTGCTTTACAGTTAACAATGAATCCAGTTTTTCATGAGAGGTCTAAACATTATGAAAAAGATGTTCACTTTATCCGAGAAAAAATTTTGTTAATACAAATAAGCTGTAAAAACGTTTATTTATATTTTACGATCTTCTAATGTTTTGTCGATAACAAACGTAAAATCATTTTAATGAAACAAATAAAATACGTAAATAGTTTGAGCTAATAGTTTACTAACACATTTACGTTTTCACATAAAACACTAAACAAGTAATAGTGATTTTATGATTTAGTAATACATATGTACAACAACTAGTGTTTACATATTGGGTAGATATATGTATTATAATGGGTAGAAGTTTAAGTATTTGACCCATTGACTAAATACATTGAATGTAGTTGGGTATAACCCAAAGTCCATGACCCATACCCATGGGGCATAACCTATAACCCATTGCATGACATCATGCATAAGTCATATATGGATATTATCCATGACCCATGGTTTTAACCCATGACCCGTGGACTAGATGCATTGCATCTTGTAGATACATTGTATCTACTTGGATACCCATGGTCCAAAGTCTAGGACCCATGACCAATCACCCAAAACCCATGGGCAAAGAGGAGCGTCCCACGGATCCCAGGATTACACTGGACGGATCCCTCAAGTGAGGGATCCGTGGAACAGTAGCATTTTCTCCTCTATAAATAGTGAGCTATTTCTTCATTGTAACTCACCCCTTTTACATATATTTTCTCTTTGAGTTATAAACTATCTAACCTCGGATCTAAGTGATCTATGTATGTAGTTTTGTTTTTGTGTGATTCTCTAGGTTCCTCTTAAAGGCGAGATCACCACCTTTTTCGAGCCAGCTCAAGTCCTTGAGTTGCCTTGCTCCGTCATCATCAAGACTACTGAGGTTCTCTTGTTGATAGTTCTCTTCCATTCCATTAGAAGTGTAGTGTCGAAGACATTAGTGAAAGATGTCTAAAAGGTCAAGTCGAAGACATTAGTAAAAGATGTCTAAAGGGTCAAGACGAAGACATTAGTGAAAGGTGTCGAACGTCTATATTGAAAGCACTAGTGAAGGGTGCCTAGAAGTCAAGTCACAAAGCATTAGTGAAGGGTGCCTAGAAGTCAAGTCACAAGGCATTAGTGAAGGGTGCCTAGAAGTCGAGTCGAAGGCATTAGTGAAAGGTGCCTAAGGAGTACATTCGATATGGTGTGTACGATGTACAAGATAGATGTGTATTGGGTCAAAGGATGTTGATATCCTCGTTGATATTGTCATAAGGAAAGGATCTCCTTAGAGATAGGATTTGTGTAGTGTTGGGTAGTAGTTCCTCCATTGTAATGGAACTCGGTATCTAGCCTAGTACCGGATAAAAGGTAGGCGACGTTGTGATAGGTTTGGTTCTACCTCGTGGAAGAACCCGGTATCTAGCCTTGTACTGGATAAAGAGTAGGCAACGTTGTGAAGGCTTCTCCGCCATAAGGAGTTGGTGTCGTGTAGTGTTTACGAACTCTCGAGTAGGTGACTCGGGGAGTGGAGTAGGGCAAGGAAGGTGTCCTTGTAGCCGAACTACTATAAATACTCGCGTTGTGGTTTTGTGCTTCTTACTCTTTATCTTTTCATTACATATTTATATATGCTTGTCTATCAACATCCAACACACATATTTTAATATATTGACATAAGGCGATCTAAATAGTTTAAAACCAAATTTTAATCGGTAAAACTATTCAACCCCCCCTTCTAGTTTTTCACAAAATTCTAAAGGTATTTTGAGTACCAAAAAGATTGGTTCTTCAAACCAAATAGCAGACATTCTTACCAAACATCTTCCTATTTATCAACATAAAATTCTTTGTGACAAGCTTATAATGTTTGATATGTTTAGTAAATAGATCAAGTGGGGTGTTCAAATAAGCTAATATAAGCTTATTTTGATCTATACTAAACATCTTGTATCACAAGATAGCTTATTCTTTGGTTCTAGTGTTTTGTATTTTTTCAGATTGCTTGGAATAAAAGTAGAAGGACCAAACTGGCCATTCTTTAGTTGATCATATGATGTTTAAGTTTTACAAGAAGTGTCAAGATGGATAAGGATAAAGGAAAAAAGATGGAACTTATCTGCCTATATAAGCAAAGCTATAACCCGTTTAGGGTCATTTTTCTGATATCATCTCTATAGCAGTTTTCACTCTCTCTTCTCTCTCAAAAAAATACCCTCTCTTACTAGCCTTGATTCAGATCATCCAGATCTTATATATTTCTTGTTGTAATCGTTTGGTTATTATTTATTTGATAACAATCTGATCTTGTAATCGTTGTGTATTGTTTTAGTTGGTAATATGTGCCGACTAAATTGGATTTATGTTGAAGAAAGTTCTTGATTGAAGTTTTGGTTGTTGTTTTGATACCATCCTACAAACCATCAAAAAAAGTAGCTTTATAAATGAATGCACATACTTTTAAAAAGATAGCTAGAAATATTTTGTGTAAACTCGCCTTAGAATGTGCCATTTTGTATTTAGTTGAGCTCTAATATACGAGTAATATAATTAGAAAATACCAATGGAGCATTAGTCCAATGGTTGGAGCACTTGTGCTTGAGTCAATTGACCCAAGTTCAAGTCCCATCCTTGGCAATTGCTTCATATAGGTACCCACCTCCGCAAAACCTATGGGCACACTGGAGAGACTTTGTGGAATAAGAGCTCAGGGTCCGAGTCTTGGCTCGTGCTCACTCCAGTTGGTGCCCCTCTAGGCCAGGAGAGTTGTCGGAGCTATTCTTTGTGGGGTGGACAATGGCTGGTGCCAAAAGGCACCCAGGGTCAGGGTGTTCCCGCCAATCTACACCTTTATTTGTGGAATATAATTAGAAAATATAAAATGTCGCTCAATAAAAATACAAGTTGTAGTAAAGTTTCAAATGTGAAGCCCAGAGAATTAGGCCAAATACTCAACAAGGAGCCATAATGTTAGCCCAAAACATTTTATCGGTGTTGAAAACATCGAAGATTTAATAATTAAAATCCAAGTGTAATCTTTGTCTATCTGTAACTGTATTGTTACAGTTTGATTATCGTTGTTGTTAGAATGATGACTACTACTCTTGCTAATTCTTTCTTTTCGATCCAAACTCACCCAAATCAGTTATTTTCTGGTATGCAATTACAGTTTGTTATTGCTAAATTTGATCACAACTTTCATCATGTGCTTCACTTTTGTTGTTTATGAGCAAATTGTAACTTGTTTTACAACCATCATGCCCCAAAATTCTTTATGCATTGTCATACTTGTAAAGTTGTAATTACTGTTAACTTAACTGATTAACTTAATAAATGATTTGATTATAGTTTTGCTTGTAAGTGAAATTACTCATAGTGTCTATTTAGGTAATGATTTACTCCCATTGCCAAGACTATTGTTCATCTTTCTATATCTTGTAAGGGCTCAAAGTAATTTTCTACTCTAAATTTCAACCAATCAAAAAGTATTTCATTGGTAATTCTTAAAACGTTTTGCCGGACGATAATTTTGAGACTGAAAGAGTATTCTATTTTCTACATTTTATACTAGTTTGATAGCGTAACTAGATCATGTGGGAGTTCGTTGAAGGTTATTGATGTTGAGTTGGGGAAACTGATCTAGCTTAGTTAATTTTTACGCTACTATTGTTCATGAGTGTTAGACGTAAATCTAGTTTGGACTCTGTTCCTTGACAGTTGCCTACTGTAATATGCATTATAATGATTTAGCTGTGGTATCTACTTGGTTTGGTTCAGGCCAATGCACACTGGAAGTCTGAAACAATACCATATCCCATAATATAGACTAGCAAAAAAAAAAACATGAATGAAATTTGCTCGGGATGAGGATATATCATAAGACCATTATCTCATTTTCACTACCAGGACTAAGGTGTCCAGATGAACTGATTTGAGGTTTAAGTAGTAAATGTGAAGTTTGCAGTCTAGCGCTTCCTTATAAGCTATGATGCTGTAGTCCATGTTCGCATATAAACATGGATGGCGACAATAACACTATGCTTTGATGATATCCCATGCTTGACATACCATACCTTTGAGTGTCAATATACTTGATGTAGATTAAGTATTTCTTTTATTTATCAAACCCTGCTTCGAATCTAGCTACAGAGGAGTATATATAGTTGGTATCTTATTTGTTAATCGTCATCACTGAATAAATTTTCTCTCAACTTAAACTCCAAATTTTCCCTGAGCAATTAGCTTCTTTTATAAATTGTTCCACTTGTTACAAATAAAGTGATTTTTAGTTCATTGATGCAAACAGATCAAGGCATTGGCTCCACAAGTCTGTCAATTTGCCACAGTGGAACAACTAAGCTAACTAAGCACAGGAAATCACTTGCTGTGCGAGCTAGGTATTTGATAATCTTTTGTAGTTGGTTTTTATGTATGATCAGATTCATTGGAACAAATACTATAAGAGTAAAAGCTCAACGAGCAAAAGTCCTAATCTATTTGATGAGATCTTATTTATGCTCTAAAAATATTGTCTGGTGGATAATACAAGGATATATATATTATGTATCTGCGTTCATGATTTTTGCATCTTTGATACTTGTTATTTTTCTTTAGTTAACCTTTTGCGACAGTTAATTCCTTGCGCATCTGCAGAGCAAATGATGATAGACTTGGTGGAGCAAGCGTGTTCGTGGGCGGATTTATATTGGGAGGTATTGTTGTTGGAACATTAGGCGCCATATATGCACCCCAGGTATGCTTGAGCTATTCTTCTAGAGCTTTTTTCAAAATTATATTGGTTAACTTACTTAAAGTCGTGCAGGTTGTTGCTTCTGGTGAATCATCAAAAGCTTTATACATAATATAGCTACTATAAAAGAAACACTATTTCCGAGAAGTTTTTGCATTGTTTGGATTCGGACATAGTTTTAGACTCTTAGTATATGAGTCTGACTGTTAAATGTCTAAAAGACTTTTAACGAGGGCGGAAGACATATTTTTGTTAGCCAAACCAAAGTTACTGATCATAGTATTGATTACTGACGGGCGATGATATAAATTAGGCTTTAAAAACTTACCCAAGAACAAGATATACATTTTGATGGGACAATAGGAGATGCTGTATTTGTGGGGGTTTTTTTTTGGGGGGGGGGGAGGGGAGGAAATAATATGTTTTTGGATGGCATCTAATGAGAAGTTGATGTGTTATAGTTTTCACCCATTCCATGATTGCTCAATGTATATAGCTTCATCCGCTTACAATTTCGCCGTGCAGATAAGCAAGGCACTTGCAGGGGCAGACCGAAAAGATTTAATGAGGAAGCTGCCAAAGTTTATATATGATGAAGAGAAAGCCTTGGAGGTAAAAACTGGCTCTGCTTGGTTTTAAAGTTGCCAATTTTGAGTCATTCACCTATTAATGGGTTGGTTTTGGGTTAAGGTCTTCTCTAATGGGTCAAATCAGTTAGGCTAAAGGTTTAGTTAACAAAACATGGCAGATGGGCCAACGAGTCAAATAGGTTGAGAATCACCCAAACTCCAAAAGTCGAAAGTGTATGCAATTGCGTAACAAGTTCCTGAATCGCTTAATTAAACGACCTAAAATTATTTTAGGCAGTAATATAGTAGTTTTGCAGATATTGTTAGCACATTAATTATTGTAATCCGTTATAAAAGTTTAATATAATCGATTAGTATCTTTAAAAAAAAAAAAAAAAGATTAATTATTTAAAGAATTGCTAGAAAGTGCTTGCAGGTCGGTACAACCCAATCCGACCCAGGACCCAACCCAATCAACCCTTCTTTTTTGCCAGCTTTAACCGTAACTTAGAATACGTAGCTTACCTAGTTGAATGGTTGGCAACAGAAAACACGCAAGATACTGACCGAGAAGATCGCTCAGTTGAACTCTGCAATAGATGATGTCTCTGCTCAACTGCGTGCTGATGACCCCCCAAACGGATCATCGGTGCCAACTGATGAGGTTGAGGCTTCCCACTGATGTTTATTATGAGTATATTATATGTATCTAGTATTCGCATAAATCTTTGTTGTTGTGTTTAATGCTCATGTGACTTTGAATATACCTCTCATTGAGTGTTTCTGATATCAAACTCTTATAATATGGTGTTATCTTCTTTTGTTTCCGGCAAAAAATCAACACATCATGTGAAGTTCGCTGCACTGAGAAATTTGAATAACAAATTGGTTGACTAATACCAATGATATGTATGTAGGAAGTATGGATCGACTAACTACAAAGATCCTATGAACGTATCAAAAATTGCAATATGCAAGACTTTTTAACCGCTAAAACAAGAAATGGTACATATACTAGCTTAGCCAACCACGACAGCATATTCATATACGACTGAATATCGAAAACTCGAAGTGATCTTTATTTCCATTAAAGATCAAAATATACGAATGTTGACGAGGTCGTGTGAAACATTGTATGCATATATACAAGGAAATTAAGTACTATACTCTATATCTTGCAACAATGGAAGGAATACAATAGTTATCTTGGGATGCCGATATATGTACCCTTGTTTGCAGCTTGATCCATACTAAAACAATGACAGCAGTAACATATTATGGCTGTTTGGAATTTAAAGGTAACCTCACAATGTAACTGAATTTTGATCCGATAACTCGAAAAGACTACACAAACAACTACACTGTAGATGTGACACCTTAAAATTTGCCTCCGCAAAAGTGTTTCCGAGAAGTGCTTGTAGACATATATAGTATAAAATATATACTCCGTAATTATTAACTGGACGTGTAGTCTCAAGGACAAACTCGGATTTGTATGTGAATTAACAATGGCTAAAGCGAAATGTTACCCATCATTGTCTGAAAAATTCAATATTCTGCTTGATCTGCCATCGGTCCACTCCACAAGACAATAATTATGATTACAGCCATCGACATACTTCAAAATAAGAACGATAATTGATTTGTGGTGTTGTACATCGTGTCATAAACGATTTATGCACGACAATAAGTACTTAAATTAACATTTTTCTAAGTTCGATGTAAGGCTGTAATCGAGTCAAGCCGAGCTCGAGCTTGACAAGGCTTGAGGTCGGCTCGTTATGTGTTTCAAGCTAGTTTATTAGGCTTGGGCTCGGGCTTGAGCTCGAATAAAAGCTCTCAAGCTCGACTCGATCGAGTTGCTTGATAAAACTTTGGCTTGTTTGCAGCCAAATAAACAAAATAGCTAGATACTCGAAACAGGATTCGCTTAAATAAACAAGATTCATTGCAAATGTAGAGGGAGCGACAAAAGCACAAAAGGTTGAATGTGAAATTTTCACTTCCAAATAACAAGGACACAGTACTTGAATGGAGACAAATTTTCCAAATAAATGGGGTCTATAAATTGATGTACGGCTAATAATTCGTGAAATACTAAATCAAGTGACGCTTACACACTGGTAGTCAATTTTTGCAACCGAAAATCTAAACGATACTTGCTTCACGTTGTTTTGTTTGAAGCAAGGTTGTAAATAGCCTCAGGCGTGGCATGGCGGCATGACCAAGCCTCACGCATTTGAGGCTAAGGCGAAGCTTTTGCGTTTATAAGGCGTGGCATAAGGCGTCAAAAAGTATGAAAATATTTATATATTTATATTATAACTCATAAATATCGAGTTTACAAAAACATGTGTTATAAGACGGCGTGGCGGCATGACCAAGCCTCACGCCTTTACGAAGCTTTTGCGGAACTTTTGCGAGCCTGTTCTCCAGTGGTTTGAAGTGAACTTTTTTCATTAGATTATATTCATATGCGTCTTGTACATGTATATATCTATATACAGTTTATGCCATGAACCTATCTTGTCAGTCTTTCGTGTGTGATATGTCTGCCTCTGATAGCTCATGATGGAGTTCCTTTAGGGGTTGTCCATATCTCACCCCGGTCAATGTGAGGGCGTCGGAAAAAGGAGATGATTTGCACACTCCATTAATTAATATGGATACTCAAAAATATTGTGTATTGACATACTCTGTCCGTCCTTAAATAAATGTCCAGTATTGACTTTCAGAGTCTTTTTTTTTTTAACTTTGACCTTAAATTATTTTGTTTGTGTTATGCAATATTTGATAAAAATTATACTAATAAAAATACATTTAAAACTCAATACATTCATATATTTTGCATCAAATATTACATAACACAAACAAGATAATTTAAGGTCAAAGTTGAATAACAAATACTTAAAAAGTCATTAGTCTATACTATTTATAATGCACGAAGGCACCTCACTCTTAATTTTAAGACGTACAAGAAATTAAGCATGGTTTACAACACTTTAATGCACCCAATTTTCAGAATTACAACAAAGTAAGCATATTGTACAACAAAATAAAGCGTTGTGTCATTTTAAGACCAAAATTCTATCAAACAACATTAATGATATTAAAACACCCCTCCACCAAAAATTACAACCATTTAAGCACAATGTACAATAGCTGCAACCAATTTTCAGATTTACAACAGAATAAGCATAGTGTACAACAAAATAAGCATGATGTAATTTTCAGACTTATTTTCAGACTTACAACATTAATGCTATTAAAGTGGTCAATGTTATTAATGACTATAATGACTACTACTTACAAGAAAAGAAACATAGTGTACAACACTTTAATGCACATAATTTTCAGACATACAAGACAAGAAGCATAGTGTACAACAAAACACCACATTAATGCTATTTAATGTAGTCAATTATTTAACTGGTCAATAAATACAATTAATACAGTTATTAAAACACCCTTCATAAGAAATACAAATTATCAAGCATATTGTACAACAAAATTAAACACAATTCATGCATTAAATTTCACTACTACAAATAATAAAGCACATTATACAAATATTCAAGCCCAAACAGGCAACGGGCCAAATGGGCTTGAGCCAGAACGGGCACGGGCTATACGAAATTCTTGATATCCGTAAATTTATTGTTAAAAAGAACATAATAAACTAAAATACATTATTCATCGAAAAGTTTTATTTCAGGGTATCCGCCGCCGCAACGCGCGGGTACCCTGCTAGTAGACACTTATTTAGGGACGAAGGGGGTATATATCATTAGATCATTTGTACTCATGCTCACCTCTGCAAAGATATAAACGTCAAGATACAATATTTTTGATTGTCTCAATCAATTAATTGAGTGTGTAAATCACCTCCCGAAGGAAAAGGTTATTTGGCCTTTCAAATGGTTACTTCTAAGGCTGCTCCCAACAAGGCATCGTGAGATGCTTTTTTATCGTTGGTCACGTGCCACCTTTGCTAGTAGCTGGCCGACTCACGCGTGAGGGACGAATTTTTAGGAAACTATTGGTCTGGTTCTCACCTCATAAGGAATTGTGCAAAGTGGTCCCTCCTTTCAAGTATCCGTTGCATATAACAAAAAAAAAAGAAAAAAATCACTACCTCATTTTTTAACTATAAATACCCTCAACTTCAACATTTTTAAATACAACTTCTCGTTTTATATACTTTCATACTTTTAATACCATTTTACTTCTCAATTTACTATCAATATGTCTAAAAAAACACTTTTCGAAATACAAAACGTCAATAACGAAACACTACCCAAAACACTTCCCCAACACTCGAACTAGCATTCCGTCTCGGAAATAATCCACCGTCAAACAAACAAATCAACTTCCGACCACACTCGTTATTTTATAACCAACCCACAAAATGTTTCTAGCCAATACTCACAACAAAACATGTTCCCATTCGACACCACCAACTACGGCTCACAAACCTATATGGGCGGTTAATCATCACAATCAAATATGTACCAACATATGTCTCTCGACGAAATGTACTCACCAGACCATACCTTCCATTCATGAGGACTCTCTTGTCGAAGAACCCCACCCCCTCCCCTCACTTTCGACGAAGAAGACGTGAAAAAAAGGCGGTTCGGAATGACGAGGAACAACGGTGTACTTTCTGGACTCCTGAAGAAGAAATTGAATTGTGCAAAGCTTAGGTTTGTATATCCGAAGATAACGTTATTGGTAATGCGAGAAAGGATGTTGGATTTTGGAATGAGATTTTAGCACACATGCATATAGATTGTCCTATAACCCAACGTCGAACCTACGATATGCTAAACGGGAAATAGAATACTTTGTGTCCAAAAGTTTCTCAATTTTGTGGTGTGTATGGTAACGTCTTTCGAACGGCGGTGATTATATCCGGAGACGGTGATTACACCCAACAAGCACTTGTGGAATATGCAACTAAATATGGAACCCCGTTTACACTTCTGCATTGCTTGGTTGAATTAAAAGAATGTTCGAAATGGAAAGACGTGGAAGTTTCGAACTTTGAAGAAATGAAACATGAAAAGAGCAAGAGATACAAGTCTTCGGGCTCTAGTTCGTTCAAAACGTCACGGTTTGTGCAGGGTGTTTTTAATTTGAATATGCAGCCTAGAGACAACGAAGAAGAGGAAGCGCAAGAAGTTTGACGTCCAATGGGCAGGGACAAAGCAAAAGCGCAGAAAATGAGAGGGGCAGCGTCATCGGCAAGTTCATGATTTTTCAATTAGGAGGCGTTGGCTAGGTTGATGGTCAACGAATATACAAGTGCCAACGAGCTGTACTACGCCAATAAGACATAAAACGTTGAAGCGTTTTTAGAGATCAAAAGACAGGAGCTGGAAATGAAGTTACAAGAGTTGAGAATCCGAGAAACGGAACAACAACAAACAGACGAAATGTTCTATTTGCAGCCTACTGATCACTTGAATCAAGAACAACGCAAACGAGTCGAGTTGCAAAGACAAGTGATCAAGGCGAGGTGGAATTTACTATTTTAGTTTATGTTTTAATTTTCAATATAATGTTTACGTTTTTTATTTCGTATGTCTACGTTTTTAACTATCTATGTAACGTTTTTATTCATTTAACGAATAAAGTTTTAGTTTTAAATAAAAAATGGGTTGAAATGTGAGATGGTGTGAGCTATTGGGAGTAAAAAGTGAGAGGGAGTGAGGGGAGAGAGAAAGCTAATGTGGCATTGAGGTGGAAGGTGAAGTGGTGTGACTGTTGGGAGTAGTCTAAGAAGAAAAATATTTTACATACACAAAGGGTTAGACTGCACCCAACATTTGTGGTGAGCCAACATGAGGCACCAACCTCGGGCGTGATGGGCAAGGGAAATAGTGGCGTGTGAGCTGCTCGCACCAAGCAGCGAATGGTAAGGACCTCATCTTATATGACTCTCTACTCTAATTTTTTACAAAACTTCAAACTTAATATCTACCAGTAATCTTATGGATCCTTCTCTTTCACATATCGTCGATGAAATCAAAGCTAGTGCGCAAAAATAAATTGATGAGGATAACATTTGTTAGCAAGTGATTATCGACTTAGTTGTGTAGTTTGGCAACGTAAGCACGGCTAAAGATGATCTGAGGAAAGCATACGAGGAATGCAAAGAAAGTTTGCATGAAAAACGAGCTTTTATTGTCACTTTTTTAAAAGAATAATATCTTGGAATGATTGGGAGATGCATAATGTTTTGTTTAAAATGACGAAAAAAATACAAAATCAAATCAATACTAAAATTGTTTGGATGCATGTAAAAAACAAATAGCACGATCGTGTTTTCTTTTCGTGTAATGTTTTTAATTTTCGTATGGTTTTTGTTTATTTTCGTATTGTAATTTGTATTTTATTTGAATAAATGAAAATTTAGTTCGTTTGAATAAATGGAAAAATAAAACAAAATAGTTAAAATAAAAAAAAACTAAAACAAAAAAGGTTGAAAGATGAGAGAGTGGTGACTATTAGAGTGAAAAATGAAAGGTTGTCAGAGGAAAAAGAAAACTAATGTAACGCTAAAATAGAAGATAAAGTGGTGTGACTGTTGAGAGTAGTCTAACGTTGTTTCCTTTTGTCTGTGCAACATTGTGTTGCGTCTCGAGCCTGACATTATAACTACTATCTTTGTCTCATATTAATTGTCCAGTTTAGATTTTCGAAGTCTTTCTTTTTTAACTTTAACTTTAAATAATTTTATTTGTGTTATATAATATTTAATAAAAGTTATACCAATGAAATACATTTAAACCCCAGTTTATTCATATATTTTACATCAAGTATTATATAACGCTAACAAAAATATTCAATGTCAAAGTTAAAAAAAAATACCTAAAAAAGTCAAAATGAACAGTTAATATGAGACGGAGAGAGTAGAACGCAAAGGGATTCACCTCGATAAATCATGTGTCATTCATATTGTCATAGCAGTATGCATGTTAGTTGTTGATAAGATTTTTAAATTGTTGAGTTGTTACTTATTAACTCATGTTTATTGTGATCTTCAATGACATTATACTATATACTACCAGCCGTTTTGTGGGTGGGTCATTAGTGAATTTTTACGAGGTCCGTTTTAAGTTAATTAGCCTCCTCATTGGTCCGTTTTTTAATTTGCAGTTGCTTAGTACCATGTACAGTACCTTACTGGCCCAAATGGTGAGCTCTTATTGGTTGATGTGTGTTTGGGTTTTCACTGTTCATGTACTTTCTCACCGTAATAATATAATCAGTCCTCCCTCTCGAATCTTTCCACCTCTCTGACAAATCCCACACCCCCTCTATTTTGTTCCTGAATGTTCTACCGACCAAACTACTACAAAAAACACACACCCGTTTGTTAAAACTCCAGCCTTTTGATATCTATTATATGAAAATTAATATATGATTCAATCAACCCCACAAAAAATTGATATAAAAAAGAAGGGATAAGTGAGGTTCATGGAGGGTCTTAAAATCTTGAATTGGCGAAGGATTTCTTTTATATGATGGGAAGAAAAAGGTGCGATTTTTGAGGTGTCAATTGTTGTTGATGAAACAATGGGCTGAAAACCCTAATTTTTAGGGGTTGGTTGTTCATAAATTCAGGTATGCAGTTTTTTTGGTTTTTTTTTTATATATATATTTTTTAAATCTAAAAAATTGGGATTTAACATATGTATGCCAACGATGATTCATAGCTATTTTTTTCAACCACAGTTGCATACAATTAAAAGAAGTACGCATCTCAGAAAAAGAAAAGAAATTAATGTTTAGAAAAACTCTATTTGAAAGATTATTCATGGGCTTCTGATCATCGAGATCGAGTTTTACAAACACCCTGGCATCTTCATCAGTGATCACTGAAGGGGCGTTTGGATTTGTGTTTTGCAGGTAATTTTTGGCATACAAAAGTCACACATAAAAAAAATCTGTTTTTACTCTTTGGATTATCAGTACATGCTTCAAAGATTACTAGAAGGGTACCCGCGCAATGCGGCGGCGGGTACCCGATGACTATTTTGTAGCGAACAAATGTTTTTCATTTTTACGTCTAATTCAAGTAAGTTTCTCTCTTTTCAACTCCGCTTCTTCCCGACTACTAAAGAAAACTCATAAAAATATATCAAAATGGAGGTTGAATTAAAGAGTACAAATTTTAAAAAATATGGTGAAATTAGATCATAAAAAAAATTAAACGGATTAAAAGATATTTAAATTTAAAAATAAAAGTGATTAATTAGTTAGGAAGTGACATGTGTCACCCCATTATTGGAGCTCTTTATTTTAGTTTGTTAGAGCTCCTCCATTTTTGTTATTTTTTAGTTAGAGAAGTGACACATGTCACTCAATGATTGGAGCTCCTTATCTTATTTTTTTTAATTCTTTCCATAATAAGCAAGTAAAAAAGTCTGAATTTTTAAGCCTTCTAATTTTAGAAGGCCTAAATGCATTATAAAGTAGTATAGATTAAGTAAACTTCATATTAGCCCAACAATACTCATTCTTTTAAGCCTTATCTACACACCTAATTATATTCAAAGGAATCTTATTAATGCAATACGAGATATGATAATATGATTAGTCAATATGTATGAAAACTAATAACAAATTTTTTGGCAGGGTCATTTGATCTGAAGGTGTGATGTGAATGGATGTTGATAGTTACACTTATATGCATAAGGGAGGACGGAGTGGAGCTCGGCTAGTTGATCGAGTTGGTGAACCCGAGCGGCTACACCGCTCCGAGCAAATCGGGTACCTTGATCGAGTAGCAAAATCGAGTTCCAAGCCCGATGGTGAACCCGTGATTCTCTTTGAAAAAGTAGAGCGTTTGGAAGGGAAGGAGTGGGAAATAAAAAAAAAAAAATTGCAGTTGTTTTGCAGGTGGGAAGGAGGAAGACGACGCTTTGGAAGGGAAGGAAAAAATAAAATAAAATTGGGTACTAGGGTACCACTCCGTCCACGTAGGGTAGTGTTAGGGTAGTATTGGGGTAGTTTTGAGTTGGAAGGTTTTTATTGGATGGAGGTGACGTGGCACCCTCAGGGTATTAGGGTAAGAAACTTGGACTCCCTCCCCCCTAAGGGAGATGGGAAGACGTGCTCAAAATCTCAGCTTCTTGCATGTGAGGTAATTTTGATTACGTTAACTTTTAGTTTAATTGAGAGTATTGATTTTATTAATTAGTTGTGGTGTTTTGGTTAGTGCTTATAAAAAACATGTTTTCTTATTGATTAGTGCTTAAAAGGGGGTGTTTATTGGTTTACAGAATAGTTTTATGTGGATTTTTTTTTCACCTATATAATCTGATATGAGTTTTTAACATGTGCTATTGTATAAGGTTGTTTTAGCATAGTAGGATTATTGTTTTGGCATGATTCAAAGGATGTGGTTCAGTTGAAGTTTAAAAAAAAAAAAAAAAAAAAAAAAAAAAAAAAAAAAAAAAAAAAAACGACAACAATATTTGGTTAAGTGGAATGACGTTTCAGAATGCTTGACATTGCTAAGCAGGCGTTGCAGGAAACGGTTATATTGGCCGTGAAGTTTCCACATTTTAGGCTTGGTCATTTTCTTTTACGTCCTTTTGATATATTAAATTTCTTATATTTGATGATTGCTAAGACAGTGTTTGGGGGTGGTTATTAAGACTGCATCTTTCTTTATTACAAACATTTTTTGAGTGATAATTTGGTTGCAAAAAGATTTTTGAATTGATGAGATGATGTTTATTAGGTAATATTCTTCCGGTGATCATGTTTTACAAAATCAGCCATAGAACATTTTCAACCCTTGCGTCGAGATCTTCAGGTTAAGTACTGAACTATGTATATTAAAAGGTTGTTTGGGATTCTGTACTTGCTTATTTCAGTGAAAATAAACACTTAAAATAAACGGGCTAAACATGGTTATTGTTTAAGCAAATAGGCCTTACCAAGAAAATAGTCCCAAACACCCCCTCAGCTTGATGACATTCTAATCCCAAATATTATCATCAGTTTTGTTAAAACTTAATGATCATGAAATATGATTTGTTCATGGTCATAATGGTGGTCAACTTATCAAACTTGGCCTTCAAGTTCTTTGCTCTATCCACAATATGATTAGTCAAAATAAGACGCTCTTATGGATGTAAGTGTTTTTCTTCTTCTTTTCTATTGTGTTTAATGTCATCATACAGTGTGTGCCACCCGGTTTCATTTTTTGGAAAAACATATTTGGTAGTTGTATGAAGAGTAGGATATCGTGTAACAAACAGCATACCAGAGGTTACACAGTTTGTTGTTAAATGGGTCAAAAACCAATAGGTAGGTTAAACTCCACATGACCTATTTTGAACCTGAACCTTATTTACCCTTGATATAGGATGAATTAAAGTTCATTGAGAGGGAACAAAAAAGACTCATCTAATTTAAAATTGACTTAATGATTATGGCATATTTTCTTCTTCGCACATAACTTCAAAGGATTGTTGCTTATGGATCGCTTTCTAGGTAATTCATATCCTTCCTCATTTTTGCAATTTTTCTAACTTACAAATAGAGTGGCTTTGTAAAAAAATTATTTGCTCATTTTTTTAGGCAAAGATGAAGTGAAGCAGAAAGACTCTTAAAAGAAGCGCCAAACATCCAGTGACGCGAACATCCTGGATGATTCATCTTGCTTGCAAAAGCAGGGCTTTCGGTTGTTTTTAAGGAAGATCGTCCTGATAAATGTTGCTCCACCTCTTGAGGCTTACAGGTTAAGGCAATATCATAAAAGCACCCTGAAAATTGAGCCACTAATTACTTCTATGTTTCTTACATTATATGATGTTTATGCATCTTTCAGCGATGTTCCAGGTTCAGGCTATAACTTCCTTATGCAGTACTGTTTTGGGATAGCAGTTTAAGCATTAGCAAAATCTTGCAATCGGGGAAGCCATAGCTAGATCTTCAGACAGGTTAAGCCATCAGCTCTTCATTTGCAACCAATTTTTTAGGAGTAGATAAAAAATAAACAATATCAAACGCCCCCTGTACGTGTAAGTTTATTGATATACGGGGTGTTTGGGATCATTAATTAAAGTTGGTTACGCAAGTTGTTTTTAGAGTGTTTTGGGATTCTCTATAGAAGCTAACATTCAAAATATCGTTACTGTAGTGAAACCAGTTCCACATGAATGATATCATTAAGATATATCTTTTAGTGATAATTAATGGGAAAATAGATATTAATAAGAGTTAGATGTTTGTAGTTTGCCACACTGTTAGAAGTTTAGTACTTTGAAACATATGTTTGAGTATATGTATTGGTAATTGATTACATGCCTCAAATAATTAGGTTTTTCGGTTCATAAGTAGTTAAGTTCTTATGTGTTATTCACTTGATCAAATAATCTCACTAATATGCAGAATAGGAGATGTAAATAAGAGTAATGGCATGGATGACATGGCATTGTCTGCTGAGATATGTGCCTGTGGCATTTGAGGATATGGTAAGAGTTCATGCGCATGGTGGCGTGATTAATAATATTGGTCATCGTGTGTCTCACATTTGAAGAAAGCTATAGAGTGATACTGACACAGTTAATGTTTTGAGGGATGAAGTTGGGAGTGTGGAAGATATGCTGACAGTTGTTACTGAAATGAAGCTACATCCATCTTTTACCCCAAACTAAAGGTACAGGTTTGTTCAATTACGTAAAGGGTTGTGTTCATTTATGTGTAAAATGTATAAAGCTAAGAACTTGATGTATAAACATTTATTGAATCAATGTTGTAATTTATTTTGCCAGAATGAATCAATGCTCTTCAACAAAACAGATGCCCCGCAGCAACGCGCGGGTTTCACCTACTCGTTTAGTAAACAAAGTTGGGCTAGTTTTGTTAGTTGTAGTTTACTGTAGTCACATGGGTTATTTATTTATTTTGTACTTCAAGCTCATATTTTAGATTTTTAGATTATTTAATAAGTAAGTTCAAATCTTGTTTACTCTTGATTTACAAAAAATTCTTTCTTAATTAAAACGCTAAAATAGAAATGTGTCAAAAATACTAAATTTTAAAAACATACCTTATGTCTTATATAACATATCTTTATGAATCAATACTGTAGGTTCTCAACTAGTGATAACTAACACAATAAACTAGTGAGAGAAAGTAGAGAGAGAGATGAGAAGATTCATGATAAACAAATAAGAAAGAGTGAATTGCATAAATGAATCAACCAAGGCTCAAATGAGCTATTACATGTGTTTATATAATGCTAGAGTAAGGCAACACCCATGTGGTGAGATTCGAGAAAGTTTCCAAAGCCCATGGGCTAACTACATAGGCTACTGGATTAAATACAAACATATAAGCCATAATATGATAACCTATTACATAAACTAATGACCGACACTTTATATTGATTACACGTAATCCCAAAAATCTCCCCTAAGGGTTGGTCATCATGGTCTTCATTTATAGGTTGTCTGACGTCTTTTGTTCTTTGACTTTTTTAGCTGAAAACGTCTTCAATCTTTACTTTCTTTGTTTTTCGTTCTTGTTCTTGTGATCTTATGTTGGTCTTGCCTTCACTTCATCAATGTCTTTATCTCTGATGACTTTTCTTCCTTTTCGACAGTCTTATACTTCTTGATAACTTTGAATATTTATACTTGTGTAGTTCTCAACTTTTAATTTTGATCTTTGTCTTTTAACTTTGCAGATTCTTTGACTTTGACGTAGAATCTTTCTGAACTTTGCTTTTGCGTAGATATTTGATGAGAATGTCTTTATTATGTGGGTATGAGCATGTGGAAATATATGTTGATGATAATGGTAGTGGTGGTGGTCTCTGCTGGAACTCCGGGCCTTCATGAGTACCTCCATGAAAATAGACAGCAATAAAGTTCCCGACGTAAGTGTTTAGATATTTTGTACATATACATCCCAGATCGCTGGCGCGTTCCTTGAATAATCTCAGACCGGATGGTCACTGGCATGTCCCCGTACTCAATATCTTCACACTGTTGTTGTGAGTCGCTGAAGTACACCAGGTATCACTCCACGACTGTAGACCGTTTGGAACCACCGCGAACACTAAGTGTAACCCGTAAAGGATTACTGAAGTGACCTGCTGTCAGGGCTGTTTGATGTTGACCCTGGTAGGAATTTCCATTCAATCACTGAGGAACACGTGTGTGAATCCTCTCATAAATGTTTTGGAAGATTTCTAGGATCTGTGTAGGTCTCTAAAATTTACAACTTGTGTTCTTAATGTTTGAACAACAAGTGTAGAAATGTTGAGTGTTCCTAAGAGATCGTTTGATGAATCTCGTGACTCTATACTTGATTTGTGCATTTTGGTTTTAGTAGTCGAAGACTGGAGCAGTGTCTCCTGTTTCAATATCAACACATCTCGGAGTGAGAGGTCTGTAGATTATGCAGGGTTCCCCGTGAGAATTAAACAAATCCTTTTGAGAGGACTTGAGTGGCTAGAAGGTTAAGTGCAGTGGGTCACTGGGTACATGACGTCTTGTCTTTAATACCTGCATCAACTTAGTGACAACCAGTAGCATATGAATTGAACCCGGTTTCTGCCCTAAGTTGATTATGGAGGGCTATTTCTTTTCACCCTTTTCTCATAACTTTTCTTTTTAATTCTTCAACCATTTCTTTCTCCTTTATCACATTACTTCATTTTTTAGTCATACCTAACGATTTTCTAATTCTAACTATTGGTGCTGTCCTTGGGTAGATCCCTTCGGCTCTGGCGGATCATAGGACGTATTTCATATCCTTAGTCACCTTATAACTCCATGACTATCCTATATTGCCATAAAACCTTTTCTTGAAAATCTCTCAGAGTATGTATGACTATAAAACATATTTTGTTAACAACTTGAGAGTTTTGTTTTTTCCGAAATACTCCCCCTCCACATGTGCTTATATTTTTTTTAACTTAAATATGCACAATGAGGTAAGAGTTCGCACATTTTTTTTTGAATTGATCGACTCTTTGATAGACAATTCCCCGTAAGACACATTTTCGTTGCTTAGTTAAAGGGATCCGTTATCAGCTTTTAGGTGACAACCAGCCCTAATAACTAACTTGATGTTATTAACACTCCTTGAATAAGAAGGTTAGACCCGTCATAGTGCATGTCTATCAAGATTTTCTTGAATCGGTACACTCTACTCAGATAATTCCTTTGCGAGATACGTTTACATCACTGGCTAGGCCAACATGAATTTTTTACCCGTCCCGGACAAGTCCTTTCAATTAATGAAATTTAAGTTCGTTAATTCGTGGGTTATATCTTAGTTGAGCTCTTACGAGATTCCACACTTTCAACAACATATTTTTATAGCAGATCCCTCCCCCCTCCTCAAAAATAGCATATACTTGTTGATTTTGAAAACTTTGATTGAAATATGCTTTTTGAGGTTTTAAAACCATTTGGTAGAATCACTTCACAAGAACATTATAGTTTAGAACAAAGATTTTTAAGTACTCCCCTTCAAATGGTGAAATGCATTTTAACTTTTAAACATTTGAGGGAATACTTTGTCTTTTGAACAGAATTTAAAAAACTTTTGAAAAGTTGTTTGAGAAGTTTTGAGTGAATTCTGCTCAGAAGTAAGAAGCTTTCGCTCCTTATATCAGGATTGAGGCATTGAAGCGCACCACATGGTCCTTTCTTTATAAAGATCGGGTTATGCACTGATATGTGTGCATAAGCCATAATGTTTCTACTAATTACATATTATGGATAAAGTTCTAGTCTAGTAATGAGATCTACTTATCTAACTATTACATATTATCCTAACCTACGAATACAACTGAATCTATCTATTACAAAT
Organism: Chrysanthemum seticuspe; assembly: GCA_019973895.1. Lineage (NCBI taxonomy): Eukaryota > Viridiplantae > Streptophyta > Magnoliopsida > Asterales > Asteraceae > Chrysanthemum > Chrysanthemum seticuspe. The sequence goes on from BPTQ01000003.1 coordinate 60,904,215, forward strand.
CAACACATAACAAATTATTCGGGAGGTTTAAAATTTTGTAGTGGAAAATTCGGTTTTCCTCCCACATAACTCTCCAATATTCGCATCTGATCTCGGTGTTTAAGGGTCCGATCTATTTTCCCAATGAAGTTTCATACACCCCGTGAATCTGCAACATTCCTTTTTTTCTTCTTTTCTAGGTACAACCACTGATCTATCAGTCTGATATCCAAACCATCTTGAACTTTCTTCAAAGTAGCATCATAAAACTTGTGAATTTGTTCAAATTCCATAAAGCAATTAATGGAATTATCACTTCTGTAGATAAAGCCGAAATTTGGTTGGTTCTTTAGAGTGTATTGTGATTCTTGACTGATATCTGGGAAATGGAGAAGCGGTTTTGTTAAGTTGAGTTTCTTCTGGTAGCTTTTGACTCCCAATTGTAGATCTTCAACTCTGTTTTGTATGATAAAGATTAGAAGTGAAGTGACAAATGCATACTGTATATGGGTTGATAAATGTCGCATCTTTCCTTGAACTTTAAGCAGAAACATGTCTTCAATATCGTTCAAAGTCAATTCAGGGAAATCGGCTTCTGAAAATTCATATTCCTTTTCATCTTGTCTCTTAACCATGATTTTCTCCATGAATGCGTAATCAAACTTCTCTCCAGCTTCAATCCGCTTTACGGCGACAATCCTGAGTTTGCTCTTGACTACTTCCTTTGACTTTCCCACCAACTTACTACGGTAGAAGAGTTTGTGTCTTTCTGGCCAATGATGAATCCCGAGCTGGGCGTATTTGTTGTACGACACTACCATGATCACGAATAAGTGTGTAGCTGTTTCTTCAATGGCTGGTTGTGAGTACCTTGCAGTAGGAATAAGAGTCAGAGATGTAGTGTATTTGTATTCAGTATAGTGTTCGTGTTGAAGAAATTCCAAATCATTGTTGAAGAAGAAATGGTATGGAATCTTGGATTGATCAGCTTTTCCTACCACGAGTAATGGTTTGGTCCAATCAGTGTAGTAAGGAGCTCGTTGATCAATGTTGAATTCAGGATTCAACCAACTTATATTATTAGACATTGCACGTGCGATATTCTCCAAGTGATATTCGAGTTCTGCTGCACTTCCTGATTGGTCTTTGAGAAGGTTAAAAGCTTCATTCTTCATATGTCGAAGTTCCCTTTTTGTTAGCTTTTTTATGTGGAGATCACGTTTAAACTTTTGTGCGAATTCCACGGCGCGTCCATCCACTGGTTCTTCATATTTAGCAAGCGGAGGTTGAGCACTAATCATGTTGTCATACCATTCATAATCCGCAGTAGTGTCCTCATCGAGCCATGTAACGACTTTTGGCTGTTTGCCTTTGCTTCAATTCTTGCCTTTGGATTTTGGTGGAGACTTCTTCTGAGTTTTAGGATGTATGTACTCGTCCTCGGTGTATTGGAAAGTTTCTAATGCTCGGTTGTTGTTGGTCCAGATGTAGAAGCCTTTGGTGGTGGATTAGATGTTGTTGTGGTGGAAGGTTTGACCGGTACTTGATGTGAAGAAGAACCACCGACCTTTTTCTGTTTCTTGCCATGTGAGTTTGGGTCAGGATCCCGGTCATCTCGTGGTCTCTTATGCTTTTCAGCATCATTCTTGCACTAGGAGGGTTCTTCTGAAGGAGAGTTGCTGAGAGAGAATCATAGAAAGCCAGTTCTTCAGGAGTCATGGAAGTTTGCATGTCTGATAACTTCTCAAATAGTTGAAACTGAAGTTCTTCAATTGTGAAATCTTTGGGTGCAGATATTACATGTACAGTTTGTAAGGTGATAGGAGTCAAGGCAATGATATATGAGACGATTTGATTAATGATTGGTGTCAGATATTCCTTGATCTCCATTGTAGTAATTGTTGGTAAGTGTTTCTTCAAATATATGTCTTTGTAACCCATGATTAACTTATCCATATCACCCTGAATGTCTTTAGAGTCCTACGCAAATTATAGCAATCTGCCAGAACATTTATAAGAGGATTAACAAATGTGATCCTCAGTGATTGAATAAAAATTCTTGCCATGGTCAACATCAAACAGCCTTGACAGCAGGTCACTTCAGTAATTCCTTGTGGGTTACGCTTAGTGGTCGCGGTGTTTTCAAACGGTCTACAGTCGTGGAGTGATACCTTCGTATACTCCAGTGACTCACAAAGACAGTGTAAAGATATTGAGTACGGGGACATGGAAGTGAACATCCGGTCTGAGATTCATCAAAGAACGCGCTAGCGATCTAGGATGTACTTGTATAAAATATCTAAACGCTTATGTAAGGAACTTTATAGCTAATTGTCTTCATGCAGGTATTCATAAAGACCGGGAGTTCCAGGAAAGACCTTTACCACCATCATTATCATCAATATCGCTTCAATGTTCACATGCTCATACCAACATCATTATGAAAGATAAAGATCAAGAAAAGTCGAAGAATCTACAAAATTTAAAGACAAGGATCAAAGCAATGAAATCAAGAATTACATATGTATGAAGATCCAAAGTCAAAAGAAGTATGAGCATGTTGGAAAAGACGTAAAGACACCAAAGTCAAAGACGTTGATGAAAGGCAGGCAACGACATTATCTATCACAACAACAACAAGAACAAAGAACAAAGAAGTAAAGATCAAAGACGTCATCAGCAAATAATGTCAAAGATCAAAGGACGTCAAGCAACCTATAATGACATCAAGATGAATGACCAACCCTTAGGAGGAGATTGTTGGGATTACGTGTAATTATTAAAGTGTCGGTCATTAGTTATTGTAATAGGTTGCTAAGTCTTGTAACTTAGTATTAAGCCCATGGCTCATGTAGCAAGCTCATGGGCCTAGGTTTTACATTAAAAGCCAAAGGAAGGTTCTAGGGGCGTTGCCCTAAACCTCCTTGCCTATAAATACTCATGTATACTCTCATTTGAGAGTGTTGATTCTTTTATGCAATATTACTCTTTGTACATACATAGAAGTTCCATACCATCTCCCTCTCTCTACTTCCTCTCTCTAGTATTTTGTGTGGATTATACATATATGGTGACCTAATAATATTTATAAAAGTATTTAATATAAGAATTATGAATGTAACATTTTATTATATAAAAAATAAGCTTGATTGCACGAAAATGTAGCTTACTTGCCACGTTTTATAGTTTTGCGTAGCCATCTATAATTTTTTCAGATCGTAAAAAACTTTTGAACTACATCTTTTTGGTAAATAAGAGTGTAAATTGAAAGGTAAATGATCAAATAATACACGTAACTGGTCACACAATACACCAAAAAGTTTGAATTCAAAAGTATGCTACATAGATAAGAAAAAATAAATGGCTACACAAAACTATAAAACGAAGAAAGTACGCTTTGCAATTAGCCCACAAAATATATGTAAAAATTTAGTTTCATGTTAAGAATGTTAGTATAAATGATTTAATCGATCTATCTATATCTGCAATATATAAAATTTGAGTTTCATGTAAAAAATGTTAGTATTAACAATTATAAAACTAAAATTAATTATAATATTTAGGAAAATGTTTAATATAAGAATTAATTATTAATAATATATAAAGATTGAGTTTACAAAAATTAAGTTTCATGTCAAACATATTAGTATAAATGATTTAATTATATGAGTTTCATGCTATAAATGTTAGTATTAATGATTATAAAATTATAATTAGTTATAATATTTTTAAAAGTGTTTAATATAAGAACTAAGAATTATGAATATAAATTTTTGTTACATAAAAAAGTTATATATAAAGATTGAATTTCATGTCATGAATGTTGGTATAAATGATTTAACTAAAAAGACTCATTCATCACATATTATTTTTAAAAAATAAACTAATCAGTTAACCCAAATAATTTTGGTTCGACCCCCTTTATATATATTTTGTCCTCTGAACATATGTCTTCAATTTTATTGACACAAAATTGTAGTTTGATATTTTATATTTTGACCCGTGCGCATATGTTATAAAATTATAATTAGTTATAATATTTATAAAAGTGTTTAATATAAGACTTATGAATGTAACTTTTTGTTATATAAAAAAGTATATATAAAAATTTAGTTTCATCTCATGAATGTTGGTATAAATGGTTTAATTATATGAGTTTCATGCCATAAATGTTAGCATTAATGATTATAAAATTATAATTAGTTATAAAATTTATAAAGGTGTATAAGAATTAAGAATCGTGAATGTAAATTTTTGTTATATTAAAAAAAAAAAAAAAAAAAAAAAAAGGTTTTGTTAACAAGTGTCCATTGGTCATAAATTAGCGTGAAGTTAATAAATATAATTTTTTTTTTCTAATTTAAACATAAAATGCATTAAATATACATTAAATAAACTGATAAAGTACCATATTTCAATATAATTTTCACTTAAATGAACCAAAACATACCTTTTATTTACACGTTAATACGTGCCCAGTGGGGGCATACATTAACAAAATACTTAATATATGCAAAACTTGAGTTTTATGTCATAAATGTTAGTATAAATGATTTAATTATATAATAAAACTCATTTTTCACACATTTTTATAAGAAATAAACTAATTAGTTAACCAGAATAATTTAGGTTCGACCGCTTTTGTATTTACTTTATCCTCTGAACATATGTCTTAAATTTTATTGACACAAAATTATAGTTTGATATTATGTATTTTGACCCGTGGGCATATGTTCTAAATGAAAATTGAGTTATTGACACAAAAAAACAAGACACGTGCATCACACATGTCAGAATGCCTAGTATAGTAAATGAGTTTGTCGGACGGTTTTTTTTATGGCATTAGTTAATTTGTATAAAGAAGGAAAACTGAAGTTAAATAAATTAAAAGATATATCTAATCTATAAGTTTACTAAATGAATATTGAAAACATTTTCCAAATCTAAAAATAAAATAAAAATAATAATAAGTTCAATAGATACTTCTAACTATAGCAACCTTTACATGCCAAAACCTTACTAAAATATTCAAAATAGAAGATCCACATATGTTAGGATTATATTTTAAATTGAGGTGGTTAATATATCATTTAAAGGATAAAAAAAACTATTCATTTACATGATAAGGAGCGTTCATGTCACAATTATATATTTTGTAAGATATTTTGTAAGAACGTAATAACCTTTTTATTCACATGTCTAAAAAATCTGAAAAAATATTTACAAAATAGGTTACCGGTTAATGAAGAATAAAAAAAATATATATTAAAATTTGCATGTGAATTTTAAGAAATAAAATAAATTTGTGATTCTTTACATGTACGTATTTTCATATCTTAATTTTAACAACATAAAATAGAAAAATGGTTAAAGGAGAAAGTGGAAATTGAAAGTTGAAAGTTGAAAGTCAAGGTGATTGTTGAATGTTGAAAATCATGCATGTAAGTGTAATGTTGACATCTTGATTTGTTGAATGTTGAAAATCATGCATGTAAGTGTATAGTTGACATCTTGATTTTCTGAAAGAGTAACTATCCATGCATGTCATTCGTTTAATGTACATTAATGTACATAACTATTGCTAAGCTAATGGAGGAATGTTTGAAAAATGTTTGAAAAGCTAATTGAGGAATGCAAATTAATTGAAAACTAAATGAGGCAACCTTGCTAATGGAGGAATGCAAACAATGCGTTTAATGCATAAAGAACCGCTAGGGACCGCTGCTGCTAGACGCGAGTACTCGCCTAGTGTGAAGTAAACGCAATTGATTTTTTTGTAACAATTTACATGTTAATTCTGAAATTTTGTGATTCTTCCTTATCTAATGTCCTTACCTGCTTGTGGAATATTTTCAGATTTTTTGGACATGTAGCATGTAAAACATGGGTTCTAGTATGATTAACAATAAAAATCACATATTATTTATATCGTAACCAGTCACATGTGAATTTCAAAATTTTTTTTGGAGGGATTCTTCGTTCACCATCGTCCTTAACCGTAGCGTGTAAAATTTTCTTAAATTTGTGTGTAGCTAATCTCGCTAATATCTCGTATCCGAGTTTAGTGACGGTAACAACTCACTAGTCTTTACTCTTGACATGTGATTTGAAAAAAAAAGAAAAAGAAATCACATTCTCATCAAATATATAGTTCTCACATGAACGCCCCTTAATTGATATACATGGCGGCCTTTTTTAAAATAAATTACAAAAGTGTGAGATATGAATCAAATATCTAAGGAACATACGTATACGTATTTGAAATCTACCATTTTTGTCTTGGGGTGGTGGAGGTGTAATTCACATTCCTCACCCTTCCTCTTTCTAATTTCTTCTTTATAAATAAAATGTGCAACTTCTTCTACATCATATCATACCTCTAATTTCCAAATCATGCATTTTTATCGATTTATGATCATACAAAAATCAATAAATTCATTCCTCCGTCCATACATTCGCTTCTCATATAATTCATCCAGGTTTGTTCGATCTTTCCATATCTTGTTTTTGCAATCTCGTTCACAATATTTTCATTTCTTTTTTAAGTTGATAATAAGTTAATTGTGCGTTCGTTTATATGATTCATTCGTTCATGTTATTAGCATTATCCATATATATGTAATATCGAAGAAATGAATAAACAAAGTTTACCGTTTCAGCGAGAATCGGAGAACCGACACAGCTAGCTTTTAGACCTTTTTTTTTTTTTAATATATGTGTCACTGTATTTTATTATACTCCGTTGTTTAACTAAATAGTAACCATTTACTGTTTTATCCCGTTAGGCCATTATGATAGTAGATTATTCTAACTTTGGAACTATACCAAATAAACCTAAAACATAAATTAGTGTTCCTTTGGACTATAACTTTTGTATGGTCGTTTTCATTGTAAATGCTAATCATGAGCGTTAGAATAATTTTTGTACATGTGATCGATCACACAATATCACATGTTTTTCTTTGTATTCTCAAGGTTATCTTCATGCTCATCTGAAGAAACCTTCAATATATCATTTTTACCTGAAAAAATAATTAAAAAGTAAAGGGGTAGACAAAGAAATTATTAAAGTTTGATTATTTTAGCTATGTTTCACATGATAATATATTAGCTGATCTCTAATTTTGAATATGTGAATTTGTAAAGTACAATTATTCAGTACGTAGCTTGTATGATTATTAGCGACTAGGCTTTTGTAGTGCACGTTCATTGCAGGACAACTTGTTTCGTTTTTCTAGATATATCGACCACTAGGCTACCTATTTGTTTTTTCTTATAAAAAAAAAAAGTAAATACTAAATATTACATGAACAAGCATTTAATCTTACGTCTAAAGCCGCCGAACGATCTGATAGTTAAGTGAAATTTTATAAACCGTTCGATAAAAAGTTTATTTATGTTCATTTATTTATTAAACGAACGAACATAAACAATATTATATATTTGTTTAGTTAAGTGAACAAAAATGAACAAAATTCTTTTTCATTAATTTATGTTCGTGAATGTCTGATTATGCGTTCGTTAACGTTTATTTATGATGAATTATTTGTGTGTGTGTGTATATATATAAACGGACATGAACAACCTTATTTACTTGATAAACGAATATGAACAAGAAAGTTCATCCGGTTAAGCGATCGTATTTGTTTATTTGTCTGGTTAAAATTAAACGAATGAACATAAATAAAGGTCCGTTCTTATTTATCCAATTCGTTTACCGCCCTTCATATTTAATGTTAAAAACTTTAATATAAAATTTGATAAATCAAAAGTATTGAAAAACAAAAAATAAGATTAAAAATTGTCTTATATTATAAAAAAAATGGTAAATGTGAGGTAAGAAGGCGCCAGTGTATCTATTAAGAGCGGTGGGTGTGGTGATATAGCCATGTCTCTTCATCACTGCCAGCTCAGGGCCACATCAGCATAACAAACCTTCACAACTAACCACAACAAACCTCTCTCCCTCATAACAAACCTCAACATCTTCATTTGGGGCCCACCACTACCACTTTATTTTTTTTAGGGTTTAGGCCGTACAATACACGCGTACTTTTTCAAATATACCGTTTTGGTACGTGTACTAAAATCTGTCCCACTAAATGTTGCGTACTTTCATGTTTTGTACCATTTTGCACGCAAGTTTACCTGCAACCGGTTGGCAATGTATAAAACCGGCAAAAATGCCTATGTGGCGTATTTTTTGAGTAAATTACATAGATAGTCCTTCTTGTTTGTCCCAAATTGCATCTACTGTCCCTGGTCGTTTTTGTCTGTTTTTTTTACGTCTTCGTCCATTTTTTTTTACGTTTTCATCTGTTTCTTTACGTTTTCGCCCGTTTTTTTACGTTTTCATTCATTTTTTTTACAAAATTTTTGTCATTTTTTACGTTTCGTCTGTTTCTTTACGTGATATGTCCGTTTTTTTGGTTTTCGTCTGTTTTTTTACGTTTTCGTCTGTTTCTTTACGTGATATTTCCGTTTTTTTGGTTTTAGTCTGTTTTTTTACGTTTTCGTCTTTTTCTTTACGTGATATTTCCGTTTTTTGGTTTTCGTCTGTTTTTTTTACGTTTTTGTCCGTTTCGTTACGTTTTCATCATTTTTTTCGTTTACGTTTCTCTTTTTACAATTTCGTCCGTTTTTTTTCATTTTCGTATGTTTTTTTACGTTTTCATCCCGTTTTTACGTTTTCGCCTGTTTTTTTTAAGTTTTTATCGGTTTCTTTACGTTATCGTCTGTTTTTTACGTTTTCGTCTGTTTTTTACGTTTTCGTCTGTTATCTTAGGTTTTCGTCCGTATCTTTACGTTTTTGTCCCTTTTGTTCAGTTTCGTCTGTTTTTGACAAACGAATAAGTCAAAAAAAAAAAAAAAAAAAATGAACGACAACATAAAAACGTAAAGACACAAGAACAAAAAAAAACTGACGAAAACTAAAAAAAAGACAAAAATGTAAAAAACGGACGAAAACGTATAACAACGGGTAATAACATAAGAAAACGTATAAAATGGGGGTAAAATGTTTGAAATCGTAAGAAAGGGACGAAAACGTATAAAAATGAACAAAAACGTATAAGAACGGGTAAAAACGTAAGAAAAACGGAAGAAAACGGACGAAAACGTATAAAAACGGACAAAAACTTATACATGTACCAAAACGGTACAAACTTATACATGTACCAAAACGGTACATTTGAAAAAGTACGTAGCTATTTAGCGGCCAAAACCCTATTATTTAACTTATTTTTGTTAGTGGAAATCCTACGTGTCGTGCACACGTGGCAATAATGATTATGGTTTCGGTAAAACAAGTTTTGCCGTGCAAAATGGTACAAAACTTGAAAGTACGCAACATTTAGTGGGACAGATTTTAGTACACGTACCAAAACGGTATATTTGAAAAAGTACGCGTGTATTGTACGGCCTAAACCCTTTTTTTTATTCAAATTTCCAAATAAACTAAATTCATTTCATCTAAAATAAAAATACAATACAACATAATAAAAAACATACGAAACGTAAAATAAATATACGGTAAAAAAAACATACGCAACTTAAGAAATACATCAAATTATAACGAAACTAATTATTTGGATTCTGTTGTTGAAATTGTTCCCATTGAACTTGTTGCCAAACATGCTCGATTAGACATCGTTGAAGCTTTGCGTGTTTACGTTTATCATGTAGTTCTTTGGTTTTTTCCCTTGCAATTCGCAACGTTCAATCCATGTCTGTTGTAAATTTGGTGTCGGAGAAATATACTTTTCAGCAATGTCGGATATCGCAAATTGTTGATCTTTCAAAATCATGTTATACAATATGATGCACGAGTACATGATTCTCCGTAACTTGCCAACAGTAAATGCACTCGCCGGTTGGACACCAAAAGCTCTTTCGATATCTTTTCGAGCACTTTATTGTTTCGCTTTGAATGCGGCATTTTTGGGTTACTTGCAACTGTAAATGACTTGACAAAAAGATGCCCACTCCGGGTAAATTCCGTCAGCTAGATAATACCCTTGCTTAAATTTACACCCGTATACTTCAAACTCAACCTCAGGGGCGATGTCATCAAGCATGTCGTCGAATAACGGAGAATTATTTAAAACCGTACGATCGTTATTCACACCCGCTACCCCAAAAAATGCATGCCAAATCCACAAATCGTATGAAACAACGACCTTAAGCATTATAGTTGGATATTTTTTTATCACCTCTGTGAAATTGGCCTTGCCGTTCTTTCGGACAGTTTTTCCATTCCCAGTGCATACAATCGATGCTCCCCAACATTCCCGGAAGCTTATGAACAATGTTATGTGCATGGTATAAGTGACGAATGTCATCCTCATCTGGTTTTCTTAAAAACTCCTTAACATATAGATGGATTATGCACATAGTAAAAAAATCTAGGCAATCGCGTGCACAGTGTTCACCTATTTGTAAATACTCATCTAATGAATCAGGTGCTACCCAGTAAGCCAATTGGCGTAGGGCACATGTGCATTTCATAATCACACTAAAACTTATTACACCCTTACAATCTGGTCGCACTCTAAAGAAATCAAAATGCTTGGGAAGAGGATGATGAGTTTCAATATATGTTTCAATACCTTGTACTATTTGTATAAATAGACTACGGCTCATACGAAAGCGACGCCTAAAATTATCATCCGTATATTTTGGGTTGTCACCAAAATAGTCATCAAGTAGACGTACTTCAGCAACTTCACGTTCACGGGGGACGTATCGACGCTGGTTTGAAGGACCGGCTTCTTGTTCTTGCAACGTTTGCTTTGCCTCAAACTCTTGAATAAACATTTCTAGGTCCGCTAACTCTTCAATGTCACTTTCACCGGAAAAAGATGATTCACTCATGTCACTCATGTTTATATACGTAGATTTTATAGTGTGTAAAAGTGTGTTTATTTTGATTGAAATGGTTTAGTATTTTGATTGAAGATGGAGGAAATGAAGATGATAAAAATGGTGATTATGATATGTTTATATAGGGGTGGTAAGTTTGTTTTTTTTTAATAAAAAGAAAGAAAATATCCGTTTAATAACGGATATAATTTTGAAATTCAAGTATTATATCCGTTGTGTCAGAATTTTTGCCTCGTCGTCACCACGGCTAACTTGATCACGGCGAGCCATGAAATGGCAAGCCGGTATGGCGGCGAGCCACGGCGAGGTGCCACCTCAGCCGACGACGATCCACAACGCATCCACACCCACCGCTCTAACCATAACACCACCCGTTTTCTACTTATTCTTTTACATTCACATGTCATTGACCTAAATTAATGTACGAAAGCATGACCTTGTTATAAGTGCGTGAATGCTTGTGTAAGAGTTATCGGTATGGTAACTTGCAAATGCATGTTAAGGTTTAACATGCCCGCGTTAAGGTCTAACATGCCCGCGTTAAGGCATGTTAATCATACCGCGTCTTAAGTTAAAGGGTGTTAACATGGGCATGTTAAGCCCCTAACACCGTGTTAAAGTATTTTTTTTTTTTTTTTTTTTTTGTATTCATTTATGCCCTATAAATGAAGGGTTGTTTTTGTAAATTGTTGGTGAGTTAAGGTTTAACTTGAGTAAGTTATGATAAATGTTGTTTCCTTTTTGAGTTAAGGTGAAATGTTAAAGCTGACGTGGCATGGTGTTAAATTTTAACCTAGGTTACCATACCAAACGCTCTAAGGAGATACGTAGTAAAATCTACTGTAACATTTCTCTTATCTTTAACGATGAGTTATTTGTATCATTGTTGTAAACCTGTCATTGACCTATTGTTACGTACTAGAAGAGTACCCGCGCCTAGAGGCAACGGTGTCTAGTTTCGACAAAATTTTAGCGGCGATTAAGTTTGTTTCATGATTCAGTGTTTTAAGCGTTAAGGAATCCATTTTGAATGATTATATTGTTTTTTCGATAGCGTTGTTTTTACATACACTTACAAACTATCAACAAACATACAAATTACTAACAAACTTACAACTACACACAAGAATTTACTAACTACTTTAAAAAGAAACTACACATTTACCGGCAACAAAAGCAAGTTCGATTGCGGCCGCGACACACATTCAGGCAGCAGCGGCGGCAACGGTAGACTCCGGAGACAATAATAAATCTATAAAAAAAAATGTCAAAAAAGTTATATAAACTCAAAGCTGAAAAATAATACATATATAGATAGATCTAAAAGCAACCACAAAACTTGATATAAATCTATCAAATACTAAAAATAATTGAATAACACTATTAACATAATCAACTGTATACAAATATTAACAACAACTAAAATAAGGCATACTATAAAGTGCGACAACAACTTTTTCCGACAACATAAGCCATGCAGCCGCGATAGTAGATTTTTCTGGCGAGACAGCGGTGAGCGCCTGTTCTATTTTCGGCAAAGCAGTGGTGGCGGAACCAATTTCCGGCGAGTCCGCGACGACGGCTATAAAAAAATTATAAAAAACTTAGATTTACAAATAAAATCTATAGATCTGTAAAAAAATATATAAAAACTTAATCTAATAATAAAACTCAAAAAGATTACCTCAAAACATGATGGTCATGAGTCGTGGTGGTTATGGGTTTCGGTGGTGGTTTGGTTTAGTTGGTGGAGTCGTCCTGTGGCGGTGATGACCGGTGGAGGTGACGTCCGGTGGTAGAGGTTCGGTGGTGAGAGTTGTGGTGGTGGGTATGGTGGTATTATTTTATGTGTGTGTTTTTAGTGTGAGATGAAATAGTGTGTGTGAGAGAAAGATAAGTTTTTCAAAGTTATAAAAGATAATTTAACTTTGACTTTCAACTTTCAACTTTCAATTTTTACTTTCACTTTTGATCATTTTTCTATTTTATGTAGTTAAGATATCTGTGTTTTTTAATTCACAAAGAAATATCGCAATTTGCTTCCTCCCGAAACGTCAACAATGCATTAGATCTCACCAATCACATTAATATATGAGTTGAAGCTAGCTCATCAAGACTTATATTTTAAATAAAAAAATGCGAATGTTTCTTTTCATATAACTTTGAAAGAAGATAAATCCAAAGTATGATATTACGGTATTATTATTATTATTATTTTCGGACATAACTTTTTATTAAATTGTTTTTGTCCTACAATTCTTTCAGCTTCAGAAGTTTCTTTTATAAAACACAACTTTTATACTACTAGAAAGACAACAAAAGTGTTCAACGAAAATTTAGAAATCAATAAACTTGGCTCATTTCTTATGCCATTCCTAGAATTGGCTATAGCTATTGTAGTGATTTAATTCCAAAAAGTATAGATTTAGCTACATAATTTTTTTAGCGCAAAGGTGAATTATATATATCATTCTCAAAACAGTACATCATAAGAATAACATGAGAAGATTTAGACAGACCCAAATCTTATACTTCACATCTAACTATCTGAACTCATTCAAAACAACACTACAGAATCTAGCATTATACTTCAGCAGACATACTAAGACAACCAATTGGCTGAGAGCAACACTTCATCTTAACAGACTTTGCCATACTAATCAAATTCACCTTTTATGCACTTACCATCTATCTACATTTCCAGCACACTTCCCCATCTAGACCACTCAACCAACAACCACAGTAGTAGAGACAGGAAAAGTGGCTGGCTTCACTAGGAACCCATACCTTTCCACTCAAGAGCTCTTCCAAAACAGCTTACATTTCCATATGTATGAATGGCTTCAGCTGTTTGTCATATAATTTTGAGTACGTGACAAATTAAACTTTGATGGACCGTCTATGCAATTCGTCGTAATAGAAGTATCAGAAATGCTTATTAAATATTCTTAATGTTTGTACCAAATGATCGAGTTCTTTTATTCTTCTAAAAGAATAAGGGAAAATAATATGATAAATGATTGAAAAAAGTATCATATTTGTCATCATTTTCTTTTGTGGGTAGCGAACAAAATTTTTTGCTTTTGTGGGTACTTTTCTTTCAAATTTATCATTTTTAGGGTATTTTGCGAAATTTTTGGACATTTTTGCCCCTCTTAGCTAATAGAATTTTTTTTTCCCGAAGGGCAAAAATGTCACATAATACCCTAAAAAGGATAAATTTGAAAGAAGAGTACCCACAAAAACAAAAAAATTTGTTCGCTACACACAAAAAAAATAATGACAAGTATGATACTTTTTTCAATTATTTGCCCAAAATATAATATTGGTAAATGATCTTACATTTTATTAATAATAGTAACATTTTCCATTATAAGGGTACTGGCAGTGGAGTCGGTATGCCATTCGGCATGCTCCATACCGCTCGGGGTGAGTAGTGCCTCCTTTTCGGTTTGAATCGGCATGGAAGGAAGGAACACCAAATCGGCAAAAGACCCCGATTTGGTATGAAGTTTATTCGAACGTTGGAACCAAAAATGTATCCGTTGGAGCCTTTATTTTGGTGGGTCAAAGTACGTCATGGCTCATGTTGAGGTGGCTCGTGCATCTGATTTAGGGAAAAATAATAGCACGTTCATTGTTAAGAACTTAAGAATAACGGTCTTCAGATTCAGGATGTCATTTTGGTTAAAAAGAGTTATGAGGAACGAAGGGCGAAGAAGAGTGGGAAGCCTCGTTACTGGATGCTCAAATCTTTGAACATGGAAGTTGATGTGGGTGATACGCGTGGAAGAGTTGTGCTATGTGACGTGCTACTGCTATAAGTTTATCTTCACCGTTTAATGGTATTACCTATGATTTAATTATGAGGGAGTGGAGTACATACGATCTTAATTAGGCTCATGAGATTTGCCAATCTTAGGAATACAGCTAAGTGACTTATCATGTGCTCACAATCTCAATCATATCACATGTAATCGTTGGAATAATATGCTCACGATTGTCTTGGTATCTTTTTTTAAAAAAATAATATTATTATTGAAGACTGATTTTTGTTTACTAAAACTAGGGGTGTTCATCGGTTCGGTTATCGGTTTGTTCGGTTTGTTCGGTTCGGTTTATTCGGTTATTTTTTTTTTGGGTATAACCGAAAACCGAACCGAAAACCGAAAACCAAACCCTCAACCGAACCGAAAACCGAACCCCCAATAACCGAAAACCGAACCGAATAACCGAATTTTTTATTTTTTATTTTTTTAATAATTTTTTCATTTATTTATATGTATTTTTTGAAAAAAATAATAATTTTCAAGCTTAAAAATATTATATATATATTATAAAAGAGTTTTAATATATTTTTTTAATATAAATATATAAAAATATATATATATTTATTTAATTTCGGTTTTCGGTTGGGATGGCTAAAACCATAACCGAATCGTAAACCGAACTTTTATTTCGGTTCGGTTCGGTTTTGGCAATTTCAGTTCGGTTACGAGTTCGGTTCGGTTATTTTCGGTTCGGTTCGGTTCGGTTTCGGTTTATTCGGATATTACCCAACCCATGAACACCCCTAACTAAAACGTAAAAAACGCCTTGATACAAAGTAAGCATATATAAAAGGATTGTTTGCAATAGTAAAGAATATGCGACGACATTTTGGGCTTTAGTTGGTGAGTGGTGACGCTAGCATCAGTCTAATACTTTATACTGTAGTGTACTATGATTGAGTATCATGTTCTTTCGCTGTCTTTTCATGGCCCACGAGAAAAAAAACCACTTTTCTTTGATTGAAACAATAGGATATTACAGTACCTTTTAAATCGTAACTTCACACGACTATCGTTTTCTTCCGTCTCTTTACCAAGGTTATAAATAGACGTGACGGCATGATCAAGCCTCACGTTTTTGCGGCTAAAGCGAAGCTTTTTAGTTTATAAGGGATGACATAAGGCGGCACAAAATATGAAATATTTATATATTTATGTCATATTTCATATATACCGAGTTTACAAAAAAATGTGATATAAAGTGGCGTGACGGCATAACCAAGCCTCATGTCTTTGCGGGGCCTTTGCGAGATGCGACACTCATTTCCTGGTTGCTAATCTTTCGTTTTGCTAACAAAAACAGAAAAGTATAATTTCACTTATCATGTTTACAAGAAAGATTAATAAAAAATGAGGTCTTATTTGTTTAGGCATGTGACAAGGGGTCCAAAAAGAGGTAGTTTGTTAGCAAAATTGGTGTGAAGAAAGATGAAAGCTAAGTTGTTTGCTTATGAAAGGAAGTATAAGAATTCATGAGGCTGTCATCAAATTTAAAATTTTGCTATAGATTAAAAATTATTCTTTGTACTTAGTACTTATCAATATTCTTTGCACACTTGTATACAAATTTCAGAGATATTCAGTGACATTTTGCACATAACAAATAAAGATTGAATCAATATTTGAGGGAGGGGAGGAGGATTTTTTGATCTAAAATGGGGTTTTGGACGCTGTTTGAGGTGGCGTCAATGCCTATAATACAGGTGCTTATCGTAAGTGTTATAGGAGCGATCATGGCAACTGATCACTTCAATCTTCTATCCAATGACACTCGCCGGTCCCTTAACAAGGTATCTACCCTTTATTCTCTAGCAATTATCGTGTATTCTGTAAGTCTATTATGAATGTCATAAAAGACGTATTAATTTGTTTATAGTATATAAAGGTTGATTTTCATCTTATGCAGATTGTGTTTGTGGCATTTACCCCATCTCTCATTTTCGCATGTCTTGCAGAGAGTGTCACATTTCAAGACATAATTTCATGGTAAGGATGTACTTTATTGCTCATGATTTAGTACGTAAAAATATATACTATGTATTAGCTAAAGCTTCTGATACAAAAAACTGTTATCTTTGATGTTTTAGGTGGTTTATGCCAGTAAATATTGGAATAACATTTTTGTGTGGAGGAACATTGGGTTGGATAGCAGTGAAACTGATTAAGCCCAAGCCACATATGGAGGGTCTAATTATAGCAATGTGTGCTACAGGTAAGCTACCGAAACGCTTACATTGCTATTTAACTTGTTTCATTATTTGTTTTTAGTAGCTGATTGTTTCGTATTGTTTGATCATTTTTTAGGCAACTTGGGAAACATTCTTTTGATAATCATCCCAGCTATATGTACTCAAAGTGGCAGTCCTTTCGGAGATCATAATTCTTGTAAAACTATTGGACTCTCGTATTCATCGTTTTCTATGGCGGTAATCATGCCCATCTCATGTCATTTTCTATTGCATCATACGATCTTTATTATTTCTTGTCTTTGATTTGTGAATTTGTTGCAGTTGGGGTGTTTCTATATATGGACATATACATACCAGTTGATAAGAAACTCAGGTGTCAAGTACAATGCAATGATAGAAGCCGAGGGTCTGTCAAAACAGCCAAACAAAGATTTTGATTCAAATGAAAAGAGTCATCTTCTAAATGGTGTACCCGTCCCTGTATCATACTCGACTAGTGTGGACCCTGAAAATCCAACTGTAAGTGTTCCTGTTCGATCATCTTCTGCGTGCGTTTAGTTGAAAGAAAACGTTCTTGTTTTCTATAAAATGTTTTGTACAAAACAAGAAAAATAGAGATTGCGTTCAATTCAAACTTTTCCCAACACATCGTCTACCAAACGCATTTCTCTACTTAATAAGGGAAACTACAAAACACATTTTTTGTGTTTTCTTTGTTTCCCTTGTAACTCTCCTTCTTTTCTTCAAAATAGAAACAGTGGCACAGGAACGCGTTTTCTACGTACTGTGGAAAATTATATACCCTCCTTTTTTTAACAAAACTGAAATAGAAAATTAAGAAAATTTTCTTCAACTAAACGCACTCTTAGCTTTGAAAACACATATACCCGGTCAAGATCTTTCATACCCTTTATCCAAAGTTTTAATATTTTCATAAGTAGTTGGTGTGCCTAAGTTTACTTAGTTATAGTCTAATGTTTTGATTAAAATGATTTCGAATGCTTTATGGATTAATCACACACTTGATGCAACTTTCAACCTGATGGCCTGATTGGTTCATCTATTTGTAGATGGTCTACCCACAATTAACAAGCGTCGAAACAAAAGAAGGATCTTCCTCAAGTAGACTAATCGAAATTCTAAAAAAGATATTAGAAGAGCTATTAGCACCACCAACCATTGGTGCTGTAAGTTTTTGCTTCTTATTAATTAAACCTTTTCCTACTTAAAATCAAGGTTGTAAAAATCGCTAGGCGCTAGTGAGGCGATTGGGTAGGGCCTATCGATTAATCGGTTAGGCGGGGATTAATCGGATTGCAATTGTTGTGCATAAAAATGTAATTTTAGATAGTATATTATTTTATAGGGCAAATCGCATAAAAATGTACTCATCTTATGTCCAATTTCAATTAAAGGTACTATTCTTTTTTTTTCTCAATTTAAGGTACCCGACTTTTTTTTTGGGCCGATTTAGGTTTTTTTCTAACTTCGGTTAACTATTTCGTTAGTAAATTACATGTTTGGTCCTTGAGTTTGTATAGGCATTACATGTTTGGTCCTTCAGTCCGTTTTTGCACATTTTCAAAAAATATTTTTCAAAAATAAAATTTTTTTCAAAAAAAAATTTTCGAAAAATTTTTATCCAAATTTTTTTCAAAAACAATCTTTCGAAATATTTTTTATCCAAATTTTTTTCAAAAAAACTTTTTCGAAATATTTCAAAAAAAAGAAAAATTCAAAATATTTTCGTCCGTTATTGCACGAAAAAAAATATTTCGAAAATCTTTTTTGAAAAAAAATATTTCGAAAAAAATTTTTTGAAAAAAATTTGGAAAAAAAATATTTCGAAATTTTTTTTTTGATTAAAAGTATTTCGAAAAAGTTTTTTTGAAAAAATTTGGAAAAAAAATATTTCGAAAAAGTTTTGTTGAAAAAAATTTGGAAAAAAAATATTTCGAAAAATTGTTTTTGAAAAAAATTTGGAAAAAAAATATTTCGAAAAAAATTTTTTGAAAAAATTTTTATTTCGAATTTTTTTTTTTTGAAAATGTGCAAAAACGGACTGAAGGACCAAACATGTAATGCCTATACAAACTCAAGGACCAAACATGTAATTTACTAACGAAATAGTTAACGGAAGTTAGAAAAAAACCTAAATCGGCCCAAAAAAAAGTCGGGTACCTTAAATCAAGAAAAAAAAAAAGAATAGTACCTTTAATTGAAATTGGACATAAGATGAGTACCTTTTTATGCGATTTGCCCTATTTTATATGTATGGGATAAGCGTATTGATCAAAGTTCAATAATTTCAAGTGTTCATATATAGACATAATACATAATTCTACAAAGTTCAAAGTCAAACATAAATATTACTCGGTTTGTTGATCATTTTTAAGCGACCTTTGACCGATTTTGTCCGATTCATCGGTTTGTTGATTGATTTTCAAGTGATTTTGTCCCATTTTTAAGCGATTTTGTTGACCTATTTTTAAGCGCTTTTGTCCGATTAGACCGATTTTGTCTGATTAATCGGTTTGTTGACCGATTTTTAAGAGATCTTTGACCAAACCGATTAAATAGGCCGATTATGATAAATCAAGGCGCTTAGTGAGCGATCAGCGATTATGCGGGGATTAATCAGCCGCCTGGGCCGATTTTTACAACAGAGCTTAAAATATCATTGGTGTGAAAATATATCAATCAAATGTGCTTCTTGTACCGATCATCAGATTGCAGGGTTCGTTTTTGGCGCAGTTCCATGGTTGAAAAACCTGTTGATTGGTGATGATGCTCCATTAAGGGTGATCCAAGACTCTATCACTCTACTCGGGTACCAACAATTCTCTTTCGATCAATTGTATACTGCGATTATCAAATACAAAATATGAAAATCTTGTGGGCTAAAGTTAAAAGTACCAATATTCTAAACTAAAAAGTGATTGTTATGATTGTAGATTACATGTATCTTCTAACCAACCTTATTATATAATTCATACAGGGAAGGAACATTACCTTGCATCACCCTTATACTGGGAGGCAATCTGATACAAGGTAAAAAAAAAACAGTGAAAGAAGTTTTACGTTTGTAGATCATTAATTCTCACTAAACTATTCTTTTTATCGCTTGAACAGGTTTAAGAAAAGGAAGCATAAGACCCATAATCATTATCACGATCATCGTAGTGAGATATATAATGCTTCCGATAATTGGGATTGGAGCTATTAAAGCAGCTGGTGCTCTCGGATTACTTCCGACTGATCCTCTATTTAGTTTTGTACTGATGATCCAGTTCACTGTTCCTCCTGCCATGAATATTAGTAAGCATTGCTTTACTACCGATCTGTTTATGTTGAAAACACTTGATATAAGAAGACTGGCAAAACGTTCTACTTTTGCTGGTATGTCTTGACCAACCAAAAACAATTCCGAAGTCATCTATTGTCCCAAGAAACAAACTGTCTTATGTTTGATTCCTCCGAATGTTCTTAGTATCCGTTATTAGCCCTTTCTTATGTGTAAACATATAACGAACTTAAACTTAGTATTCAACGAAAAACTAGATACCATGATGAATGGTTTGCTAATGGGTGGTAAAAATGACTAATATGCAGGTACAATGACCCAATTGTTCAATGTGGGACAAGAGGAGTGTTCAATTCTTACAATGTGGACTTATAAAGTTGCAGCATTTGCACTTACTGGATGGTCAACTGTCTTCATGTGGATCTTGACTTGAAATTTCATTTTTGGGCTTTCATTCTCAAACTGACTATCAAAACATCAGCAGATATAAACAAATAGTATTGTTTACTTTCTTGTAGTTTCTATAAGTTTTGCACAATATTCATTGTGCATAAAAAATACTATTTACCATTAGACTACTATTCTTTTATTTTCTAGTTCCTACACACTTTAGATCTTTGATTAGTATTACAGCATTTTTATAATGATATGTTTAAATTCCAATGTTGCATTTCTTTTTTTAACCAACCGGGCTAGCTCAGTTGGCCACCAAGAGTAACTTTGGGGAGGTTTCTTTGGAGAGGTCTCAGGTTCGAGTCTCACCATGGACCTTCAGGGGCCCGAAATAAATAGAAGCAGGAGTGGGGTTTATCCCCTAAGGAAAAAGGTTCGAGGCTTGCATACTGCCCAATTGGATGTCACTGTAAGCTCGGATCACTAACTACTAACTCGCCGTTCAAAAAAAAAAAAAAATGTTGCATTTCTTTTTAGGGCAAATGACAAAAAAATGCATCGAACTTGACACTTTATTTGATTGTGTGTAACCAACTATTTTTTTTCTTATTGTATGTACTGAACTTTCAAATTTCGATCATTATGTGTATTTTGTGACTATTCTGTCATGTAAAATGACCATTTTACCTTTCGAAATTTGAAAAAATTAAGGGTAAAATGGTCACAAAATACACACAATAATCGAATTTTGAAAGTTCAGTACACACAATAAGAAAAAAAATAGTTGGCTACACACAATCATAAAAAGTGTCAAGTTCAATGCATTTTTTTGTCATTTGCCCTTCTTTTTAAAGTGGTACTCGTATCAGTTATAACAACAGACAGCAACACTTATACAGGTTTTCATTAATATAGCCATATTTATCAGATTATAACATTGTCATGATATGATGCTTGTCTCGAGCTTGGATCACATGCTCATTTGTTGTTAGGCCTATGATTTGTGGCATGTTGGTCACCCGAAAAAATATATTTCCTGAGGTCCGTCACACATAAACCACCAATGCTTCAATTCCATCTACGAAAATCCCTTGCCATTTCACAATAAAACATTAAAAGCAAACCACTAAATAGTAATTAAAAAGCCTCCTTGTACAAGAGATGATTCGTGTTTAATACTGCTATGTGACCGATTCAATTCCTTTTTAATGTACATCAACGAGTTTTAGAACGTAAGAGCGTTTTTAAAGGTAACACAAGACTAATTATTACGATCCTCGTCAATAGTCAATGAAAATAAAATATATATTTTTCAAGTGGCTTTTCAAATCTCAAAAGAAACGAAAATAATAACATGAACCAATAATGATAATTAAATACTCAAGTGTTGGTATAAATCAACCAATAATAATAATAACAAGGGTAAAAGTTAAAAATGATTAATGTATTTTTAAATTTATGCTAATATGACCAACAAACTTTCAAAAGCTTCACTATAACTATTATACTTTCAAATTTTAACCAATATAACTAACCACTTGACATAGTAATTAACCGTTAGTCTTACATACATTAAACAATTGCACCGCTGGTCACCAATATATAACTTCAGTTACGTTTTCGTCCATTTTTTTACATTTTGGTATATTTTTTTTACTTTTCGTTTGTTTATTTACGTTTTTGTCTGTTTTTTTACGTTTTCGTATGTTTTTTACGTTTTCGACCCTTTTTTTACATTTCGTCTGGTTTTTACGTTTTTCTTATTTTTTTACGTTTTCGCCATTTTTTATTTTTCGTCCGTTATTTTATGTTCTCATATATTTTTAAACGTTTTCGTTCATTTTTTTACGTTTTCAACCGGTTTTTACATTTTCAACCGGTTTTTACGTTCACGTCTTTTTTTTTACGTTTTCGCCCAAATTTTTACGTTTTTGTATTTTTTTAATGTTTTCGTACATTTTTTACGTTTTAGTCCGTTTTCTTACGTTTTAGTCCATTTTTTTTTACGTTTTAGTCTGTTTATGACGTTAACCAGCCCGGCATAAGTCGATCGGAAGTTGACTATTTGACAAAGGGGCGCGTTAGCGGCATAAGAGTCATCTGTTTTTTTACGTTTTGTCTGTTTTTTAACGTTTTCGTCTATTTTTTTATGTTTTCGTCCGTTTTTTAAGTTTTCATCCGTTTTTTATGTTTCCGTCCGTTTTCTACATCATCGTCTTTTTTATGTTTTCATCCATTTATTTTACGTTTTTACGTAAGAAAAAAGACAAAAACACTAAAAAAACGGATCAAAACGTATAAAAAACAGACGAAAACGTAAAAAAAGGTCGAAACGTACCAAAAATGTAAAAACGAACGAAAGACGAAAACGCAAAAAAGATGTCAAAATGTAAAAAAAAAAAGGTGCTAAAACGTAAAAAACGGACGAAATCGTAAAAAAGATGAAAACGTAAAAAAAATGGACGAAAACGTAAAAAACGGACGAAAACGTAAAAAAAGATTAAAAAAAAAAACGTAAAACGACAGTCGAAAACATAAAAAAACAGACGAAAACATAAAAACAGACGAAAACGTTAAAAGCGGACGAAAATGTAAAAAACAAAAGAAAACGTAAAAAACAGGTCGCAAAACTTAAAAAACAGACGAAAATGTAAAATAACAGACGAAAACATAAAAAACGAATGAAAACGGACTAAAACGTAAAACAACAGACGAAAACGTAAAAAAAGGTCGAAAACGTAAAACACAGATGAAAACATAATTGAGGTTATGTATTGGGGACCAACCGTACAATTGTTTAATTTAAAGCGGACTAAAGGTTAATTATCATGTCCAGTGGTTAGTCATATTGGTTAAAATTTGAAAGTAAAATAGTTAGTGAACCTTTTAAAAGTATTTTAGTCATATTAGCACAAATCGAAAAGTACAATAGTCATTTTTTACTTTTACCCTAATAACAACAACAATAATAACAATAAAAAAATGTGTACAATATTTATTTATTTATTGTAAATACAAGAACAATCGTAAGAATAACAAGAAAAAGATAGATAAAGCCAAAAGAGAGAGTTCTTATTAAGTGGTGATCCAAGAAGTTACATTAAGAATGTATTTATAAGGTACAAACCTAATAAGATACTAGGCGAGTACTCGCGCCTGGCGGCAACGGTTTCTAGCGGCAGACAATTAACCGATATGCGATACTGTGGTAAGTGTTTCGTATAACATTCAAAATAGAACGTGAAAAGATCAAAATGTAATAGCAAACGACTGTAACATGTGATAATTCAACTCTAGCAAAAAATTTAACATATATCAAACGACATATAAAAATATTTAGTGAGACTAAAAAAGAAAACATTGCATCAATTATGAGATACTAACTAACAAGACACGTTACTCGTCGCGTTAAACTTCTTGATATACGAAATTTTGAGGTCTAATCAAATTATTTTAGGAACAATATTATTTGATAATAACTTTACGTTTGAAGAAAATTTTAGGAATCAACTCTCACACACTATCTCATATAACTATGGTAGAGTATCCCGTCCATCGCGATGCAAAGACTATAAAAATGGTAGTTAGTAATATTACGAAGTGTATTTTTACAACCATTTTATAGCCAAGCGTTTCTTTTCCTTTACAAATAGTCATAATATTCTTTAAACAATTTCAATACTTTTGTATGCAAATAATATGATTGACAAATAATTATTTATTCAAAAGTTATGATCTTGTTTGATACAACCACGCATGATATTAAACATATCTATTAAAGATAATTGGTTTCAATATTCAACAATTCATTTTAGGGAATTAATATGTACATATACCAATTTGATTAATACACATATAATTATTATAGATGGACCATTATGTCCTTTTATTGTTTTTAACCCCTATTTTTTCTCCACCAACGTGAACTATAAATTAGTGCTTTCTTTCTTTGGTTTTGACGTTGACTATTATATACTCACGTCCACCATCACCCATTAATTCGTCACATACTTGCAATTGTCTATTTATCATTTCTCATATGAGTTAAAATCACTAATTTTAATGTCCCGTAATCATTCATATCTATATATATATATGGGACTAAGCATGACACGTCACTAATGCTTACTGGGCACATTAATGATGACATGGAGCATCATATGATGATGTGGAAATGATGACTTGTCACGAAATCTGGTTACACAAGAAAAAAAATAGTAGATTGCAAGGTTCGAACTTGGGTTTCAAGGCTGAAAGACAAGCACCCCAACCACTCAGGCAATCCACATTTTGTTGTACAAACTCTTATTTCCAAAGTGGTAATCATTCTTCAAATTCACCATCTTTCAAACTAAACATATCTGAAACCCTAAACTTCAGTGTCAGTCAACCATTTTGTTCAAACGCCCCATTTTCACTCCACCTTTCCAAAATCTTATCCATCCAAATATTCAAAAAAACATATTCGCAAATTTATAGTTCACGTTGGGTTTGATTATTTTATTTTCACAAGGATACAGCAAATCACACATAATTTGAATGGCAGAATATTATCTCCAAATAATAGCCCACCATTTCACTTGGCATTTCAAAACCCTATCATCTATCTATAATACCGATTACTAACCAAACCCTAATCAAACTTACAATTTTTATTTTGGAGCACAAAGTTAATTGGAAAAAAATTACAAAGTTTTCTGGCAATAAGGGTTCCAAAATGGGTTACCAGAAATCAAACAATACTCCCGGTAGCATTTCCAAAATGAGTTACCAGAATCACCCAATTCGCAAGGTTTAAGTCTTTGTTTTTTCTTATTTAATTTGATTCATTTTTTTCAAGTAATGTTTATAGTGATTTGTTCTTCAGTTTTGGGGTATGCACTTATTTTTGGGTGTTTTGTATGATTTTTTTTAGAGGTTCTTTATGATTTTTTGCCAGAAACCTATGTACAATCATCTGTTTATAATATGGCTTACTTATAATATTTTGTTAAGTGATATGGCTAATGAATGCTAGATTAACTCATCTAATGCCACGGTTATTTTTGTTTCATTTAGATGCCATACTCATGGAGTGGGACTTTGATCATTCTCCGTAAGTGGTTAGTCTTAATATTCTGTTAAATTATTCTTTACGGTAAAATGCATCTCTAGAGTTACACACTTACTTAACAGTTACTTAATGGATATAATTTGTAATATAGCCACGGGAAATAATGTATTAGTAGTTTAGTATATTTTTGTCTGTTACACACGTTACCCTTTGTGAGACTGTCTAAAGGTTAGGTAACTAATTTTAGGGTATAAAATTATGTGATATTTTGAGAAAGGTGTAATTGAGCAGGACCACCCTATCTGGCTATGGCTTATAAATGTAATTTTGTTTCAACGTTAATATACTATTGTGGCTTTGAAATACGAGGGAAATTATTGATTTTTCTTTTTTTCCTCTTTCACTTGCCACCCAACTTCAACATTCCCAAGTTGCAGCTTCAATTTTATGAAGAATCAGTATATAGCGTCAACAATGACATACTTAGCAGATGTGTCAATGGTGGGGCCCACTCGAGAGATACACATTAGTTGTTGCTTGGAGCATATATACTTTACGCCCTCTAATGTTTGATGTGGCTCTCTTTAAACCCATTCTTGGAGAGACTCATCATGTCTCAAAAGGCAACCTAGATCATAAGGTGACAATTTGAACTGGTTTACTTACTTACATTGGATCAATTATTATTATAACTTGTCACAAATGAGCCAAAGCAGCAAAAAGGAAGCTGTTCAGGACAGGGGCAGTTCTGATTCAAATTCAAACGCTGGAGATTTTTGCATTCTGTTGTTCCGCTCACTCATTAGTTTTGACAAACCAGTTATAACCCTTCCCTTCAGCTTTATAGTTTTTCAAATTTTCAAGATATATGCTCTTATATGTGTGGAACAATTCAATACTGTAACCGAGATCATGTAAGCAATTCATGAACTAATTGGTCCTACTTATTGAATTAGTACAATTATTATATATTTTTTTAATTGAATGTTGTTGTTTTTAGGTATTTAATGGATGTGTTATGGACTGTAAGGATTTTGATAAGTGGAATCCATCTACTCGAGGTCTAGATTACTTACATGTGGTTCGAACTTTTATCAATTTATATTCTCATGTATCATATTTGGTTAATTGTTTGTTTATGATTTATATAGTTTTTGTGACGGGTATACAAACATTTAGTAGTGCTTGGCTACAGCTTGGATCATATATGAATTACTTTAGATTGATGTGAATATTAACCATTCACACGTGTTAATAATATAATGTGCAGGTACTCCTGCTATTCAAAATGCTTTATTTGGCTCAAGGATTTTCATCAATCGTAACATACCTGAGATCACTTCAATCAGAACAAGGTTAGCATATCCAACATTACTAATTGCATGAATAATGCATTATCAGTACTTTACTCATAAATGATTATTGACAATAATATATTTGTAGATTGTAATGTGTCTTTCAGAGTACAGGCACGTGATGGCTATGACGCAACTAAATTTAAGATTGAGTTGTTTGCACCTGAGAAACCAGTGGTTACCATAATTGAATTTTTTCATGGTGCAGTGAAAAATATTGTTGGAGGCATTCGTGAGTGTGAACAGGTTGGTTACTCATCCATACTGTTTACAATTATATTACTCACATATAAAAAACAAACACAATAAAGTTATTTATAAACATTCCCATTTGTTAATTACAGGAATCACATTGTATTGTCCTTGCAACAATTCATAAGCTTCACAAGGATGATGGCTGGGTATACACTGCCTGCAAGCAGTGTAATAAAAGGGTTACGGTCGTTGAAGCAAAAGGACCAACATCTTTGAAAAATCACAAGCCATCCTTATTATATGAAGATCATGGCCAGGTCCAGATGGCTTTTAGGTAACAGCTATCTCTTCATAATGCACGATCAATGTATGTTCATCCATTCAGTTCAGTAACATGTATAGTAATCTATTTTGATTTATTTGAACAGATTCAAGGTGATCATGAGGATAATTGATCAATCAGGTTTGGTTTTTCAACACCAATTTCCACAAACTGCCTGGATTTACAGCATGGGAGTTGATGGAAAAACATGGGATAGACCCCGCTCAATATTGGCCAGATGACTTGGATAAGCTCATTGGGAGGAAGCTTCTCTTCAAGCTATTCTTTTCAGAATACAATGTCAATAAAAACAGTCATACATACAGGTGTGACACATTTTCAAAGGACCAAGATATGATCAAGCATTTCAAATAAGGCTTTATAGATGATGTGTCTAATTACCATCTAATTTTGACCTTTTCATACCTTTCATTTTTCTTATACATATAATACATGAACTTGTGTTCCATTTTACGTGTCTAATACATTTTCCGTCATTTAATATTTATTTACGTCCAGGCAAAGTTCGTCAAGTAATCTTACGAGGCTAGCCCGCCCATTAAATGGGCGGGCTATGAAGCTAGTATATATATATATATATATATATATATATATATATATATATATATATATATATATATATATATATATATATATATATATATATAGGGGAGGGTTAATGTGAGATCAAGCTTAAAGTTGCAAAAATAAGATCAAGTCTAAAAAGCCACTAAAATATTTATAAATAATAATTTTAGCAATAATACACAAAAAAATAATATTTTAATACAAATTAACATTTTAGCAACTAATAACCAAATGATACATGAGTTTGGATTAGTGATACACTTGATACACATTACACTAATAAATATTTCAAAACCTGATACACATACAAAAACCTGATACACATTACGCTTCTAATCAAAGTGTATCACCTAGGTTTCGTAAATTTTAAATAGAAATCTATCGAAACTTTAACAATTTTAGTTGTAGCTAATAAAAAAATTATTTTTGTTGTAAGGAGAGTGTCACTTGTCAAATTTTAGTTGGATCTCATTTTAACAACTTTAAATTTGATCTTATTTGATCTAGATTCTATATATATATATATATATATATATATATATATATATATATATATATATATATATATATATATATATATATATATATATATATATATATATATATATATATATATATATATATATATATATATATATATATATGTGTGTGTGTGTGTGTGTGTGTGTGTGTGTGTGTGTGTGTGTGTGTGACATGGGAAGCAAACTTGTAGCTTCCGTTTGTCCACACATCGTATTCATCTAGAAACTACAAGTACATAACCAAATAGTATTAGATGGAATTAATATAGTGCACGTAGAATAGCAGCTTGCTACACTTCTAAAAATCTTGAAAAACAAATATATTACCTCGTGCAAAACCAACTACAATCGAATGGATAAAAAAAATTCCTTCATTAAACACATTCCTCCATTAAACATATTTCTTATTAGGTTTTCCAACTTTCCCCCATTAGCAGTTTTCAAACTTCCACCTTGACTTTTTTTTCAACTTTCAAGTTTCCACAATTCCCCTTTGACCATTTTTACATTTTATATAGTATAGATATAGATAATGAATAAACATCACCCATAAGCCCATAAGACATATTTATAGTCCTCTTTAAATATTCATCATTTATTACACGCTATAAATTGCCTAATTAAAACCTTACAAAGAAAAACCCAATGGGATAAAAACTTGATAAAGGGAAAAAGAGTACAGTGCGCATAATACTTCTCCTCAAATTAATGTATACATATTTCAAGCATCGAATGCTAATCTTCTGAACGAGCTGCTCAAAATACTCTTGTTGGCAACGGTTCTATAATGAAGTCCACCCAAATTTTTGTTTATATGAATAATTCAAGTAACGATGACAAAATATATGTGTAACTTCTAACCTAATATCAATGTATTGATTGGAGGTATATATTGCGAATGCAAATTAAGTTATACAGTCTTGTTACGCATATTAATTGCAAAATAGACATCAAAGCCTTATGCACTTCTATATGGTACTTGAGGACCAATTATTTCTTTGAGACATGTGCAAAAGAAATTTCTATAATATGCGTCCAAATGATTTTGATCCATATAAGGATTAAATTTGATCAAATAGAGTTCTTGAGAACTTTATTAATTGCTTCTTGAACATGAAGTTGAAGTTGTTAGGCATGCTTGAGGCATTACCTATCCTTCATTGAATATGAGAGCTCTAATAAAACTCATTTAGAGCGAATTAAATATTTCTATATTGATTATCTCATAAAATATCAATAAGATATTTACATCCACCACGAAACAATATGTCTTTTAATAATCAACTTCGTATTTTTGTGAATTTATTTATTCGCAGTTCATGTCTATCCAATAAATTTTACACATTCATGTGTATGGACTTCATGTCCTTATATTTCTCGTATTTTCACGAGATTGCATTTTTTCATGTTGGCCAATCGTTTCGTTGGACACGCTTTTGAATAATAATTAGTTTACGATCCTCATTATGCATAATAGCAAGCGCTATATCGTATGTAAACAAATTTATCGACGTTGTTTGTTTCGATTCCATATAAATTTCGACATGATATAATTTATTGAGATCTCATTAGCTATGTGAGGTTCTTATGGAACCTTCATGTCCAACGTCTCTTTATGAGACTATCATGGGGTCTTTTATACCTCAAACAACCATCTTGTTTTCATGCTCCATATTTTTCATCAAGGATTTTATTTGGAATCGATTAGTATACCATGCTTGAGGCATGTCATAATAATAACAATGTCCTTGAGGGACAACGTATAATCGGAGCATGGGTAGCTGCAATGTATATGTATGGCTATTGGATTATCCATTCATACAGTTTTTTAAGATGATTGTTAGGTCACCATAAGTTAACACAAGATTCAATATGTAAGAAATAGGAAAGAAAGTGAACGGTTGAACACTCACAAACACACACGTATGAATATGGAGAAATGTTATGCGTAGGATATATTGTGAAATGAACAACCAACCTTCAAGAGAAGGTTTACAAGAGTATTTATAGGGGAAGGGAGCTAGGGCAACATGTCTAGTCCCTTCCTTCATTATTGGGCTTTGGCATAGGCTCATGGGCTTTCTACATGAGCCTAGCCTTAATATCAAACATAAAAGCCTAGTTTAAGCAACCTATTACATATTGAATACTAACACTTGAAATACAAGTTAGGAGTGATTCCAATAATCTCCCCCTAAGTGTTAGTCATTTAGTGATGACTCCAGCAATCTTGGATAAGTTGTTGATGTTGATGTAATAGCACTTGCTTTGACGTCTTCTGACATTCCTCTTTCTTGTGAGAAGAAGTGCCTTAATTCCAACAATCTCCCCAGTGTGAGGATCTTGTTTCTTTTGAAGTTTTCAGCTTTGACATTTTCGTTATCTTTGTTCTTTGTTCTGGTGTGGATATGGTGATGTTATGTTGTAGTTGTCTGCATCAGGTCCGCTTCATTGCTCAGGTGTCTCCACGTCTTTCTCCAACATGCTCACACGCTCTTTGACGTTGGATTTCAGTTTTGATGTAGTTCTCTTACTCTTTAAACTTTGTAGATTCTTTGGCTTTGAAGAAGAATCATTCTGACTTTTGTGTTGCCTTTCGAGAGAACTATAATTTATGTTGTTGTTGGTATGAGCATGTGGAGAATCAGCACGATCATCTCCCAGAAGCATCCATAAGAAGAAAACATAAGAATTGGTTAGTGATAAACACCAATCGATCATTGTGATCGTTTCTTAGAGAATTGATCACTACGATTGTTCTTCTGATGAATGTCTTGATTCCATTCACCTTGGTCGGGCGAATCAGCCGTCCAAATCCCATAAGGGACAATTGGCATTACATTGAACAAGTTCAAGTAATGACCCACATCTTCAGGACTCGATTCTTGAAAGGAATCTCCTTAGCGGGATTTCCAGCACTTACAAGTTCGAACTTCGAGAGTGTTAATAGCATAGTGTGAAAACACATATCTAATTATAGCAAAGGCTGTTCCTGAACTGGGGTCCCTCAAGTAGGATAACACGATGTACTGAAGTACGCCTACAGTTTAGGTGAGACGCTGAGGTACACCGAAGCATCACCCCACGACTGTATACCGTTTGAGACAACACTAAGTGTAACCCACAAGGAGTTACCGAAGCGACCTGTTGTCAGGGATGTTTGATGTTGACCCTGGCAAGAGTTTCCATTCAATCACTGAGGATCAGCAATGTGAATCCCCTCATAAATGTTCTCGACAGATTGCTAAGATCTGTGAAGGACTCTAAAATGTATCACTTGTGTCCTTAATGTTGAACGACAAGTGATGAAATGCAAGTGTTCCTAAGAGATCTTTTGATGAATCTCGTGGCTCTAGACTCAATTAGTGCTCTTTGGTTTTTCCTGAGCGGAGACTAGGGAGAAGGTCTCCTTCTTCAATACCAGCGATCTCTAAGAGAAAGTTGATAGTTTACGTAGGGTTCCCTGTGAGAATGAAACAAGCTTCTATTGAGAGAAACTAGAGAGAAGGGAGAGAACTATGTGTGTTTTATTAATGAAAGGGAAAATTACACTAAGATCTCACCCTCCTAGGAAAGTCTAGGAGGGTATTTATAGCTAGACACATACAACTATGACTAAATGACATAAAAAGCCCATGTGTTTTAGCTAACAAAGATAGAAAATGTATTCCCGTCAATGTCGTTCCATTTACGAGTTAGGAGCGTTTCCAAAAATCTTTCCCCAATGGGACGACATAAGGGATTACTTACAACATTTACTACAAATATAGAAAACAAATAAAGAAAGGTCTTCATAAGCTCTTCAAGTACTGAGGATGATGAAAGTTTACGCTCTTTGTCTTCTTTTTGTACCTCGACTTGAGAACCGTTTTCTTCACTTGTAGGAAAATGATGTAATATGCATAAATTGGATTGACTTCCCCCCAATTCATGCCGCATGTCTTTAGCAGCTTCTCCGTACACTCCTTTTTTGGTGAAGTTTCTGAATCATCTTCCCCCCAAACTAACAACCGTCTTCAGCAGATTCGAAACTTTGATGTAGTGAACATTCTTCTAACTTTTGAAATTTTCAGTACGCAGCGGAATTTGTAGATGAGCAGTACACCACACAAGGTAAATTTGCCTTATTGCGGAAAACCCGTTCGGGGGTAACATGCAATAAATCAGCAAGATCTTCTCACGCATGTAGATGCTTCAAACCAAACAAACCATGAAAGATGAAATGAAGCGACTTCCCCCTGAATGTTGCGGTCTATCGGAATAATAATTACCTGTGAGTATGCATATCTCCGATAAAATGACCGTGTGTGAGGCATCACAACATCGTATTTAGGTAACTTCACACACGATAACTCTATGAAAGTGAGACGATAATACCAACTCGAGAAATTTGAACCACATATCGTCTCATTTCTTCCCCCTGATTGAAGAAATTCATGAAAGGAGAGGGTTTTCACAAAAGTCGTCAAAGAAACAAGACCCTGTACACTCTCTTCCCCCCGATGTTTTCAATGAATCAGAATCATGCACCACGTATGTTGATGATGAATTGGAGACAGCGAAACCATGTATGTCCATTTAATCGAACAATTGTGAAGTACCATAAATATCTCGTGAGAATCAACTGCTGATAAAACTTCTCTACTCGTGTATACTCTTCTCAGCTAACTCTTTATCGACCCCATTATCATTCTGACGGATTTTTGTAGTGACTACTGATGGAGAAAAATCCAATATGACGAACTTGAGATAGAAGTAAAATAACCCGAACTTGTGACTTAAACTTGCACTATTATCAGACGAAGAACCCTTTTTCTTACCACCATCGAAAAATAGGTAAACTTAAAGTTTCTCGAATTATCCACAGCTTTTTGTGACACTTGAGCACAACAACGTAACTCCTTAAAAGTGATAGTTATACGCTGTGAGCACAACAACGTAACTCCTTACATCAGGTATAACTAGACAACTCAAGTCTTTGTCATTTGAAACGGTTAAAGCTCGAACAAGGATCTCGAAGAATCATGCATCCAACCAACCCGATATCTTCAGATATTAAGTACACGCATCCGTGATATCCCACTTCAACCTCAAATAAATGATAAAGAATAAAATCCGTAGTCACATCTTACGGTTACACACTAAAAAACTAGCCTTCATTAACGGTTAAAAATGAACTTTGATAATGGTTTCCCAATCTTGTCAAAATTGTATCCCCATGAAAAAATTTTAACACCAAAATACCACTCATTTACCAAATGTTATACCAAAAATGCACTCAATGTATAAAAATACATTTGAATGATAAAATTTTCAGCTCAAGATATTTTTAATATAACATTTGGCTTATAAAGAACCGAGGCTCATCTCAAGTAATCACGAGTAGAATATGTAATTGAGCCGAATCAGTATCAATCATAATCGCATCCAGTCCATGGAGATGAAAGGGTAAGTCTGGTCCATGATCAAAGAAATAACTGGACCCAAAAGAATACTCAACTTTTAACCCTACTAACTCCCATATAAATCACACCCTTATCACATTTGACAAGCCTAATAATAACTTAACGCTAGTCTTAAATCAGATACACCATCCGCCCCCTTTACCAATCTAACACTCACCAATCCATCAATCACCAATTCGTCAATCACCAATATGAACCAGTAACACCTTTGATCTTTAAAGTACAAACTGAGTTAGTTGAACTCACTTATTCTTACTCCAACCCATAACTCATGTTAGACTTTTCAAACCCACGCCAAGAAGAACAAAGGAGCAACGCATTCGTTTATGGCTTCAAGATTTTACAAGGGTCTTGGGTAGGTTTGTGTTTGTTTAAAAAAAACGAAATTAAGAAAGTATGAAACGTTGTTGTTTTGTGCTTTCTTAGATCTTTCGAATATATAAAGGAAGTTTTAAGCTTCTAAAGATCTGTGATGAGTATTCTTTCTAATGTTTAGATCTAAAGAGATCTTATAATAACATTGAAAGGAAAATACTGAGATCTACAACGTTGCCAATTGATTTCGTTTTCAGTTTTTCTTTTTCATTTAGATCGATGAGAGTATACGACTCCCTTTTTGGCTCTTGTCTTAGGACGAGTAGTTGATACAAAAAAAAGGAGTCCAACTGAGATCATTTGTTGTGGTTAATTAAATTTTTTGTTTGTGAGATGGGATGGTGAATAAAGTAGTTACTGGATTTGTGTTGGGATAGCAAAGGAGTTGTGGTATAATTGGTATGTGGTATCGTCATTATCAGTCAAAGGTCAAAGGTCTTCTTCATCTCTTGGTTTATGTTTTGCTTATGCGTAAGAACTGTTGGTATTAATCCCTATGCGTAAAGAAATGTCTTACACATAAGTTAGGTCATAGGCATAAACACAGCTTACGCGTAGGGTTTGTTAGGCGTAAACGAGTGCTTATGCGTAGAAAATCTTACTTGTAAGCTGAGGTTCTTACGAGTAACTTTCCAAGTTACTCGTAAATGGACTGAAGATGACCCTTAGGCGTAAAAATAGGGTTTCGACCCGTGTTGACTTTTTTCCGGCGATGTATTCCGACAAAAAATATGTCCAGATTCATAGAACCCAGAAAATAACATTAGACCTCCACCTTTTTTTTACCCATTTTGACCAAGATAACTAGACCAGAGGCCTGATCTGCGCAAAACCGTCAAGTTTTCTCACGCAAGCAAGAAACTTAAAACAGCTTAAGCACAGATGCAATGAAGATCTGAGGAGTATGGTGTTTCCCCGGGTCGTTATGTCCCAGCGAGTTGTGCAATGGATTATCAAACGTTTAGTGATCGAGGAATCTGAACGGGAAAAGGATTTGGATATGATATTAACTACGGAAAAAGCCAACAAATTAAAAACGGCTTAAATGAAGATTAAAAAGATAAAATCTATTAAATAAACGCTATCACTATTTTTAAAGTGATGAACGTTTAAAACCTAAAACGTACGTTTAATTTAAGAATACGTAAACGTACAAAATAAAAAGTGAAACTTACACAATATTAAGCCTAAAAATATGAAAAATACATTTTTACAAACCTAATGATAAAAGAAACTATTTAGAAAAAGAAAATTATTTTTATAACTAATTATCTAATTTTTATTAATTAAAAACTATTTTTAACTATTTAATAATACTCTAAAATAAAAGAAAATATGAAATGAGACTAGAAAAATAAAATTAAAACTTAGAAAAATCTAAAATATGATAAAACTAATTTTAAAACTGAAAATATATTTTTTTGACTTTTTATATATTTATTATTAATTTATTACTATTTAAATCTAATTAAAATGCTAGAAAATACTTTTTCAACTAAGAAAATTATGGAAAAATATTTTTTTGCTTTTTTATATTTATCTTAACTTAAGAAAAATGAAAAATTATTTTTTTGAAGCTTTTCTTAATTATTTGTATTAAATGCTATTTAAAAGTGCTTAAAAACTAAATAAAATACAGAAAAATAGCAAATCAACTTGGAAAAATCTGAAAATTGCAGGAAAAATCTAAAATAATATTAGTAATATAAGAAAAATGAGAAAACAAGGGCTTGTGTGGAGGATTTAGGATCTGATGTGGAAAGTGCTTGTGAATAAGCACTTGGATAAGCC
Source organism: Chrysanthemum seticuspe (assembly GCA_019973895.1). Lineage (NCBI taxonomy): Eukaryota > Viridiplantae > Streptophyta > Magnoliopsida > Asterales > Asteraceae > Chrysanthemum > Chrysanthemum seticuspe. The sequence goes on from BPTQ01000003.1 coordinate 60,940,456, forward strand.
ACAAGCTCACCAAAAGGTACCAGCTGAAAACAGGGACTATAATATGCTAGAAGTGACTAAATTCAACTAAAATCAACAAGCTTTAAGCACAGAAATGCAAGATTAATAGATTTGATGATTTAAGCTTTTTGCTTGAAAACAGATTTTGGTAGCTACTTTAAGCCAAAGAATGAGCACTCAAATAAGCCACAAAATGAAAACTACCACTTGCAACCTAAAGTAGACCTGGCTGAGACTAATTGTACCAAAAATCAAACCATGAAAAGCTCTTTTGAGCTCTGTGCACTAGCTGCACAAACTGAGAAAAATCTCAATGAATGCTGAGACAGTGAGCAGGGGAGACAAGCCCAAGTTCACAAGCTTGTTTGAAGCTTGTAAAATTTTTGTAAAATTCACCAAAAATGCTTATAAGTAAAAGGACCAGTTGAAGTTTCTAAAGCAACAAATTTCACTGATTTTGACTTAAAAATGAATCCAAGAAAAATCTTCTTAGTCGGGCTCAAAGCAGATATGTCACTTTTGACTTTTGAACAAAATCTCACACTTTGACCAAAATGGATTTTGAATCAAATTTAAGAACTGATCTTGGTTATTTATGATGAAATGAAGTTACAACAAGCTTTGTTAATGACTTTTAAACACAAAATAGTTGATTTGCTCTTTACAAACCCAACAGTGAACCTGTTGGATGAAACTGATATAGATTTTGACTTTATTGGATTGCAGGCACACAAGCAAGACAGATATGAGTCTATAATGACTAAACAAACTTCAAACAACAGAAACCTAACACTGAATACACCTCTAACACCCTATAGACTATAAATCCAAACACCCCTTTACTCTACTGTCATGACCTCAAACTGACCAAAACTCTTAACCATCTTTGTAATAATGATCCAACTGAGTCCAAATGACCTAAATATAACTATCTAAACAGGTTTTACCCATTGGTGACAACAATTACTTAAACAAGCATGAAAAACAAAAATGGCATGAAAAGTGAAAATTGAGAAATAACTAACCACTTGTCCAACTGTTATGAAAGCTAAAACCAGAACAAAGGACCACTATACTAAACCATTTTTAACCCAACTCCAAGCCTGCATCAACCCATTACCATTTCCATAGCTATTTGAGCCACCAGTTGACTTTTGTTGACCAGTATCCAAACTTGATTGAAACTAGACTTTAAGCTTATAAAAAGCTATAAAAAGCTTATATAGGCTTACTAAAACTGATAAACAAGCTGTGTGAAGCTTGGTTTTATGAAATGGAACCTTAAATTTTTAACAGTGGGTACATAAACATGAAATTGAATGAAACTAGGAATTGATAATTAAAACTTGATGAAACTGAAGATATAACTTGAGTTTGATATTTAAGAACAAATTATTACAACTTTAGAGTTTAACTAAGACATAATTAAAAAAAACGACATAAAAGTAAATTGAAACTAAAACATCTACTACTTGCTTCTTCTCTTTCCTTCCTTTTTATAACCCAATCTCTTTTTCTCTCACTTCTGATTCTTTCCCATCAATTCTAGCCATTGGATGGCCATGAAATGATCTCAACCATTCAAAATGGTTTTTGGCGCCAAAATGGTTATCTGCCAAATGGGGGTTGAGTGAGGAGGGGGGAAGCATTAAATGAAGTTTGGAGGCTTGTTATGGAGTGGGGAACATGGGAGAGTGATTGGAGAGGAGGGGGGATGGGGGGGAAGGCTAGTTGCAGGGAAGCAGTTGATAATGGTGGACTTTGGCGCCATGGGACTTGTTTGACCAATATTGACCAGGTATTAATAATTGGAAGGGGGTTCACAATTAAATTTGACAGGGGTCCAAGGTTAGTCAAGGGTCCAAAATTGGTTTGAAAGGGTTTTAAACTTCAAGGGTCTAATGGTGTAAATCCTGAAAATGTAGGGACCTTAACTGCCAATTCATCAAACTTGTTCCAAGGGCTGAAAATGACAAGTTCCAAAAGTATAAGGACCAAAATTGCCATTTTGCAATTTTCCAGGGGCCATTTCTGCCAATTTTCAAAGTTGAAGGACCATTTTTGCAATTTTCTCAAACTTTTAATATTTTTCACCAAAGGACTAAATTTGACAACTTATGATTTAAAAAGGACCTTTGGTGACTTTACTTTTGAAATTATGTGCTCAGGGACTGTTTTTGACAATTTTTTGAAAGTTGGGGGACTGAAACTGCAATTTTTGCAAATTTGATATGTTTTTTATCTGATTTTGATATTTTTGCTTTTAAAACACATAAAACACTGATTTGTGATATTTTGATCATTTTGATGTGTTTCTGAGTGTTTTCAGATGATTTTGCAGTTTATAATGTACAAAAATGATGAGTATTTACACACTCATCAATCCCCCACACTAAGATATTGCTAGTCCCTAGCAATGATTTGAGAAAACATAATGGATTTTAATCTCTTTACCAAAAGCCATTACTTCTGGAGTAGCCAAATGTTTTAGTTCAAGTAAGAACCATGGTACACCGATAACCATGTGATTTTGAGCAAACCACCAGCTTTCAACGGATTTGATTTGTCTTTACCAGAAGCCGTACCCTTCTGGACTAGCCAACTCTTAGATAAATTATCAATATTATCTTTGGTGAGCTGATTACCAATTATGGTTTTACCACTGCCTTTACCACAAGCCATAATCTTGCGGGCTAGCCAACTCTTCACTTTTTAGGATATGGTGAGCTGAATACCATACAATTTTGGGCAAATTGCAAGCCATATAAACGGATTTGAGAAATCTTTACCAAGAGCCGTTTGCTCCTGGATTAGCCAATCCTTTAGTCTTACAGACATGGCGGACTGATAACCAAATGAGTAAGTGTAGAACACTTACTCCAAAAAAAATTTTTTGGCCAAAAATGGG
>BPTQ01000003.1:60944728-61001602 GCA_019973895.1 Chrysanthemum seticuspe
TTAGTTAAGTAACACCGTGGAGGACGGACGGGTTGATGCGCGCAAAACCGTCAAGTTCTCTCACGCAAGCGTAAGAAACCTTAAAACAGCTTCAGCACGAAATCAATGAAGATCTGAGGAGTATAGAGTCTCCCCGGGTCGTTATGTCCCAGCGAGCTATGCAATGGATCAATCAACGAATAGTGATCGAGGAATTTGAACGAAAAAGGGAATTGAGATTATTATGACTACAGAAATATCAAACAGATACAAAGGCTTAAATGCAAATTAAAAAGAAAGTTAAAAAAGATAAAACCTATTAAATAAACGCTATCACTATATTTAAAGTGATGAACGTTTAAAAATTAAAACTAAAAACTTACGTTTAAATTAAAAACTACGTAACGTACAAAATAAAAAGTGAAATCTGAGAAATAAAAGTCCTAAAAATATGAAAAATACACTTTTACAATCCTAATGATAAAACAAAATATTTGGAAAAAGAAAATTATTTTTATAACTATTATATTAATTATTATTAATTAAAAACTAATTTTAACTATTTAATAATTAACCAAAATACAAGAAATTAGGAAACAAAGCTAGAAAAATGAAATTATGAAATGGAAAAGTCTAAAATATCAAAATAGACTTTTCAAAACTATTTTTGTATTTTTATGATTATTTTTCTATTTTTTAGGAATTAAAAACTATTTAAAACTAATTAAAATATTTAAAAATACAAATTTAACTAAGAAAAATCTAGAAAAATATTTTTTTCTCTTTTTATATTTATCTTAACTTAAGAAAAATGAAAAATTATTTTTTTTGAAGCTTTTCTTAATTATTTGTATTTAAAACTAATTAAAAATGCTTAAAAACTAGATAAAATGCAGAAAAATACCAAACAAGCTAGGAAAAATCTGAAAAATTCAGGAAATGCTTAAAATAATATTAGGAAGCCATGAAAAATGAAAAACTAGCAGGCTATGTGTAGAATATAAAAGCTATAGTGTAACTGCTACTCAAATAAGCTACTAGAATAAGCTAATGATCTATAATACCAACCAAACAGTGAGCACAGCTAACTTATACTAAAATGAACTAATATCAACTGTTTCTAACTACTCCTATTAATTCTAAAGCTCAGAAACTTCAAATAAGCCAACTGCTTAAATGAACCAAACAGTGGTTTAGGACCACTGTTTGAGCTTATGCACAGCTTAACCAATAAGCAAATCCAAAAGACCACTTATGCAGTCCTACTAAACACCTGGCCAGCTATGATTGTGCCAAATACCAGACAATGAAAAGCTCTAATAAGCCCTGTGCATAAGCTGCACTTTCTGAGAAAAACTCTCAGTGACTGCTGACAGTGAGCAGGGGAACTAGGGCTTAAAAGAGAAGCAAATTTGAAGCTTTTAGAAAAATGACAAAAATCAGTAAAAATAGTAATAACAAACTAGACCAAGAGAGGCTTTTGAAACACCAAATCTCACTAAATATGACCCACAAATGAATCAAGGAAAAATCCTTGTAGTTGGCTCAAAAACAGGTTTTCATATTTTGACTTTTGATGAAAAACTTAGAAAGTTGACTAAAATGGATTTTGAAGCTAATTTATGGACTAATGTTGATGTTATAAGATGTAATAAGTACAATGCAAGCAAGTTTGATGATATCTAAACACAATATAATGATTTGCAATCTCAAATTCCCAACATTTAACAGTTAAAAGGATTTAAGAACAACTTTTGACTTTTGTGGTTGCAGGCACCAATTCTTTGACTCAATTGAACCTACTTAGACTGCACAAACATGAAACAAGACAAATTACCCAAAGAATATAACTTAAGGACAGATGGTTTAGCAAAACCAAACACCCCTTAAGTACACAGATTTGCACACAAAACAGGTTTGAACAATGAACCAACTAAATATAATGATCAAACTGACTTACTATCACCTAAATACTACTGTTAGAACAGGATTTAACATATTTAAACCACAATAGCAGATTATGCACAAGAACATGGAAATCACTTACAACTTGTCCCAAGCCACTATGGCTAGCAACTGTGAAACAAGAACCTCTAACCTATATAATCCAACCCAACTAGATACTATTCAACCCATTTCCACTGCATCAACCCATTTCTAGCTCCATTTCCAATTTTAGCCCTCCAGTTGACTTTGGTTGACCAAATTTCAAAAGTGACTAAAACTTAAACTTGAGCTTATAGCAAGCTATAAGGAGCTTGTATAAGCTTATTTAAACTTGAAAAGAAGCTTTATGAAGCTTGGATTAATGAGATGTAAACTAAAATTTTCAACAGTTAACAAAATAAGATGAAACTAAATAAAACTTGGAATTAATGATTAAGACTTTAATAAACTGCAAAGGTAACTTGATTTCAGTACTTAGGAACAAAATATTACAAATTTTGAAGAAAACTAAGACATTATTATTAAAAACGACATAAAAGTAAATTACAACTAAAAATTCTACTACTTGGCTAGCTTCTCTTGCTTCTCTCTTATACCCCATCTCTTTCTCTCTCTCTTCTGACTTAATCCCACTTCTTTCTTAACCATTGGATTGTAGAATTTGATCCTGACCTTTGAATGAAGTTTTGGCGCCAAAAAGGAGCATTTGACAATTTGGGTTGAGTGAGGAGGGGGGAAGCATTAAATGAAGTTTGGAGGCTTGTTATGGAGTGGGGAACATGGGAGAGTGATTGGAGAGGAGGGGGGATGGGGGAAAGGCTAGTTGCAGGGAAGCAGTTGATAATGGTGGACTTTGGCGCCATGGGACTTGTTTGACCAATATTGACCAGGTATTAATAATTGGAAGGGGGTTCACAATTAAATTTGACAGGGGTCCAAGGTTAGTCAAGGGTCCAAAATTGGTTTGAAAGGGTTTTAAACTTCAAGGGTCTAATGGTGTAAATCCTGAAAATGTAGGGACCTTAACTGCCAATTCATCAAACTTGTTCCAAGGGCTGAAAATGACAAGTTCCAAAAGTATAAGGACCAAAATTGCCATTTTGCAATTTTCCAGGGGCCATTTCTGCCAATTTTCAAAGTTGAAGGACCATTTTTGCAATTTTCTCAAACTTTTAATATTTTTCACCAAAGGACTAAATTTGACAACTTATGATTTAAAAAGGACCTTTGGTGACTTTACTTTTGAAATTATGTGCTCAGGGACTGTTTTTGACAATTTTTTGAAAGTTGGGGGACTGAAACTGCAATTTTTGCAAATTTGATATGTTTTTCATCTGATTTTGATATTTTTGCTTTTAAAACACATAAAACACTGATTTGTGATATTTTGATCATTTTGATGTGTTTCTGAGTGTTTTCAGATGATTTTGCAGTTTATAATGTACAAAAATGATGAGTATTTACACACTCATCAAGGCCAAAAAATATTCACGAAATGCCAAAAAGTCAAAAAAGGTTTATATTCTGTTTGGACAAAAGAATTGACACAAGACAAATTCTTGACATAGAATACAAACATATGACTTTTTAGACCAAATGGATACAAATCAGTTAAACACTAAAGTATATTTGAAAAGTTGATAACTTTGTTAAAAAAACAGAATTTGACACAAAGATTTTGACAAGATAACATCACCAAAATCATTCCATGATAAAAAAAAACTCTGACCTTGCTCTTGATACCAATGTTAGGATCGAATATATGGAAGATTTGGTGAATCGGGAGGTCTTGGAAGATGGAAGAACACCATATTCAAGTTAGAGAGAGAAACTAGAGAGAACGGAGAGAACTATGTGTGTTTTATTAATGAAAGGGAAAATTACACTAAGAGTCTGTTAGGTCACCATAATGTAACACAAGCATCAATATGTAAGAAATAGATAAGAAGTGATCGGATGAACACAAACAAACACACACGATATAGAGAGAAACAAAGGTTATGCGTAGGTGTGATATTGAAAGTGAACAACCAACCTTCAAATGAAGGTTTACAAGACTATTTATAGGAGAAGGGACTAGGGCAACACAACAAGTCCCTTTCTTTCCTTATTAGATTTGGGCCAAGGCTTATGGGCTTTCTACATAAGCCTTGCCATTAAAACTAACATAAAATCCTAATTAAGCAACCTATTACATATTGATTACAAACACTTGAAATATAGTTTAGGAGTGAGTCCAACAATCTCCCCCTAAGTGTTGGTAATTAATGACTTAAGTAATTTTGAAACGTTGTTGGTGCTGATGTGTTAGTTGTTTTGACGTCTTCTGACATTCTTCTTTCTTGTGAGAAGAAGTGCCTTGATTCTGACAATCTCCCCAGTGTGAGGATCTTGTTTTTCTTTGAAGTTTTCAGCTTTGATGTCTTCATTTATCTTTGTTCTTTGTTATGGTATGGATATGGTGATGTTATGTTGTTGTAATCTGAATCATGTCTGCTTCGTTGCTCAGGTGCCTCCATTTCCTTCTCCAACATGCTCACACGCTCTTTGACATTGGATTTCAATGTTGATGTAGTTCTCTTTAGTCTTTAAGCTTTGTAGATTCTTTGGCTTTGACGAAGAATCATTCTGAATTTTGTGTTGCCTTTCGAGAGAACTTCAATTTATGTTGTTGTTGGTATGAGCATGTGGAGAATCTGCATGATCATCTCCCAGGAGCATCCATTAGAAGAAAACATAAGAATGGGTTAGTAATAAACACCAATCGATCACTGTGGTCGTTTCTTAGAGAATTGACCACTGCGATTGTTCTTATGATGAATGTCTTGATTCCATTCACCTTGGTCGGGCGAATCAGCCATCCGAATCCCATAAGGGACGGTTGGCATTACGTTGAACAAGTTCAAGTAATGACCCACATCTTCAGGACTCGATTCTTGAAAGGAATCTCCTTAGCGAGATTTCCAGCACTTACAAGTTTGAACTTCGAGCATGTTAACAGCATAGTGTGAAAACATATCTTTAATTCTTGCAAAGGCTGTTCCTGAACTGGAGTCCCTCAAGTAGGATAACACGATGTACCGAAGTACATCTACAGTTCAGGTGAGTCCATGAGGTACACCGAAGCATCACCCCACGACTATAGACCGTTTGAGACAACACTAAGCGTAACCCACAAGGAGTTACCGAAGTGACCTTTTGTCAGGGCTGTTTGATGTTGACCATGACAGGAATTTCCATTCAATCACTAAGGATCACAGTTGTGAACCCCTCATAAATGTTCTCGACATATTGCTAAGATCTGTGTAGGACTCTAGAGTAGAATCACTTGTGTCCTTAATGTTGAACGACAAGTGATGAAATGTCAAGTGTTCTTAAGAGATCTTTTGATGAATCTCGTGGCTCTAGACTCAATAGTGCGCTTTGGTTTTCCTGAGCGGAGACTAGGGAGAGGGTCTCCTTCTTCAATACCAGCCATCTCTAAGAGAAAGCCGATAGTTTACGTAGGATTCCCTGTGAGAATGAAACAAGCTTCTTTTGAGAGAAACTTGAGTGGCTAAGAAGGTTTAGTGCATGCGTCACTGGGTCCATGACGACTTTGATCTTCAATACCGGTGTCATCTAGTGACATCCAGTAGCGTATGTATTGAACCCGGTGTCTGACTTAGTTGAATAATTTGGAGGGCTATTTATTTTCACCATTTTCTTTACTTTTATTTTTAATTCTTCAACTCCTTTTTTCTCCGATTCTCATTTTCTCCTTTTTATAATCATACCTAAGGACTTCTAATTTCTAACTATTGGTGGTGTCCTTGGGTAGATCCCTCCGGCTCTGGCGGATCATAAGACGGTTATTCCTAACCTTAGTCACCTTATAACTCCATGACTAACCTATGTTGCCATAAAACCATTTTCTTGAAAATCTCTCAAAGTGTTTATGAGTAAAAACATTGTGTAACACTGTGAGAGTTTTATCATTTGCAGAAATACTCCCCCTCCGCACGTGCTTAAGTGTTTTGACAGAAATCTGCACGGTGAGAGAAGAGCGCGCACTTTTGAATTGATCCAATCAAGATAAACAATTCCCCGCGAGACACGGTTACGTTGCATAGTTAAAGAGTTACATTGTCAGCTTTTAGGTGACAACTAGCTCTAATAACTACCTTGAAGGTGTGGACAAACCTCGAAAGGTTGTCAAACCCGTCAAAGTTCATGTGTATCAAGAGCTTCTCGAATAGGTACAATCTACTCGGATAAGTCTTGGAAGACAAATCTTTTCGATGTATGACAGTTCAGATCTCGTCAATTCATGGGTTAAGTCTTAGCACACGATGATTCAATCATATTTACAACATATTTGTATCACACATTTTTTCTCCCCCTCAAAAATGGCATATAAATGTTATTTTTGATGAAAATTTGATTTTGAATATGTCCATTTCGAATTTTGTGGGAAGTTTCCATGAAGAACAATTTGTGAAAAAAGATTTTTAGCAAATACTCCCTCTCAACAAGTAATATTAACTTTTGAGGTTTTGAAAACATAAGGAAAGTACTTGTTCTTTTGAGCAAAACTTTGTAAAATGAAAGTTTTGATATGTTTTACTCAAAAGTAAGAAGCTTTCGCTCCTTTTATAAGATTGTGGCACTGGAGCGTACCACAGGGTCCTTTCATGACAAGTACGGGTTGTACACTGTTATGTGTGTACAAGCCATCGTCAATAAATCAAACAAACAAAATCACAATCAAGAGAGTTAAGAGAGTACCCAAAGATTATAGACGATCAGCTACTTTCTGAGGAAGTTGGTAAGTCAGAATCGAAGAGTTTGGTCATCCTCCCACATAGCTCTTCCAACCGTCGCATCTGATCCCGATGAATCAACCTTTCATCAATCCTAGTGATAAATCAACGAAACATCCTTGCGATCCTTTGAATTCCATCTCTTCGTCAGAATTATACCCAACTCAATGTCCTTCAAACGATATGCCAATCCATCTCGAACCATCTCCAGGGTGGCGTCATATAACTTTGTGAATTTCATCGAAAACTATGAAGCAAGCATGATGATTTTCACATCGGTAGACAAATCCAAACTTTAGATTATGAATGATTTTGTATTGAGGTTCTTGATTGATTCCGTTGAAGTGAAGAATTTTGGTAAAATTTGACCCCGAGGTGGAGATCTTCAACACACTCTTTGATTTGATGCGTATGAAAACAAGGAGTGTAGTAATGTACTTGATCTAAATTTCGGTTGAGGTTCAGATTGGGGCTCAGGTATGTCGTGATCCTCACCACCAGTGTATGTCAAGTGATCAATGGTTTTCTCCATTGGTGGTGTGGTTTCTGAATCCTTTGGTTAATCCGATGGTGGAGGCTGTGTAGCTTGTTGTGTAGTGGTGATAACCTGCTTAACCATTTGTCGAATCATTGGATGGAGTTGCCTTCTTAACAGATTTTGTTGTTGACTTAGATGTTTCTTTTGTTGATGGAGGTGATGATTGAGATGATGATTTGGGTTTGGTGGAAGTATCAAGAGGTGGTTCAGAAGACTGTTGAGGTTTGTGTATTAGATTGTCAACTATGTAGTTGTCTGATTCCTTCTTTAACTTTTTATCTTCAGCTCTAGCAGCTTCTTATGCCTCTTTTCACATAATTTCCTCTTCAGCAGCCAAATTATCATCATTAGGCACTCTTTCATCCTTATCATGATCGTAATCTCCTTTGTCATAAGTTTCCTCATCTTCATCATGCTATTCTTCTTGCGGTTGTTATAGATATTGTTGTGGTTGCTTCATTTCAACAGTTGTAGTGACAGTGACACCCTGATCCTTACCGGGTTGATTAACTGGATCGGATGGGGTAAGAGTTGTTTGCAATTGATCTTCCATATGTGGAGGACTACTGCTTGACCCTCCTGCCCCACTGGGTTGATTAACCAGAAAGGTTGAAGCATGGTATTCCATCTTTTTCTGCTTTATTGTCTTACAAAATTGTATTTCCTCATCCATTGAATCATACTCATCATCAGTAAGACTTTGTGAGCATGAATTTGAATGTATGTTTCAGAAAGATGTCCACAACAATTCTGCAAGATGATTCTGAGCATATGAAGTTGTTGAAGAAGACACGGAGATTGTTCTTGCCAATTGTTTTGTCGTATCCAGCTGGGAATGTGTTTGCCATCGAAAGCTCAGCTGGGGCATTGATGTTTGATTGATTTGCAGCCATTTTGTGATCTGAAAGACATTAGACAAAAAGACAGACATATGGAGACACAATGTGTTTGTTTTAGTCTGATTTATTATCTAATTCCTTGTTTGATGGTAACATGTTTATGTTAGTTACAAGTCCTAATTCACATTTGTCCAATTGTTTGAAGTTGATGTGATAAGTTACCTGAACGTGTTAATTTTGAAATTTCAAAGTCCAATTTTTCACTTAACACAAAACATATTAACTTAAGTAAGCTTATATGAAACATCAGGTATTTGTGACTTATGCGTAACATTTAACAAGTAATATATGCGTAACAGGCCAAAATGTAGTGAATAGTGGGTTATGTGTAACAAGGATCCTTATGCGTAAGAAAGGAGCTTATGCGTAGTAGTAAGCTAAAACGTAAGACCAAGCTTATGCGTAAGAGTTTCTTACGTGTAAGACAAGTTCAAAGGCTTTAGGCTTACGCGTAGGAATAAGCTAGATGTTACGCATAAAGTTTACTCGTAAGAGTAAAGCTTATGCGTAGCAAGCCTTGTTTACGAATATCTTTCCAAGATACGCGTAATCCACTGTAGACCTCTTATGCGTAAGAGTTACGCGTAAGATTTCTCTTAGGCGTTACCTTTACGCATAAAAGTATTCTTTAAGCGTAACGGTTTGAACACCTGAAGATTCTGACATTACGAATAATTAACCTGTTAAATATAAACATGAAAACTTGATTGCAGTTAATTCCAAACATCTTTTAGATCACAAAACAATCATAAGAACATATCAGATACACACAAAAAGACTTAGGCGTAAAATTACTTAAACCCTAAACCCTTAATCTACGCGTAAGAGATATAGCTACACAAATCAAACAAGAATGTTTCTGGAGTGTCCTAGATGTCATATGAGTGCAATGGAACAAGATTTAACACATTTCCACCATAGAATCAGAAGATTCATGGGAGATGAACCCTAAAAACCTAAAACTTAAATTCTTACAGTTTAGATGTTTCTGGGCTAATTTAAAGGTTCAAAACATGCATATATACTTATTCTAACACTTTCTTGACCACCTAATAACATATCACAGAATAGAAAAGCCCTAAATGAGCGCAAGAACCCTAGAATTCAAATTAATGAATTTTAAGATTCTGGATGGTTTTGGACTATTGAAACAAGTTTAATAGACACTAAGAAAGGTTTTATCAAAACTAATTTCAATCCAAACACCTTTATGCATAAACACCCAATTCGTTCGAGTGAACAATTTTCCAAAATCAATTTAAAGAGTTTTAACTGTTGGATTTGAAAGATTTTTGAAATCCTTGTTTAGAATCTTGATCAAAACAATTTAGAACTTACAGATTATGAACAGCTTGAATGGATTTTGAAGATTTGATTTGGGTCGTTTGATCTTAGTGGTATAGGAGTAAATGCACATGAAGTGGTGCATTGAATGTGTTAGTTGAATGTTTTTGTTGAAATTAATTTGCCAAGTTGACACATTCAGTCCCTCAACCTCAAAGAGGTTCCAACCAAGATCCTTTAACTTCCGTTTAGGTTAGATAAAACACTTGTAAGGCAAGAAACTTAACGATACTCCCCCTCGACTTTTCAAATAATGAATTTTGAAAGCATTTGAGTCCGAGGAGAGTATTTGACAAGATACATATCCACCATTTTAGAAGAAACAACATATTAATGGTAACATCCAAGTACAAGGTTTTATGAGACTGAAAAATATTTACTTTCTCCCCCTCAACACTTGTTCAGGAAAATAATGAAAGTTTTGATAGAACAAAGTGTTGACGGAAGATTTGTACTTGCAATGTTTGAAAGAATTTAGATAGAAGAATATTTTTGTATTTTATCAGATTTTATATTTTTTACATTTTTGTTTTTGAAAAGTTTATTTACAAAAGAGGTTTTGGTGTTTGACGGTTTTCAAGAATGTGTAAAAAGTTCGTCCAGTTCCTCTGGAGTCAAACACCTCATACCAGTCCGGTGGATCAAATCATTAAACCTAGCAGGAGCCAAGGCTTTGGTGAGAAGATCCGCTAGTTGGTGATCAGTACCTACAAAATATAATTTAACGGTACCCTTTTCCACATGATCTTTTATGAAATGATATCGAAGATCGATGTGCTTGGACTTCGAATGTTGGACGGAGTTGCACGAAATCGCAATAGCACTTTGATTGTCGCAGTACATCGGGATTCTGTCAAATATGTAACCATAGTCTTTGAGTTGTGTTCTCATCCAAATGACTTGAGCACAACACACTGACATGGCTACATATTCTGCTTTGGTTGAGGACAGTGATGTAAAATATGTACAATCCTGCTTCTTCGATTGCCATGACACCAGTTTATCACCAAGAAATTATAGAGCACCTGAAGTACTTTTCCGAGAATCTAAGCAACCTGCGTGATCAGCGTCTGAAAAAGCTATTAGTTCAAAACCAGAATCCTTCGGATACCAGATCCCCAAATTAATGGTTCCCTTGATGTATCGGAGGATTCTTCTAGCCTCAGAGAGGTGAGTTTCAGTTGGTCTCGATTGATAACGGGAGCAAAGATATACAGATAATACAATATCAGGTCTACTGGCTGTTAGATACATGAGTGACCCAATAATACTTCGGTATTTGGTAGGGTCAACCAATTTCCCATGTAAATCAGCGTCCAGTTTTTTAGTATGTGCCATTGGTGTGGCATAGGTATCACATCTTTGCATTCCATGTTTGTTTAAGATTTCAAGAGCATATTTGGACTGACTAAGGAAAATACCACGGGGTGATTGATGAACTTGCAGTCCTAGAAAGAACGTAAGTTCACCCATCATGGACATTTCAAAATGTTTTTTCATAAGTTTTGAAAATTCGTTTAAGTACTTTTTATGTGTTGACCCAAAAATGATGCCATCCACATAGATTTGAACGATTAAAATGTGAGCCCCGTGATATTGAATGAAAAGTGTTGGGTCGACCGATCCTTTAGTGAAATTATTGGCAATGAGAAAGGATGATAACATATCTTACCACACCCGAGGGGCTTGTTTGAGACCGTATAGAGCCTTTTTCAGTTTGAAGACGTGACTCGGGAACTCTGGATCAACAAATCCTTCTGGCTGACTAACATATACCGTTTCCTTCAGTTGACCATTTAGAAAAGCGGTTTTGACATCCATCTGATAGACCGTGATGTACATGTGATCTGCAAATGCCAGAAAGATCCGTACGGCCTCAAGTCTAGCAACAGGTGTGAATGATTCCTCGAAGTCAATCCCCTCTTCTTGTCTATAACCCTTAGCCACCAGACGTGACTTATTTCTGATAACCGTACCTTCAGCATCCAACTTGTTTTTCCAAATCCATTTAAGACCAATAACATAGACCCCTGTTGGTTTTTCAACCAATTCCCATACTTCAAGACGTTTAAACTGATTAAGTTCTTCTTGCATGGATTCAATCCAGTTGTCATAAGTCATTGCTTCTTTAATGTTTTTGGGTTCAGATTGGCAAACGGTAAGTGCATAAATGCAATGTTCACCGTCAGTCTGAAGGCGTTGTCTAGTTACGACTAGTTGATTCGGGTTACCAATGATATTCACAAGAGGATGGTCTTTAGTCCAACGATGTATGGAGGGTTGATGTTGATATACATTGTGCATATTAGGAGGATTCAAATGGCTTGTGGATGATTCCGCAACATCAGAAGTGGCAGTTTCATTAGCAAAAGGATTGAAGAACGCATTTGGATCATAATCTGCAGGTGTAGGTACTTCTTGGTTTAGAAGATCATCAGCTGGTTCAGCGTCATTGGATGCGGTTTGTTCGGCAGTTGTTGTAGAATCAATTGGAGGTGCTTCGTTAACAGTTGTTGTTGTTTCAGGTGTATCAGGTATTGGATTATTATCAGGTTGAGCAACGGAAACATTTGATACATCTGGATCACGTTGATCAATATCATCACTAAAAAGAGGAGCAAATAGCTGCTCCATTTGACGACGAGTAAGTTGTAGGCTTGGTTCAGCTGATGATGGGGTTTGGGGGAAGTTTAGACGGTTATGTCCGGGTTCCAAGCTGTTTTGCTCTGAAGCCATTATGAAGAAGTTTCAGAATCAGCTTCCCCCCAAACTGACAACTGTCTTTAGCAGATTTGAAACTTGATGAAGTCGACATTTCTTCTAAAATGTTGAAGTTTTCAGTACGTAGCGGAATTTGTAGATGAGCAGTAAACCACACAATGTAAATCTGACTTATTGCGGAAAATCCGTTCGGGGGTAACATACAAGAAATCAATAAGATCTTCTCACGTATGTAGATGCTTCACACCAAACAAACCACGAAAGACGAAATGAAACGACTTCCCCCTGAATGTTGCGGTCTATCGGAATAATAATTACATGTGAGTATGCAATTTCTCGATAAAATGACCGTGTCTGAGGCATCATATCATCATATTTAGGTAACTTCACACAAAATAACCCTGAGAAAGTGAGACGATAACACCAAAGTGAGACGTTTGAACCATAGATCGTCTCATTTCTTCCTCCTAATTAAAGAAATCCAAGAAGAGATAGGGTTTTCGCAAACGAAGGAAACAATGAACACCTACACTATCATCCCTCCGATGTTTTCAATGAATCAGAATCATACACCACGTATGTTGATGATGAATTAGATACAACGAAACCATGTATAAGGAGACAACGAAACCATGTATGTCCAATTAATCGAACAAGTGTGAAGTACCATAAATATCTCAAGAGAATCAACTGCTGATAAAAATTCTCTGTTCATTATGTTGATCATCAGTTGTGTCATTGTTGTTAGAAACAGTTTGATCTTCTGTTATTGGAGATTCGATTGGAGGTGCATCTACAGTAACGGTTGTTATTGTAGATTCAGGTGTATCAGAAATTAGAGTATTATAGGTTGTACAGCGGAAACATTCGATACATTTGAAGCACGACTTTTTGACAGAATCTTTAACCAGAGGAGCAAGCATTGTTTCTAATTCTTGAAGATTAAGTACAATGGTGGAGCAGCTGATGGATCATTAAATTGTCGACGGTGAGAAACGGGTCCTAAGCTGTGTTACTTTGAAGCCATAGCTGTTGTACCTGTAAAGAAAAATAGGAGGGGGCAAGATAGAAAAAACATGGATCCCCAAGTGTAACTGGGTTCCAGATGTTAGAAACATAAAGATGTAGTGTCAATAATCTTCTTGACACCTGAACATGCTATTTTTATGATTTCCTTTCCTACCTCAGGGATGGATGTAGTGGGTTTCACACTTTTTTTGGTGCAACTACTTAGATCTAGGGGATGTTGAAACTTCTTTTGGGAAGAGTCTGCGTCCTATATTGATCCACCTATTAGGTTTCTGAAATTTGTCTTTTAGATCAACGGGTTTATTTCTAAGTGACTGTTGAGTATACTTAGGTTTTGGTTTGCTACTACAAGCAGTGTTCAGTAGTATACTAGAAGGTGATACACTAGGTCGTGAACCTAAGATTCCATCCTTTTGAAGTAGTGCCCTTTTCCTAGCCTTTTCTAGATCATAGTTCTTGTGCAAGTCATTTGTATCATATGAATATTGAATTTTGATGCTTGGTTTAGACATTGTTTTCGAACTAATCCTAGACTGGCTAGGTGCAGCCACTTGATGAGGTTTAGCAGAAACATGTATAACAGAAACAAAAGTATTTTTCTTAGGCCAGGAATGTGGAGTGACTGGTTTTGACAAATGATTATTCTCAACAACTTGGGAGGCAAACCATGGTTTTGAAGATTTTGAACGTTCAGATTTAAATGCAGTTGGTTGTCTAACTACTGATTGTTTTCTGAAAGGTTGTAGAGACGATTTCCCCAAGATTGTTGGTTTTGAAAAATTTGTATCCATACTCTTGTCAGTTAATCTTCTCAGTTTGTTTTGTAAAGCAACATGTGCAAGCCCCTTTGCTTGAATTTGAGCCTTTAAATGCTCATTTTCTTTTACTAATGTATCCACACGATTACTTTGTTCATTCAAAGATTTACTATTTGGCTCTGAGTTAAATTTTTTTTTTGCATTTTAAGTTCAAGAGAGATGCAATGAGCCTCTAGTTTTGAAAAATCTTTTTGAAACTGAGCAATGGTCATTTTGAGAAGAATGTTTTCAGATCTAGAGTTTGGTTTGACGTTTCAGTTGTATTGTTTACAAGTAAGGGCTCAGACATGAGACAGTTGTCTCGACATTGTACAACAAACTGGTCAACCTCTCCTTCATTTCTGAATTCAGGTTGCTCAGATTGTTGTTTCTCAATTGCTGGTAGAATATGATCAACAGTAGATAGTACCTCAACCATTTGTTCTTTGTCAAAGTTCGGCTTTGTGTCATAGATGGGTAAGATATCTTCCTCAACCATTTGTTCTTTGTCAAAGTTGGGCTCTATGTCATAGGTGGGTATGATATCTTCCCCTGATCTGTTGCTGTCATCCTGCTTTCCCAATGCTATAACCTTATTGTCCGCATTACTGACATTTGAAGTGGTCACAACATTCTTAACAACCATTTGAGCATTCCTTCCTTGTACATCAACTCTTTCATCTTGCACGACTGATGGATTTCGAGATGAAGTCTGACTCTTAGAATTGTTAAATTTTGAGTACATCTCAGTCAGAACCATCCATCCGTCGTTCAATACCACAAATGCATCTACATCTTCAGAATCATCAGTAGCAAGGTTTTGTGATGAAGGTTTTAAGCAGTAGATGGAAGGTGAGGAAATTTGTGAAGTCATCATACTTGAAAGGCCGATCTAGTGATTTTCAAAATTTCCCTCCAAAAATAATTGTGAAAAATTTTCTCTCCCAAAATTTGAAATTCACTATAAAATCCAATTTTAAGGTTTTAAGAAAAATTTGAGTTTTGACAATTTTGACGTCAAATTTGACCCGAAAAATTCGAATTTGGGCTCAAAAATTTGAATTTTTTACCAAAATTTTCACAATTAAACCAAAATTTTAATTTCGCGTAAAAATTGAACGTTTAGTCTCCCCTAAAAATTAAATTTTACCCAAATTTTATCGCCAAAAAAACTCAAAATTAAATTTTCCCGCCAAACCAATTTTTTTTTTTATATATATTTTTTATGGATCTTTGTAGTCGAATGAAACTTGATGTTGTTTGTTGAAGAAGAGCTTAGGCGTACGAATCCTTTAGGCGTAATCTGTTGTGCTTAGGCGTAAACTGATTTCTTATGCGTAAACCTCCTTAAGCGTAAACTTCCTTAAGCGTAAACTCTTTAAGCGTAAACTCCTTAGGCGTAAACTTCCTTAGGCGACTTAGAAGTAAGGACCTTATGCGTAAGAATGAACTTAGGCGTAAATGGCTTACTCATAAGCTTTAGGCTTAGGCGTAAGGTTAGGTTTAAACCCAAAATCCTTCACACTTGTCCAAGTGTGAGAGATATCCACAAGTCGAAATGTTTTTCAGGCTTATCCAAGCAAGAAAAACACTGAGTTACCAACAACTTCGAAGATCGTGATGAAAATTTCTTATGCGCAAACTGCTTATGCATAACTTCTGACTTAGGCGTAAGGCTTACGGGTAGGATTAGGGTTTCCTTAGGCGTAAAAACAGGGCTTTCATCATAAGCGTAA
Organism: Chrysanthemum seticuspe; assembly: GCA_019973895.1. Taxonomy (NCBI): domain Eukaryota; kingdom Viridiplantae; phylum Streptophyta; class Magnoliopsida; order Asterales; family Asteraceae; genus Chrysanthemum; species Chrysanthemum seticuspe. The sequence goes on from BPTQ01000003.1 coordinate 60,960,521, forward strand.
GAAAAGGGTTTTCCTTAGGCGTAAACTCAACAGATTTACCAAAAAACGTATTTTTAAGCACTAAGATGTTTTGTAAACTCGTTTTTAATGATGAAAAAGCTTCAAAAATACTAAAAGAACAAGAAAGTTGAGAACTTGATGAACCAAAATATGTTTTGAGCTTAAGCGTAAGATGGTGGTATGAAATAAAAACGGGTTTGAAAACTATGTAAAACACGTAAAGGTTGAACTTTTTGCAAAAACTTGAAACTTTAACACAATATAAACCTTAACCCATAAGAATCTTGAGTTTACAAGTGAAAAAATCAAAATTTTATGCGTAAGAAGGATGAAAAACGTGAAACCTTACGCGTATGGTACAAGAACTTCAAAACAAACGAGTTTCACCCAACTAGATGGCGATTGATACCACTGTTAGGTCACCATAATGTAACACAAGCATCAATATGTAAGAAACAGATAAGAAGTGATCGGATGAACACAAACAAACACACACGATATAGAGAGAAACAAAGGTTATGCGTAAGTGTGATATTGAAAGTGAACAACCAACCTTCAAATGAGGGTTTACAAGACTATTTATAGGCGAAGGGACTAGGGCAACACAACAAGTCCCTTTCCTTCCTTATTGGATTTGGGCCAAGGCTTATGGGCTTTCTACATAAGCCTTGCCATTAAAACTAACATAGAAGCCTAATTAAGCAACCTATTACATATTGATTACAAACACTTGAATATAGTTTAGAAGTGATTCCAACAGAGTCTCACCCTCCTAGGAAAGTCTAGGAGGGTATTTATAGCTAGACACATACAACTATGACTAAATGACATAACAAACCCATGTGTTTTAGCTAACAAAGATAGAAAATATGATCCCGTCAATGTCGTTCCATTTACGAGTTAGGAGCGTTTCCAACAATCTTCCCCCAATGGGACGGCATAAGGGATTACTTACAATATTTACTACAAATATAGAAAATAAATAAAGAAAGGTCTTCATAAGCTCTTCAAGTGCTGAGGATGATGAAAATTTACGCTCTTTGTCTTCTTTTTCTACCTCAACTTGAGAACCGTTTTCTTCACTTGTAGGCAAATGATGTAATATGCATAAATTGGATTACAGCTTACTTGTAGCGAACCACGCTTACAATAAGATATTTACAATATGTCAATCTACATATAGTAAATATCAATAAGATATTTACAATATGTCGACTTGAGAACCGTCTTCTTTTATATTGATTGTGTTATAAAATATCAATAAGATATTTATTTCCACCACGAGACAATATGTCTTTTAGTAATCAACTTCGTGTTTTTTGAATTTATTTATTCACAATTCATGTCTTAAAAGACATTACTTTAGAGCTTTTATTTTGCATTCACACAAAGACTGATGTATATCCAATAGATTTTACACATTCATGTGTATGGATTTCAAATCCCACATGTCTTATCACAAGAGACTTCAATCTTTCACAATTCACTTGCGTCTTTACAATATGACTGATCATTTTACAACTGCGCTTCTTGCTAGGGGTGTTCATCGATTTGGTTCTCGGGTTTGGGGGTTGTATGGTTTGGGTTTACAGGTTTGAAAATTTTTTATGTCAAAACCAAAACCAAACTAAACGACTGTAAAACGGATAAAACCAAACCATACACCAAATTGGAATTCGGTTTGGTCAAATTTATGTAAACATAAAAATATAATCTAGAAATTATTACTAAAACCTAAAAGTTCAGATAAAATTAATAAATTAAAGGTCTCATAAAGTGATCAAGTAAATCAACAAAACAATAGTTTGAAAAAAACCAAAAGATTTCACAACTTAAAGGAAGTAAATAAAATCGGAACAAGATAAAATTTTCTTTAACAAAAGTCTTCAGAAGTCTTATTAGCTTGAATATTTCATCTTCAAGCATCCAAAGATAGTTGATTTCGGGATTGTTATTTAGGATGATAGGATAGAAACTACGTATATTAATATTAATATTTTTTTATGTAGATAGAGATATTCGGTTTCCACGATTTTGTTTGGTTATATTTTTGTAAAACTATAAACCAAACCAAACACCAATTAACTACTTCGGTTCTCTTTCAAACCAAACCATACTGTTAATACAAATAAATCATAAAAATGTTTATTTATATTTTACGATCTTCTAGTGTTTTGTCGATTACAAACGTAAAATCATTTTAACGAAATAAGTAAAATACGTAAAAGGTTTGAGCCAATAGTTTACTATCATACTTTTACTAAACATATTAAAACCACCAAAACATGTTTAGTAAATAAGTTATATAAAACCAAAGATATTTTTATAAAACACTAACAAGTAATATTGTTTACATCTTATAAAAATGTATATGTATAACAACTAGTGTTTACATTTTATAAAAATATATATGTACCTTGCATATGTTATAATAGGTAAGTAATGGGTAAAAACCAAAGTCCATAACGCATGACCCATGACCCATGATCCACTGACTAGGTACAATGAATGTTGTTGGGTAAAAACCAAAGTCCATAACACATACCCATGGAGCATGATCCATAACCCATGACCCATTGAATGACATCATGCTTGGATATTATCCATGATCCATGACCCAAAGTCCATGACCCATGACCCAATGACTAGGTACATTGCATCTTGTTGGGTATTCATAAACCAATACCCATAACCCATGGTCCATAACCCATAACCCGGTTTGCAACCCAAAATCCGGACTAAACTGACCCAGTAGCCGGATCCCAGAATTTTCACTAGCTGGGATCCCTTTAGTAAGGGATCTGTAGGAACCGTGGGATAGTAGACATGTTTTGTCTATAAATAGTGAGCCATTTCTCTGTCTCACTACCACACTTAGATATACTTTCTCCCAGTATTCTAACATCACTAACCACAGATCCAAAGGGATCATTCTATGTAGTTTTATATTTGTGTGATTCTCTAGGTTCCTCTTAAAGGCGAGATCACCACCTCTTGAAGATGTGCAAGCTCAAGGTCATGAGTTGCTAAGATTCATCGTCATCAAGACCACTGAAGTGCATCTTGTTGATAGTTCTTTCCTCCCTCCATAGAAGTTTCGTGTTGAAGGCATTAGTGAAAGGAGTCAAAGTGTCGTGTTGAATGCGTTAGTGAACGGTGCCAAAGTTGTACATTCGATATGGTGCTTCGATGTATAAGTTGTGTAGTTTGGGTTAGAGGATGTTGATATCCTCTCTAAGGTTGTAACAAGGAGCGTGTCTCCTTTGGGTAGTTATGTTGTGGTGTAGTTCCTCTTTTGTAATGGAACTCTAGCCTTGAACCAGATAAAGTGTAGGAGAGGTTGTGATAGGTTTGGTTCTACCTCGTGGAAGAACTCAGTGTCTAGCCTTGTACCGGATAAAGAGTAGGTGACGTTGTGAAGGCTTCTCTGCCACATTAAGGAGCTTGTGCTGTGTAGTGCTTACAAACTCTCGAGTGGGGTACTCGGGGAGTGGATTAGGACAAGGAAGGTGTCCTTGTAGCCAAACAACTATAAATACTCGTGTCGTGTTTTGTGTTCCTTTACTCTTTATCTTTTGCATTACTTAATTATATGCTCATCTATTAATATCCAACACACAATCTAAATGGATTGACATAAGTCGGTCTAAATACTTTAAAACGAAGTTTTAATAGGCAAAACTATTCACCCCCCCCCCCTTCTAATTTTCCACAATTGGCATCAGAGCTTCGTTACCAAGTTTCTTAGAGTATATTGTACTTTAAAAACTTGATACGATCCGTGTATGTTTGAAAACTACAAAGAAGGAAAATCTTCTAGAACAAAAACTATGTTTTAAGAATATTTTTTTGTTGGATATTAATTAGATGATAACATTAATTATTTTCTTTTCTTACATCTCACTTTATCTTACAAAATGCACTAACTTTTCTTGTCATTTTGTTTAGCTAATCTGAAAATAAGCAAACCATCAAGATTCTTTGGTAATAGGATAAATTTCCCCAAAAACTTGTCTAAACATATTACCAAGTAGATCTCGAAGAAACAGGAGTTTTCCATTGATAAAACTCATCAAAAAAAATTTACAATACATGTATGACTTTCATAAGACTTATCTCTCAATAATATTAGTAAATCATGTGTATGCTTGTATGTCACTAAATAAAAAAATTATGTTTTTATTTTTTCTCATTCATATAAATATCCAAACATACTTATATGATATACGTGGCTTCATTAGAAAAACCTTGTGCATACGTATCATCGTTTGTCTAAACCTAGGTATATTAATATGTGTTGTCTAAACCTAATTTCTAAAAATCAAATCTTTCTAAATACAAATAAAACAAAACACAAATCTCAAAAGTTCCTTCTTGATAAGGATTTAAAACGTACACTTTTAAGGGGTCATTTAAGCCCTTAATCGCCCACTTTTATATCCGTTACTGCTTAATTTCGTTCCTTTTCACTTTTTAGGTCTCTTGGAAGCAAAATGTTGGAATGATGCATTTTTGGACGAAAAGGAGTGAATATGTGAAGAAAATAGCTAAGTCAAGATCAAGACACTCAAGCTGCTGGAATTACACCTGACGGCGTCCCAAACAGAGGGCGACATCGTCCCTCTCTATGTAATTAAATTTGTGACGACTCAGTAGTGATTTTGCTATTTTGCACATGACGGCGTCAGGCTTTGAAGAGTAAGGGCGTCACGAAGACTTTTCTTCTCAGACGGCCTAGATCTAGATTCAGACGACGTCACTACTTAAGACTGACGGCGTCACAACCACAACGTGACGCCGTCCCAATGATGACTTAGCCAATAAGAAACCCTAATGACGGCGATCTGACGGCGTCCCAACTATAAGGTGACACCGTCGTTAATGTAAAACTATATAGAAATCGAATTTTTAGAATTTTAAGAGGTAGACTTGTGGAGTAAAAAACCTAAAACGATTTTTTGTCAGGTTTGGACAGTATCTTAGGGTTCTCATACCCTATTTTACATCAAGACAAGTAATTTACTTCATTGATTTCATTATGTCTTCGATTGTATGTGTGTATGCTTGCATGTTTAACATGTCCGGCTAAATTTCTTGTGTGTTTGCTTAGATCTATGAAACCTAGTTATTAATTATTGATTGGTTGTCTCTTATCTTAATTGTAATTGGCTTAGGATTGCACTAGGCTATCGTTATGTTTTTAACGCTTGAGTAGGTGACTCGGGGAGTAGAGTAGGGTGACTCGGGGAGTAGAGTAGGGCAAGGAAGGTGTCCTTGTAGCCGAACCACTATAAATACTCGCATTGTGGTTTTGTGCTTCTTACTCTTATCTTTTCATTACATACTTCTATATGTTTGTTTATCAACATCCAACACACATCCAAATAGATTGACATAAGTCAATCTAAATAGTTTAAAACAAGTTTTAATTGACAAAACTATTCAACGCCCCCTTCTAGTTTTCCACAATTGGCATTAGAGCTTCGTTACCAAGTTTCTTGAAGTATATTGTACTTTAAAAACTTGATACGATCCATGGTTAATTGAAAACTACAAAGAAGGTTTTTCATAAAAAACAAACACCATGTCTTTTAAAACTCTTTGTTTGGATGTTGATTAGATGACAACATTTTTCTTATTATTTATTTTTTATTTAATTGCACTAATCCTCTTTGTCATGTTGATTAGTCAAAGCTCATACCAACCAAGCCATAGGAATCGCTTGGTAACAAGAATACCTTCCCTAAGAAGGTATCTTAAACACAAAGGAGCTGGAATTGTCTACTGACATTTGTTGTGTCATTTGTAAAGACATTCCTAAGTGCATTAGAGGTATGAGTTTCTACTTATCTCTAAGTGACATTAGCTTGATAATTAAGTATGCCTACATAGATATTTATATGATTATCTTTTGTGCATATACATGTATTACATGAAGCTTTATTAGGAAGCCTTTTCTCACATACGTGTTATTTTTTCGGTTAAAGTCATGGTATATAAAACTTGGGTTTTATTTCACTTAATCCAAAAATCATATCTTTCTAATAATAAAACAAAACACAAATCTCAAAAATTCCTCCTTCCCCATAAATAAACCATCCGTCGCCCACTTTATCAAATCCCCACTTTTTCAAATCCTCCATTTTCAAAAGAATTACCTCTCATTCAAAACTTCATCTTCCTCTCATCTCATCTCATCTCAAACCAAAACCAAGAAGGTTCGTCATCAACATGGTTTACATCGCCCTCGTGCTCATCGCCTTAACACTCATCGCTCTTGTGTTCCCTATGATGAAGTTCACATACGGAGACATATACTTTGTGTTGCTAATTTACATTGGAGTTATATACCCAATCCTTTGTATCATTCTTAGCATTGAAATGAAATATTATTAATAGTCTAGTTTATCTAGGTTATTATGATCATAAAGTGTTTGTCATTTCTTTTGATTTATATCTTTCGTATTCTTTCGTGATACATTAGAAACCATGAATGCATGCTAAAAGAAAATGTAGGCTAAAACATATATCTTGGTATAAAACTATTAAACTTATGTTTTTATCAAAAATCTGCTTCTGTTACTACAGATCCACGGATCCCGGCAAGTATACTAGCCGGATCCCTTATAGAAGGGAACCGTGGGAACCGACCTTCTGGATAACAGATTTTCCATGCAAAATAAAAACCACTTTCTTCCTAAAAGAAATATTCTACTAGAATGACAACCATTAAGTTGGTTAAATGTCATTGTTAATAAACATCTTGAAAAAACGTTAGGTAATCATTGCTTTACCCGTAATACATCACATCCTATTAACTTGTCTTTTCTATAGGTTTCGCTATGTCGCATGAATATAAGTTTGATTTTTCACTCACTAGCGTCTACACTCCTAACATCTCCCTTGAGCCCAACACACCTAGCAATCATGTCCGTGGGTTCAATAATCTCGAAAACCGTCACTTCCACGAAGGATGTATTGTAGACACCTCTCTACAATTCGAAGAAGGTATCAATACCTCATTCCGAACCATAGGATTGGAATGTCTTCTCGAAATTAACGAGAAAATATGTCCAAGGTTTGTATTGGAATTCTTTCGTCAAGTCGAACTCGTTCGTAACGAGGATCGTTCTCTATCTCTTTAGTTTTGGATCAAAAACCAAAACTTTGTTTTAACCCTTGGGCAATTTGCTCAAATTCTCTGAATTCCAAATCATGACAATATGCCTTCACCTAAGATTGGTCTCTAGATTCTCTCTTCAACTTTCGTGAAGAAAATAGTCCATATTGTTCACACATACCTTCCCCGCAAGACTTGATTCGTACAATATGCAAACCTCGACCCTATTACTCCGATCCAAACATTATCTGTACAAAGGATATCCGAGAAGAGTACAAGGCTCTCGCACCCATCCTACGGGAAAATGTTTGGAGTCTTAGGGGAAATCGAGAAATCCTTCCCGTTTGTTGTGCTCACATAATGTATTGTTTGCTAACACAACAACCATACAATCTCGCCTACTTCTTCGCAAGGCGAATTGTAAATCTTCAAGGCTCCAAGAACAAACTCATCCCATATGGAATGTTCTTGACGCTCCTTTATCATAACATCATGTACTTCCACCCTCAATTTCAAACTTCGTTGTACGTACTTGTGAACAAGATGATTGAACCTCTAAACATATCTCTCATGAAGACTTTCTTCATTCCTAAATCAACAAACACTCATCAACCATTTGATGATCCTTCTAGCGAAAACGCTCAAGGAACTTAGTAATCTTTCAAATAGGATCAATCTTTAGTATTCATGCTTTATCAATGTAATCCAATTTCTTTCATGAAATAAAACATTTTACATTTGATATCTTAGTGTTAGAACCTCTTTAACTAACCTTGAAATATAACGCATTGTCAAAATCATTGCATACCTTTAGTAAAGGTTCTGCTTAGCAGATAGACGGATCCCAAAGGTTGTGCTAGACGAATCCCTCTTAGGGAACCATGGGATCCGGCAAACAGAAAATGTAATTGTAATCATTGTATTTCAAACATGTCCTTAGAACACCTCACACTAAGTTAGACATAGTGCCTTAAGGCAAATTAAGTCCTTATCAAGTTAAGTAGATCTTTCCTACTCACACATAACTCACCTAGATCACACTCAAGAAGCTTGTAGATCTATCGTCTTACTTAAACCCATTACTCTTCCGCTCTCAAGCTCACTCATCATTTCTCACATGATCCCTCACATCTATCCTTGGAAATATTTCAATTATGGCAAAATTGATCATAATCATCCTTACCTCAAAATTGATCAAATTCTAGTTTTTCCATCTTAAGCCTTTAGGATATTCTCCAAAACATTATCCTAAGCCACTATCTGATCTCTAGGAACATTTAGCTCCATTTGACACTCTCAAAATCTTTAGTGTCATCTTTGTTCATTCATTGGTACTCATGAAAGTTCTAATTTCTTCCATAAAAGGCAATCATTAGCTACTTCACTCATTACCCTCAAGTACTTAAGCACCTCTTCATTTAAGACACTTAGATAAACTGAAACACTCAAGAAGAAATAGGCATTAGACCTTACAAACATCATTACTATCTTTTCTTAATTGCTGATAGGCGAATCCCTAGGATTAGCCTAGGCGGATCCCTCGTTGGAGGGAACCGTGGGATCCGTATGACAGACTCATGCCAACTCTAGCTAAAACAATCATTTCAAGCTCATTTTACTAACTTAAACACTCCATCTCATCTTAAATGAGTTCCTAGATCAGTACAACTCTGAAGTTGACTCTTGTGCATGTTAATCATCACACTCCAATGAATTTTAGTGGATTAAGTCTTGAATGCACTTGCCAAATCCCTTGGTTTATAAACCACATTGTTAGGACTTCTAAATTCATCATCTTCATCCTCATTTTCAGCACTTAGAAACCTTTACAAACCTCTTGAAAATCATCTCATCATGAGGAAAACTTCAAGTAGCTACTTATCCACCAAAGAACCACCCAAGAAAATTGCTCGTGTTGTACACGAAATCTCTTCAACCGAATCATCTCTGGTCAAGTCCACAAATGCAAGGATTTCTCCTCCACCAATCAAACCAATCCCTAAAAGGATAGTACCCACAAAACTACTTATGCCAAACACCACCATACCTCCTAGGCCAAACAATCCGATCTCCACTAAACCATCACCATTGGTTCCTAGAGCTATCTCATTCACAACTCCACTATCATCACCACACCTCTACAATTTAGAGGATTTGCCTCCTAGGTCGTCTCATCCTCCTCCACCGGCAACATTTTCCTCATTAGGAGGAATAATGGTACAAAATCAAGGTGTTGAGTCAACACTAGCTCCGGCTTGCTTTTCGCCGTTACCATCATATAATCCCATTTGGATTATGAGAAATTATCAAGGTCAACCACCCGACCATATGGAAGTTGACACTTCTCTACCACCACCATCATTCTTGGTCGAGCCATCTTCAAATGTGCCTCCACCAATCCCTCCGTCGTTTGAAGCTCCCCAACCCGCTTCACTTGATCCTTCGCATCAAGCAATTTCATTTCTTCCACCACCACTACCTAGCCATGACAAAGATTGTTATCATTGTCAACACGTTGAAAGTTTGATACATGAAGTACGAGAAGATCAATGTTTCATGTTCTATTACCTCCTCGAACGTTTCTACGAGATTAAACCTAAACAAACTTGAGCTAGAGGATTTTTAGTGGTGTCCTAGTATCAAGCGTTACTTAGATAATTCTAGTAATTCCAAGTCATGTATCGTTCATTTTCTTAGTTTTTAGAGTCATGTATATCATACCTCTAGTTTTATTAAATGAAATTACATGCTACTTGCTATATTTCTAAGTATATGATTACGTTATATAATACATATCTCACTTTGATGTTAACATTATTTGTTATATCACCATTGCTGAATTTAGTCATCAGCGATACGGATCCCTTTAACTTGCCTAGACGGATCTCTACAAGGAGGGAACTGTGGGATCCGTGAGACAGAAAACTAATTTTCTTCTCACTTGAGTCATATTTGCAGGAAATTATGCATTATACTTGTTTTCTAACCTTTGTTTTGTAGTTATTCAATTTACACATGAAGACTTTGACACTCTAAAGCTAGGGGAGCTTTGTGTCAAAAGCAATACATTGCAAAATTACTTACAATATTAGGATTACATTTCATGACATCCCGTTGCAAAATTGCAATCATCAAGGGGGAGCACATTAGTCACATAGACGAAATCTTTTGCAAACTTAGTTGCAAATGAACTAGCTTAGTATTATTTTTTTACGTCCTCACATAGGGATGGACTCGTCAAGGGGGAGTTAAGACGAGATCCTTTCCCGTTACTTGCTCTCTACTTTTTTCTTTTCATTTTCACATGTTTTTCTTAAAACAATGTGTTAGTTTTCTTTCGAAACTCTTTTTGTTTCGACAAAAAGGGGGAGAAGAAAGTAAAAACAACAAATTTAAACTTTTACGAATTTTAGCTTTTCCTTAAAATAATTTTATGTTTTGTCATCAACAAAAAGGGGGAGATTGTTAATACAAATAAGCCGTAAAAACGTTTATTTATATTTTACGATCTTCTAATGTTTTGTCGATAACAAACGTAAAATCATTTTAACGAAACAAATAAAATACGTAAATGGTTTGAGCTAATAGTTTCTAACACACTTACGTTATCACATAAAACACTAAAACAAGTATAAGTGATTTTATGATTTAGTATTACATATGTACAACAACTAGTGTTTACATATTTGGGTAAAATATACACATAACTAGTATGTAGTATATTGGGTAATATAAATGGGTAGAAACTTAAGTATCATAACCCATTGACCAAATACATTGAATGTAGTTGGGTACAACCCAAAGTCCATGACCCATATCCATGGAGATTGACCCATAACCCATTGCATAACATCATGCCTATGTCATATATGGATAATATCCATAACCCATGGTATTGACCCATACCCATTTGACTAGGTACATTGCACTCATAAGATACATTGTATCTAGTAAAATACCCATGGATCAACCCATAACCCATGACCCATAACCAAAATACCCATGGACAAAGAGGAGCGTCCCACAGATCCCTAGCTTTACGCTAGACGGATCCCTTGTGGGAGGGATCCCTGGGATCCGGGGAACAGTAGGCATTTTCTCTCTATAAATAGTGAGCCATTTCTTCATTGTTTCTCACCTCTTTCTCACATACTATCTCCTTGAGTTAAAAACTCTCTAACCCCAGATCCAAGTGATCTATGTTTGTAGTTTTGTTTTTGTGTGATTCTCTAGGTTCCTCTTAAAGGCGAGATCACCACCTTTGAAGTCAAGCAAGCTCAAGTCCATGAGTTGCCATACTTCCTCATCATCAAGACTACTGAAGTCCTCTTGTTGATGACTCTTTTCTTTCTTCTAAGAAGTGTAGTGTTGAAGACATTAGTGAAAGATGTCTCAAGTGTCAAGACGAAGACATTAGTGAAAGGTGTCGATCGTCCGTATTGTAGGCATTAGTGAAGGGTGCCTAGAAGTCAAGTCACAAGACATTAGTGAAGGGTGTCTTGAAGATCTAGTTAAAGGCATTAGTGAAAGGTGCCTTAGATGTACATTCGATATGGTGTGTTTCGATGTACAAGATAGATTAGTATTGGATCCAAGGATATTCATATCCTTGATGATGTTGTAATAAGGAGTTGGTCTCCTTTGGGGTTAGTCGTTGGTGTAGTGTTGGGTAGTAGTTCCTCTATTGTAATGGAACTCGGTATCTAGCCTAGTACCGGATAAAGGGTAGGCGACGTTGTGGAAGGTGTGGTTCACCTTGGTGTGAAAGAACCCGGTGGTTAGCCTAGTACCAGAAAAAGAGTAGGCAACGTTGTGAAGGTTTCTCCACCATAAGGAGCAGGTGTTGTGTAGTGATTACGAACTCTCTAATAGGTGACTCGGGGAGTGGAGTAGGACAAGGAAGGTGTCCTTGTAGCCGAACCACTATAAATACTCGCGTTGTAGTTTTGTGCTTCTTACTCTTATCTTTTCATTACATACTTCTATATGTTTGTTTATCAGCATCCAACACACATCCAAATAGATTGACATAAGTCGATCTAAATAGTTTAAAACAAGTTTTAATTGGCAAAACTATTCAACCCCCCCTTCTAGTTTTCCACAGAAACCATTGCAAAAATACTTGCAACACACTCGTTTAGCCTTCCTAATTACCTGACGCCCTCAACAAAGGAGAGCATTCGTCAAAGGGGAGCTAAGACGAGAACCTTTCTATCATCTTACTACGTCCTTTTTTACTTTTCGTTTTCTAACTATTTCTCATTCTGTTACTTTTCACAAGTTTTTTTTTTCTCAACACGTTTTCCACAATGTGCTAGTTTCTTTTCGACGCTCTTTTTGTTTCGACAAAAATGGGGAGAAGAGAGTAAAAACTCCAATTCAAATTTTTACGAATTTTATTTTTTTCTTAAAATAATCTTATGTTTTGTCATCAACAAAAAGAGGGAAATTGTTAATACAAATAAACCATAAAAACGTTTATTTATATTTTATGATCTTCTAATGTTTTGTCGATAAAAACGTAAAATCATTTTAATGAAATAAATAAAATACGTAAAAGGTTTGAGCCAATAGTTTACTAACACACTTTTACTAAACATATTAAAACAATCAAAACATGTTTAGTAAACAAGTTATATAAAACCAAAGACATTTTTATAAAACACTAACAAGTAATATTGTTTACAACTTATAGAAATGTATATGTATAACAACTAGTGTTTAAATTTTAGAGAAATGTATATGTACCTTGTATATGTTTTAATACGTAAGTAATGGGTAAAATCCAAAGTCCATAACCCATGACCCAAGACCCATGACCCATGATCCATTGACTAGGTACAATGAATGTTGTTGGGTAAAAACCAAAGTCCATAACCCATACCCATGGAGCATGATCCATAACCCATGACCCATTGCATGACATCATGCTTGGATATTATCCATGATCCATGACCTAAAGTCCATGACCCATGACCTAAGATCCATAACCCAATGACTAGGTACATTGCATCTTGTTGGGTACTCGTAAACCAATACCCATAACCCATGGTCCATAACCTATAACCCGGTTTGCAATCCGAAATCTGGACTAAACTGACCCAGTAGCCGGATCCCAGGATTTGCATTAGCCGGATCCCTCTAATGAGGGATCCGCAAGAACCGTGGGACAATAGACATGTTTTGTCTATAAATAGTGAGCCATTTCTCTCTTGATCACTACCACACTTAGATATACTTTCTCCCAGTATTCTAATATCACTAACCACAGATACAGAGTATCATTCTATGTAGTTTTATGTTTGTGTGATTCTCTAGGTTCCTCTTAAAGGCGAGATCACCACCTCTTGAAGACATGCAAGCTCAAGGTCATGAGTTTCTAAGCTTCGTCATCATCAAGACCACTGAATTGCATCTTGTTGATAGTTTTTTCCTCCCTCCATAGAAGTGTCGTGTTGAAGGCATTAGTGAAAGGTGCCGAAGGGTCGTGTTGAAGGCATTAGTGAATGGTGCTGAAGTTGTACATTCGATATGGTGCTTCGATGTACAAGTTGTGTAGTTTGGGTCAGAGGATGTTGATATCCTCTCTAGGTTTGTAACAAGGAGTGTGTCTCCTTTGGGTAGTTATGTTGTGGTGAAGTGTTGGGTAGTAGTTCCTCCTTTGTAATGGAACTCGGTATCTAGCCTTGTACCGGATAAAGTATAGGCGACGTTATGATAGGTTTGTTCTACCTCGTGGAAGAAATCGGTGTCTAGCCTTGTACCGGATAAAGAGTAGGCTACGTTGTAAAGGCTTCTCTGCCACATTAAGGAGCTTGTGTTGTGTAGTGCTTACAAACTCTCGAGTGGGATACTCGGGGAGTGGAGTAGGGCAAGAAAGGTGTCCTTGTAGCCGAACCACTATAATTACTCGTGTCGTGGTTTTGTGTTCCTTGACTCTTTATCTTTTGCATTACTTACTTATATGCTCATCTATCAATATCCAACACACTATCTAAATGGATTGGCATAAGTCGATCTAAATACTTTAAAACGAATTTTTAATCGGCAAAGCTATTCAATCCCCCCTTCTAGTTTTCCACACATACACCAATTAAAATTTTTGATTTGGTTTTATTTTATTTCTGTGTCATTTATTTTTCAGTTTGTTCGGTGTCAACCCAAACACTGAACACCCCTACTTCTTGCAGCATTATTTTCAAGATCATCACTATTATTATAGCGCTATTATATTTATAAATTCATTATCTTGCGCATCATTAGATATAATAGTACTATCTACGTTGATTCAATTCTTTTCAATTCCACACTTTACTAGACATTATACCATATCGTTTATTGAGATCTCATTGCTTTTATGTACCTGAGGTACTTATAGAATCCTCTTTGTCTAGTGTCTTAGTACGAGACTATTTTGGGGTGTTTATTACCTCGATATGACCATCTTAACTTCTTGCTCCATCTATATATCATTCGAGTATGTTTATTTGGAATCAATTGTTCTATCACGCAGTAGGCGTGCCATAGAATCATTACGAATCATTGGTTGTCCAGTTGGGACACAAATATAAGTTGGAGCATTAGCAGCGTATAAAAGATCCAGTTACTCTATTTAGGTCACCAAATATGTCTGGCGTTTATAGATCAGAAAAATTAAGTATATTTTGAACTTCAAGTTCATATTAATTTTTGTTGTGAGAATCAAAAATTACATTATTATAACTCATTCCAAATTCTTGCTGCTAACTCTCTTCCCCTAAATGACTTTATCATTCTTAATATCCCACTTTGTACGTTGTGGTGGATCTACTAGAATATAAACCGCACAACTACATGACTCTTAGATGGGAGATATATGGTTCGTGACCGAGCAACCATTAAAATGGGGAGGAAGCGCTATAACTTTTGGCATGATGCGAATTCATGTTCTATCATTTAAAATAACATGCCCCATAAACTATCAATTTTTCTCTCATAATTATTGGCTTTATAATCAATTGAAAAACATTTATAAATGCTTCAACGAAAACATTTCGATTACTAACATAAGCTACAAATGTTCAACATTTGTTCCAATAATTACCAAATACTTGGAATTACTCACCACCATTTCCAAAGATATAATATGTAAAAACGTGCTCGCATTCTTATAAACGAAGTCAATAAACATGCTAACTTCATGTTGCGTCTTTATGATCATTTTAACAATGCATCGATTTTAAAAATAAAATGATCTATATGACACTTGTATCAGCTTATATATATTTCTTTTGGATATTTTCCAAAAATATAAGGGAATGAGCTCTTACTTTAATTTGATGGTGATAGGTGAAGTAATAACTTCTATTGAGAGCAATAAAGACAATACAAATCATCTTTGAAGAAACTCATAGTTCTTTTATATATTCGCATCATCATTGACTCGGGATGACACAACCGGTCATGCCACGTAATAATATAATTTTGGCACATAAACTTATGTTATGGCTAGTCGAGAAAGATGCAAGAGAATATAATGTATCATTAATATGAAATTTCATTCCACGTAACAAGTTTATATTTTCTTTTATGGGGCATTTATGTAAATCTCCAAGTGTGTTAGCATAGATTTTTACATCTATGAAGTTAGTGTGTAATTTCTTTGACACACTTGTATTTTGAATACATCACATTTTCATTTTCTCCATTTTTATCATATCACTAGTAGCGTTTGTCATTTTTCATATTATTTCGACCATATTCATAAGTATGGCAAATGATCTTTGAGTTTATCATTACATAATCACATTCACTTGAGAGAATGAAGATCTTATTATGATCATTTTTATCTCATTGACTTGAGGGAATTGAGATCTATACGTTGATTGATTCATCACATTCACTTGATGGAATGGAGATTTCTACATTGGTCATTATATTATCACATTCTCAGAGGGAATGGAGATCTTTATGTTGATTATTTAATCGACCACGTCCATGATAAATATCATCATGATTGTCACATTCTCATGAGGGAATGGACTAAGAGTTGCTCGGGTTTCATAGTTTCTCATCAAACGTTCATGGTTTGTTTGAGAACAATAGGGGCTAACAGAAGTTCATGAAACTTTTTGTTACTTTTGTTTTTTGTTTTTTAACGAACCACGTCTCGATTGTTGCAATAGTAGCATGTTCGAGGGAAACTAGTTACAGAATATTTTCTCTAACATATCTTTACTTCTAACTTTCACCTCGCATAAATTTGATTCAGATATGATCTAGAATATTGCGAAATTGTACTCGCTTATACTTTTAAAATCTTGCAACATGAGTTGCATCTAATAATAGCGAGTCTTAAAAGAGTTACATTCTTTTAATAGTCAAATCTTTCTTTTAGGCTGGGGCACAGTGGTGACCTGACACGACCATACCACATCAGCTTTCTCTCTCCGACGATTTGACGACGATCAAGTTGCTATAGTGGCGACCAAGATTTTTTTTCCTAATTCAAATATTTTAAACAACAAATTTAAACTTCATTAATAAGAAAAATATTGCATAAATTAAACATGGCATTAAAAAATACGAATTACAGATTAATACAAACTACCATACGGAAATGAAAATGAAAATAGAAAAAGTCCGAGTTATAACTCTCGTCATATAATTCTTCAAAACCCTCTGCAATCTTGCTCTCTTCATACTCGTTGTACATGATGTCAAACAAGTTGTTCTTGCTGTATTCTGCTTCCCTTGCTTCATGCTCTATACGAGCAGCTTCCTCTCTTGCTTCGTTTTCTTTTATTTCTCTCAATAATTGTTCATCCTGCTCAAGTAGTTGTAGTTTTTCCTAGGTAAGTTGAAACGGATTAGCTTTTTGTTCTACAGCTCGTTCCTCTTCCGTTGGAAATACCGGAAAGATGTATGATGGTGGAGTGTTAACCATATCGCTGAGAAATTGTTGGGAGAAGTTGGGAGAAGTTTTGAATGTCGAAATTTTTTTGGGAGAAGTTTTGTTGAGACACTGTTGAGAATCTGTGCTAAGAAGTTGTGTGTGTGAATTGTATGTGTGGGAAACAAAGCAGAGTGTGTGTATATATAGGAAAATTTTTGAATTTAAAATTGAATTTGAATTTTGAATCCTCCCACTCGTATTGTAACATTTAATTTGAGTTTGAAGAAGAGTTGGGTAATATTATGTTGTTTTTATTTTATTTTATGTAAATGAAGAAAAAAAAGCAAGTATAAAACTCGGTCATATATTCGACCAAGTTGTGTTTTCTTCCTTCCTCGACCGACCGACGACCGAACCAACCACATTGGTGCTGACTGATGTCGACTATGCTCCAAGATCGATCTACTGCTAGTAGCTTTAGATTTACCATGAAGCTAACGGTTGTTCACCAGTAACAATTTTCACGCTCGTTGACATAAGACGGCTTTTCTTATTGGTTCTCCAAGATTTTTTCAAGCATCAATAACTCCGACGAAGAAAAAAGAAAAATCATATGTGCCAAATGCAATAATTTATTTATTTATTTTTATTATTATTATTATTATTATTATTATTATTATTATTATTATTTAAGATGTGGCATTGTAGTTACGAATAAAAGAAATACATTGATCTAATAAATTACAAGATTTGCCCATATCGCATATAAAATTAAAATACTAAAAGAAACAGTGGTTCTATATAAATATTTAACAAATATATATGTGAAGATGTAGGTTTAGTATTAACCATATAATCAAAATTTGTCGTTTTGATTTCGATCTAAGAGCGTCCACTATAGTGGTTTATAAAAAGGTTTAAGAAAAGATGAAGAGGTCTATCATTTTATTAACCATAGTTGAAATGTATTTCATACTTATATGGAATGAAAAGATCTAATATATTGAACCTCTTCTAAATTTAATGCTTTGTGTGTAATAAGGTTTTATAAAGCTTTAACAAATTTATGCATAATGAAGTAAGAAAAAAAGGTTTGTGAATTTATGATTTAAGATGACTAGACACTATCATAAACCTTTATAAAGGTTCACCATAGTAGATGCTCTAAGAAGATAATAGTAATACGAATAGTGCCATTACCTCACAATTAATAATCAAGAGTAATTAATACAACAAGGTTAATATTAAACGTAATTTGACTAACGTTAGCAACTGAAACAATATTTAGTTATATGTTATAGATGTAAGCTTTATTATCTAATATTTAAAGTTCTCCTTTAATGGATCACAGATGATGTCGATCATGATAATAATAATTTAAGTAACATAAGATCTAAATGTTAGATTAATTAAACATATAATGGATCAATCTCATGTAATTATATCATGACAAGAACATGAAAGAAAACTTTACTTGATGGTAGAACCGACGAATTAGATGATGAAGCCATAGTGTTAGGGTTCGTCGATTCCGGTAATGATGTCGGTAATCCGATGGAGGGATTTCTCTCAAGTTATTGGTGTTTTGACTGAGAGGATACTGAATTGACAAGATACAGGAAAAGACCACAAACCCTAAATATATTGTTATGACAATTATTTTCATCAAATAACTCTCAAATGGTAGTTAGGGTAGATTGTGTCACAAAGGCATAGTTAAGGATCTAAATGGTCAAAGGTCATATTAAAAGGGTTATTCCAACATTCTCCCACTTGACCGCAGGACCATTTATTTATATGCATAAACTTGAAAATTTATATTAGCCAATTACAAGTTTATGTGAATTACCATAATTCCATAATAGCACCAACGCAAAAAGATACAGCCTAACGTGCCGTGTTTAACACGGGACTCCCATCGATTATACTAATGGTACTAATCTGAAATATATGATTTCATTAAGCCAAAATGACAAGAGAATAATGTGGTACAAATATGTTTGTCTATAATGAAACATAAGTGTACGCAGTTGAAAGTAAATTTAGACAAAGTAGACATTATAGTGAAGGATATTATCTTAAAGCGCTTGTTTAGAAATTAAACGTTATCATGAAATAGTGCACTAACTACAACATTATGTAAGGTCTTGACGAAAACCCATTTTAGCAACATGGCCTTGAAATACTTTGGGTGGTAGACCTTTAGTTAGCAGATCCGCAAGCATTTCATGAGTTCTAATGTGCTCGATACATATACGTTGTTCCTCCACCTTTCACGTACGAATAAGTAATTTGTATCGAGGTATAATCCAGCTCCAGTTGAACTATTACTATTCGAAAAGCTCACGATTGCGCTATTATCGCAATAAATATTTAATGGCCTTGAGATGGAGTTAACAATTTTGAGTCCAATGATCAAATTTCTCAACAACATTGCATGGCATGTCGCATTATAAACTGCAACATACTCAGCCATCATTGTTGAGGTCTTCGTTAGCACTTGTTTTTTATTCTTCCAAGAAATAGGCCCACCTGAAAGCATGAAAATATATCCCAAAGTTGACCTACTAGAGTCTTTGCATTTCGCAAAATCAGAATCCGAGTATCCAATAACTTCAAGATTGTCGGATCTAGTGTAAGTTAATTTGTACTCCTTCGTTCCTTGTATATATCGCAACACTTTCTTAGCAGCTTTCCAGTGATGTAGGCCAGGATTAGATTGAAACCTTCCTAACATGCCACATATAAAAGCAATATCTGGTCGAGTACAAACTTGAGCATATGTTAAGCTTCCTACTGCAGAAGCATAAGGAATTTGCTTCATTTCCTCATGTTCAACCTCAGTTTTCGGACATTGATGAGACCCGAAAACATCACCCTTAATTACGGGAGCGACTGTGGGGGAGTAATGTTGCATATTGAACCTATTGAGTACACGTTCAATATATGCCTTTTGGGACAATCCTAATGTCTCATTGGCTCGATCTCGGTGAATTTCAATTCCAATAACATACGAAGCCTCACCAAGATCTTTCATGTCAAAGTTTCTAGAAAGAAAGCGTTTTGACTCATGCAACAAATCAATATTATTACTTGCTAAAAGGATATCATCAACATAAAGCACAAGTATAATAAAGTTGCTCCCACTCATCTTGAGGTATACGCACTGATCTACCATATTCTTAATGAAGTTGTGTTTCTTCATCACTTCATCAAATTTCAAATACCATTGACGGGATGCTTGCTTAAGCCCATAATTAGATTTCTTGAGTTTAAAAACTAAATGTTCTTGGCCTTTAAATTTAAAACCTTGTGGTTGGGCCATGAACACATCTTCATGTAAATCTCCATTAAGAAATGCAGTCTTGACGTCCATTTGATGTAACTCCAAGTCAAAATGAGCTACAAGGGCCATTGATGCAGGTTTTATTGACCAGGTTCTAATATTTATAATTACTCGTTATACCTATTGTCTACCCTAATGCACTAACGGGCATTGTATCCGGTCGTGTGTAGTGTAGTAATCGGTAAAACCGAGGTCCCCTAAGAGCTATGTGTGTGGATTAATACTAAGTCTAGGTGTCACAGATTTTAATATGGTTTCGATAAGGATTTAACTAATTAACTAATTAACTACTAAAGCAGATAAAGGCAAAGGTTTTAATCATAGAGAAGAGAGGTGTTAACCTAGTTATTCATCCTAATTAGTAGTTTTTACGTCTAATTACTTCCAATTACTTCAGGTGGGGTCAAAGTCGCTAGGAAAGCATTTGGTCAGTTCGTCCTAACCTATCAGCAAAGAGTCCCACTGGAGAAGTCAAGCGTCCGCTCATAAGTCCAGCTGTTCCTGGTCCCCTAAGCTAAGTCATTAAGTAGCGCTACATGCTAGATTCATAATAGTGAGTGCCCGGGAGCTAGCATCTTAAACACTCACCCCTTACTTCTTAAGTTCATCAAAACAATAGGTGATCAGTTGGTCAAATCGCACAAGTAGAAAGGGTCGTCAGTTGGTCATATCTTACCCTTCCCGTCTCAGTCTACTTACTTAGGGTCAGTTGGTCATATCTCCTAAGTAACTAGCCTCTACCGCCATTTAAAACTACCAAAACAAGGGTAGCTACCAACAAACTATGCATGCATACACTTAGAAATAACTATACGGAAGCAATGTAAAGGCAAACAAAACAATTAATGAATCATAACTAGGCCCGCACCAAGAGGTGCTTAGCCACTCATATTAACTATATCAATCAATTCAATGTTTAATGTTACGAAATGTAACAATCCACATTTTTCGGGTTACTTTTCATATTTTTGAAAAGTTACTATTCACTTTTACTATTCACTTTCACTATTCATCCCGTAAAATTTTTATTTCACATTCTCGTAAGATAATTTATTTTAGTAATAACCTGAGAGTTCGACAATCGTTAGATCATTTTCGCAAAAGTTATTAAGTAAACATCGTCTTAAAGTTTCGTTTTGGTCGGAGCACCATTTCAACATCCCGCGCATATCGAAAACCAACTCTGACAATTTTCCCCACATCAGATTAATTTTTAGATCACTCATAATTAATTAGAGAATTTTTAAGATTTCTTTTAGATGTTACCAAATAAACCATGAGCCGTACGAGACTAAACTTGCGTTTTAAACAAATCTACGTAGACCGAGACTTAACCATTTATGCACTGTATTTTCTAAGATGTTTAGAAAACTTTTACATTTTAGGAAAAGTCAAACATATTTCCCTCCTCCTTTGACCATAAAGAAATTAACCTTGTACGTTCTACATTTTTACTTAAATCGCTTAACTTTTAAACTTCACGTATAACTGTTAAGTTATCCCACGTATAACAAAAACCACATTTTGACATCTCATATCACTTTTAGACTAATTTTAGTCTACTCTAAATAAATTCACGGTCATTTCCCTGAAATTTCTTTCTTTTCTGATAAACTGCGAATTACGCGTTTTTGACCCGTGTTTCCAATTTTAAGCAGCGTTTTTGCACCCAATACGACTTATCACCCATTTTATATTTTTATATGGAGTATAATAATGAGTTTCATCATTCCTACAAGTTTCGTATTTTTACGATACCCGGTTTTACGTTTTATGGCTTAACAACTTACGGTTGGCATTTAACGGAACCAAATCATGCTCTAAACTTAAGATAAGACCAAAACTATCCACCTAATTCATCCAATCTTCATT
The DNA here is from genome assembly GCA_019973895.1 of Chrysanthemum seticuspe. Lineage (NCBI taxonomy): Eukaryota > Viridiplantae > Streptophyta > Magnoliopsida > Asterales > Asteraceae > Chrysanthemum > Chrysanthemum seticuspe. The sequence goes on from BPTQ01000003.1 coordinate 60,982,733, forward strand.
TGGCCAACCTTAGGGGGGGGAGTCATCATCTTGGTGGCTTGATCCTAACCATGGTTCATTTAGATCTTTACATGTGTCCTAACTTAACAATGGTTAACATTTAACCCAATATATGGTTAACCAAACTTACCCTCCTAAAAATAGCAAGTGAAATACATCCTAAACACCCTCATAAACTGAATTGCGTCTTTCATATCATCAAACCATCATATCTTCCATAATTTGATCTATAAACTCCAAGTTTATGCAAAGAAGTTTCAAGTAGTAAGTTACTACATCAAATCTCTAGCAAGTTCAAGTGATCTTCTTGAGTTTAGATCCAATCAAGTCACTTAGTACTTCATCACCAACTATTCAAGATTGCAAGGGTGCCAAGGTGTAGAAAGCTAGCTCAATCCGAAGTCTTATGTGATCAATCAAAGTCCTATCCTTACTAGTTACTGCTTTCTTAATTGAAAGCCAAAAGTTGTAAGCAAGTAATCACCACCATCATCTCATCTTTATTATTAATAATATTAAAAAATTTATGCTATATAAATAGTTACTATATTGATTCATGATGTACATATACTCAATCACATGTTTTAATTCATATATTGTCGTAAAAGTAACAAACTAGTAAACTAGTCATATTCTACACGTTTGAAACTATTAATACCAGTCATATATGGACTTTCTAACTTACATAATATGGTAGACAAGATAAAAAGGTAAACATAGCAACTTGAATCACCCAAAACGGACAAACGAGTCAAAAGTTATAGTCAAAAGAAGTTAGCGAAACCAAAACGCCAAAACTGCCAAATGGAAGCTGTTTAGGGTTTGGGCGTGTTAAAAGTGGTACTTCTGGTCCGAATCATCAAAAAGTTAAAACACGAAAGTTTTCCGGAACGACGTTTTCCCTCAATGGCATCGAAGCTCGAACCTTGAAAACGCTTAAATAGGCCATTATCTTTCAAAAACTGAAACTGCCCTTTATATAGTCTCACAACTATACTTTTGTCACAACTAAAAGCAAACCAAGAGGCCTAATGGCCATAAGCCAAGACCACGGCTACGGCTAAGGTCAAATTTGAGTCTCAAGACCATGGTAGTCAAGACCAAAGCCATGGCAAGGCCATGGCTAAAGCCTCAAGGCTTATTTATCCAAGACCGTTAACTAAGGTAATCATATTTATGAAACGATGAGAACTTGTAAAAACATGATAAACTTATTTATATAACAATCTTCACTCAAAACATATGTTGTATCTACTAAGTGCTACAATAGTAGGGAGCTTCATGTGAGGGGTTTCATTTGAGTAAAACGTATCGACGAGTTGCTGGATTTACGATTTAAAGTGTCCTAGCTCCTCGAACATTTACTGCATGACTTCTGAATTATGATGGCCCAAACAGTAGTACGATATCTATAAACTAAATACGTTTTCACATATTAAAGACCTTACAATAAACATCAAATGATAATTGAGTACATCATGATCAACATAGAAATATATATAGAATGGTTTATGTTATTATTCCAAACTTAAGTCGCAGCATTCCATTTTAGGTTGCACGTAGAGGTTTCCCGGCTATCCGTCATATCCGTTAAAGTACTTAACATCATTAACTCTCGGTGAGTTCATAGCCCCACTTTCTATTACTTAATTGTTTTACAAACCCTTGGGGGAGATACATGCTTTATTTTAAACCGAACACGTTGCTTTCAAAATGTATGCTTATCTGATTGTTTTATTAGTACTAAGTTACCGCATTTGCCAATCTTAAGTCCCTAAATCATGAATCATTAATCACTGAGTGAAGGTGGGCGTGAATATTGTGAATAGATCTATTGGGATTGACGAATCCCGTTTGTTTGACCAGGTCCGGTAAACAAACGCACTATATTGAGTACATTAGGTAAAAATGGCAATTTTACCTGTTAAGGGCACGTATCAACAGTTTCTCCAATTAAATTTGGAACACGTTAACGCCTTGATTGCATGATGTTTAGTCTAATAAGAACTGTTTTGTTTTCAAACCATTGGTGTGAGTCTAATTAACTCACACTACCAACATAATGTGTTCAACCATTTAACAAACTCTATGAATTTCACTCAACCTTTGTGTTGACAGTTTTAAGCATGTATTTCAAGTCCATATTTTACGAGGCTGGCACGGAGAAGCACGGATACTTAAGAAGGCTATAAATTTTATTATCATTCGAAAACCAATTTAATGTATTTTGTAAACTTGGAACCATTTGGGACCTCATTTTTGTAAACTCTGATATTTATATAAATCGAATGATAAATCTTTTAAAACGACCCCATTAGAGTTCGTTTTCTATTGTTATGACTGTTGTGCCATGAAGTAACACCCAGTTTGAATTCCGCTGCGTATCACGAAATTGGGGGTGTTACAGATTGGTATCAGAGCCACAGTTATAGAGAAACGGGTCTAATTGAGACTTAAACTATAACTACTTTTACAAACAAAAACATTTTATAGCCTTCCGTTCTTCGTACCTTCCATCCTCCAGACGATTATGGCCTTTTTAGACATTTTATAATAACATGAACATACTAGATATTGACATATACACTCGACATATTTTCAATCATTTTAGCTAAATGATAGACTAAACATATTTGCGTATACATATTCTAAGGCATTACGGCACAATTATATTTTCCCAATCTCCCAATCATGCATCTACTCGTGCATTTTAGGATTACGAAACTTTATCCAAGACATTGTAATTGATTACAATGGTCTTTCCTACTTCCAAGACATTGTGAGATACAATGGCCTCATTCATTTTTCAAGACACTGTGAGATACAGTGGTCTCTATTACATTCTCAGACACTGTAAATCCTACAGTGGTCTCTATTACATTCTCATACACTGTAAATCCTACAGTGGTCTCATTTATTTCTCAAGACATTGTGGGTTACACAATGATCTCTCTATCATTTCTCAAGACATTGTGGGTTACACAATGATCTCTCCATCATTTCTTAGAAATTGTGAGTTGCACAATGGTCTCTATCATTTTCTAGACATTGTGAGTTACACAATGGTCTCAACTATTTCTCAGACATTGTGAGTTGCACAATGGTCTCAACTACTCCTCAGATATTGTAAGTTATACAATAGACTCTAGAAATTATCTTATAAAACCTTATATGATATTCTTTTACATGAAGCCGTCACAAACTATCGATTTTCCTAATGGAAATACAAGAAATGGGATTTCTAAAAGATAAACTGACTCATCATCTACAAAAAGCTGAAATTTAGCAACTTTCTCTACATTCATCAAAATTCTCTTCTGAAACCTTGATTGTTAAAGGTTCGTGATTCTAGCCAAGTATAGACTATTTTAGAATTACTTAAGATTTCCTTTCCACACGTATCTACCCATACTATCTTCTATGCAATGGAATGTGAAAACATAGGTTACAAGTCTTTTATGGCCAGGACTTGCAACTGGATGTTTTGATATCACCTTTGCTTAGTGGACAATTTCTCAAAAGCTATGGACATATCACGAGTATACCTAATTTAGGTATTTGAAAAATTTATCGAACATCGGCTAAATATAGTCTAGTCACCTATATTTAACCTAGGGATAGTGGAACATAGTCTAACTAACTATGTTCGACTTAAATTTTTCAAACACTGAGAATAGTTATACAAGTGTTATATTCAGGTTAATTTCCTACTTAAACTCAATAAACCACTAGAATTCATTAAAAAGATCTAGAGACATGATAGTGTCTTACCACTCAGCGAGATCTTAATACTTATTTATACTACCTAATTTCATTCTTGAAAGTTTTCATTTATGAAATAATCCTAACTACTATCTTGGGATAGTCATCGAATCTTCTCGTCATTTCTTAGAAGTACTAGCCTGTTTAGGTTTCAAGGATATCATTCCGCAATAATCCTTTAAAATCCACTTATGATTTTAAAACAAACTTGACATCTCTACCTAAGAATAATGGTAGACATACACTACACTCTTATAATCGTCAACATATCACATCATTATCTGAACCCCATTATAAGTCAGTATGTAAAACTTTATGGTACCACATTTCTTTCAAACACTAGTAGACATAAACACTATACGATATAGCCTTTATCCCGAAACCACCTAAGACACGATCAACTTTGGAAATGGTTTGGATAACCACTTGTCACTATCAAGACTTTCCTACAACGACAATTGTCACATTATTATAAACCATTTCACACCAACAACATCTTATACCTTTAGATTATCAACTTAAGCCACGACAAAAAAAAAAACTTAGAATGGTACATAACACATTCTATGACCAGAAACTTAAGAACCCAAAGATTATAATTCGGCGCATATAACCATATTTTCCTAGACACTTAAACATCATATAGCACACATTGAAAATTGGGACGGAATTCCCATTAAGGTGGTGAGACTGTAACAATCCACATTTTTTGGGTTACTTTTCATATTTTTGAAAAGTTACTATTCACTTTTACTATTCACTTTCACTATTCATCTCGTAAAATTTTTATTTCACATTCTCGTAAGATAATTTATTTTAGTAATAACCTGAGAGTTCGACAATCGTTAGATCATTTTCGCAAAAGTTATTAAGTAAACATTGTCTTAAAGTTTCGTTTTGGTCGGAGCACCATTTCAACATCCCGCACATATCGAAAACCAACTCTGACAATTTTCCCCACATAAGATTAATTTTTAGATCACTCATAATTAATAAGATAATTTTTAAGATTTCTTTTAAATGTTACCAAATAAACCCTGAGCCGTACGAGACTAAACTTGCGTTTTAAACAAATCTACGTAGACCGAGACTTAACCATTTCTGCACTGTATTTTCTAAGATGTTTAGAAACTTTTACATTTTTGGAAAATTCAAACATATTTCCCTCCTCCTTTGACCATAAAGAAATTAACCTTGTACGTTCTACATTTTTGCTTAAATCGCGTAACTTTTAAACTTCACGTATAACTGTTAAGTTATCCCACGTATAACAAAAACCACATTTTGATATCTCATATCACTTTTAGACTAATTTTAGTCTACTCTAAATAAATTCACGATCATTTCCTTGAAATTTCGTTCTTTTCTGATAAACTGCGAATTACGCGTTTTTGACCCGTGTTCCAAGTTTTAAGCAGCGTTTTTGCACCCAATAAGACTTATCACCCATTTTATATTTTTATATGGAGTATAATGATGAGTTTCATCATTCCTACAAGTTTCGTATTTTTACGATACCCGGTTTTACGTTTTATGGCTTAACAACTTACGATTGGCATTTAACGGAACCAAATCATGCTCTAAACTTAAGATAAGACCAAAACTATCCACCTAAGTCATCCTATCTTCATTTGGCCGAACTTAGGGGGGGGAGTCATCATCTTGGTGGCTTGATCCTAACCATGGTTCATTTGGATCTTTACATGTGTCCTAACTTAACCATGGTTAACATTTAACCCAATATATGGTTAACCAAACTTACCCTCCTATAAACTCCAAGTTTATGCAAAGAAGTTTCAAGTAGTAAGTTACTACATCAAATCTCTAGCAAGTTCAAGTGATCTTCTTGAGTTTAGATCCACTCAAGTCACTTAGTACTTCATCACCAACTCTTCAAGATTGCAAGGGTGCGAAGGTGTAGAAAGCTAGCTCAATCCGAAGTCTTATGTGATCAATCAAAGTCTTATCCTTACTAGTTACTCCTTTCTTAATTGAAAGCCAAAAGTTGTAAGCAACTAATCACCACCATCATCTCATCTTTATTATTCATAATCTTAACAATTTCATGCTATATATATAGTTACTATGTTGATTCATGATGTACATATACTCAATCACATGTTTTAATTCATATATTTTCGTAAAAGTAACAAACTAGTAAACTAGTCATATACTACACGTTTGAAACCATTAAAACCAGTCACATATGGACTTTCTAACTTACATACTATGGTAGACAAGATAAAAAGGTAAACATAGCAACTTGAATCACCCGAAACGTACAAACGAGTCAAAAGTTATAGTCAAAAGAAGTTAGCAAAACCAAAACGCCAAAACTGCCAAATGGAAGCTGTTTAGGGTCTGGTCATGTTAAAAGTGGTACTTCTGGTCCGAATCATCAAAAAGTTAAAGCACGAAAGTTGTCCAGAACGACGTTTTCCTTTGATAAGAAAGAAGCTCGGACCTTGAAAACGCTTAAATAGGCCATTATCTTTCAAAAACTGAAACTGCCCTTTATATAGTCTCACAACTATACTTTTGTCACAACTAAAAGAAAACCAAGAGGCCTAATGGCCATAAGCCAAGACCACGGCTACGGCTAAGGTCAAATCTGAGTCTCAAGACCATGGTAGTCAAGACCAAAGCCACGGCAAGGCCATGGCTAAAGCCTCAAGGCTTATTTACCCAAGACCGTTAACTAAGGTAATCATATTTATGAAACGACGAGAACTTGTAAAAACATGATAAACTTATTTATATAACAATCTTCACTCAAAACATATGTTGTATCTACTAAGTACTAGAATAGTAGGGAGCTTCATGTGAGGGGTTTCATTTGAGTAAAACGTATCGACGAGTTGCTGGATTTACGATTTAAAGTGTCCTAGCTCCTCGAACATTTACTGCATGACCTCTGAATTATGATGGCCCGAACAGTAGTACGATATCTATAAACTAAATACGTTTTCACATATTAAAGACCTTACAATAAACATCAAATGATAATTGAGTACATCATGATTAACATAGAAATATATATAGAATGGTTTATGTTTTCCTAAAACATTATTCCAAACTTAAGTCGCAACATTCCACTTTAGGTTGCATGTAGAGGTTTCCCGGCTATCCGTCATATCCGTTAAAGTACTTAACATCATTAACTCTCGGTGAGTTCATAGCCCCACTTTCTGTTACTTAATTGTTTTACAAACCCTTGGGGGAGATACATGCTTTATTTTAAACCGAACACATTGCTTTCAAAATGTATGCTTATCTGATTGTTTTATTAGCACTAAGTTACCGCATTTGCCAATCTTAAGTCCCTAAATCATGAATCATTAATCACTGAGTGAAGGTGGGCGCGAATATTGTGAATAGATCTATTGGGATTGACGAATCCCGTTTGTTTGACTAGGTCCGGTAAACAAACGCACTATATTTGAGTACATTAGGTAAAAATGGCAATTTTACCTGTTAAGGGCACGTATCAACAGTTTCTCCAATTAAATTTGGAACACGTTAACGCCTTGATTGCATGATGCTTAGTCTAATAAGAACTATTTTGTTTTCAAACCATTGGTGTGAGTCTAATTAACTCACACTACCAACATAATGTGTTCAACCATTTAACAAACTCTATGAATTTCACTCAACCTTTGTGTTGACAGTTTTAAGCATGTATTTCAGGTCCATATTGTACGAGGCTGGCACGGAGAAGCACGGATACTCAAGAAGGCTATAAATTTTATTATCATTCGAAAACCAATTTAATGTATTTTGTAAATTTGGAACCATTTGGGACCTCATTTTTGTAAACTCTGATATTTATATAAATCGAATGATAAATCTTTTAAAACGACTCCATTAGTGTTCGTTTTCTATTGTTATGACTGTTGTGCCATGAAGTAACACCCAGTTTGAATTCCGCTGCGTATCACGAAATTGGGGGTGTTACAGGAAATACATGAATTGAAAGTAAAGAAAAGATAAAAAGCTAATGCTTATCGTAGGGGAGTGATTTCTCCCTTGGAGATAGCTCCATATGCTCCTCTAGATCTGCCTTCGACTTCTTCTCACGTTCACTGATTGTTGTTTGTGAAATGGGATGATTTGAAATGCTGGAAATCATGGGGTATTTATAGGCCAGATCTGGTTACGGCATAACTAATTATAAGAGTTAAGCCGTAACATACAATTCTTCCTATTTTGCACTAATAATGCTGGTTACGGCATAACCTCTGGAAGGAGTTACGCCGTATCTTCAATAAATCTTGGTTACGCCGTTGTTGCATGAGTTACGCGTAATTAGTAGCGGCGCGGAACCTCATTTGGCCTAATATGGTTACGTCATAATCTTGGATAGAGTTATGCCGTAATCTTCTGTTAAGTTGGTTTTCTGAGCTACACTTTAGTTACGGCGTAATGTGAGAGAGGAGTTACGCTGTAACTTCTTCAAAGTGAGCATACTATGATAAATCTTCAATAAACTCTCCAAATCCGCGTCTCTTTAGCTCCAATGCTCGTAATTTACCTGAAAGTGAAATATAATGGAAAACAAGCATAAATCCATATAAATGATATAAAATTACAAGCATTATCGGGGGAAATTGACTCTTAATATCCAGTATAATTTGATGTTATCAAATATCCCCCCACTTGAACTCTACTTGCCCTAAAGTAGACCTTATAAAAAAGATTCCTAAAAAGATATCTCCCATTACCTGGAAAATATAAGTTTACAAATCCCTTATGCTAGAATAAAACAAAGCCGAACACCTCACAAAATGGGAACCAAACACTCAAATCTCTCAACTATTCTAAGTGTCAATTTCGGGGTGATCACTCAATCGCACATTCATAGCATGTATTCTATCATAAGCTTGGCGGTTACACAAATCTCCACCACTAGAGTTAAGGGCTAAATAATTCTCGAAGGCAATATGGGTAGACATGAAAAAGGTTAAGGGTGGCTCGTCATTACTAACATGTCACGGCGAAGTGGACAAAACCAATGGTACATGACCGAATCCATGGCCAAGACACCAAATATTGCTCGTTGCATCACCTAGACACGCTTCATGACTAAAGGGTAGGATAAGACATGGGATATATAAATGGTGTAAAATAAAAATCAAGCAAATAGTCTAAATCTATAACCAAGTCATCACCACTTACCGTCCGCCCAAAGTTCAAGTTTCAAAGTTAATAAACCGGATCATGATATACTAGGTAGATGTGTCATTAGAGGACGTCATGATGGGCACACTACCTTTTCTCCAACTGTTGGCGCAATTACCAACTCCAGTCTTCAAATGTGACCGAGGTGGCCTCCTCAATACTAAATCTATATTAAGCTCATAACATAGTGCTTATAACATCGCACTTTACAATCAACTGAATAACAAATACATCTATATATATATATTTTTTTTTTCGAATCACATTTTTTTTATAACTATAACAAATAAACATAACATCCCCCCACTTGAGATGAACAATAGGAATTCGGGGGGCCTTCAATGCTCTTTAGGAATATGTCGTCGACGAAAGCGTGATTCCTGAACCTTTCCACTTGAACCTTGAACTTAGGCAAATGATGACTTCCCAATCACAAATAAAGTCTACAGGGTAGGCTAAGGTGTAAAGGTGTAACGAAAAAATATATTGGGTTAACAAAATGAAAGGAATGGCTCAGATGGGTGTATCTAGGGGTATCTTGCACTAAAGGTGAGTGCAACAAAAGGGTTTCACATGGGGGTCGAGAAGTCGAGGTGACTAATCGATAGACACACAATGGTAGGCTATTTGGGCGATAATCCTATAATACTGCCTTCTTAAACTAAAAAATCCAAATACATCGAGCTAACTCAACATACCTCATCTATGGTCTCGAAATGATGTAAAGGCCAAGTTCTAAAGTTTACAAACTACCGGCACACTCATAATTTGGTGGATTTGGGGTAAAAAATATGGAAACGGATAAGGATAATCTCACCATACAATATCAAGGGTTATATGTGCTCGGCTAAGGTCTACTCTAGTTAGGTTAAGAAAAACATGTCAAAATTTTAAAAATGGCATAATTTTTCAAAATAAACTAGAAAATCGAGGGCAAAATAAAGTTCAAGAGACAATTCTACTCCCGTCCCCCCACTTGAATTGTACAAAGTCCCTTTTGTACTAAGCGTTAAATAAAGGTGAAGAGAAAAGTAGAATTAGAGCGAGAACTTTCCTAAAATTTGCTCCAAAAAGAAAGAAGGCCCACGAAAGAGAGTCATGCCTTCGCATAAGCATCCACGAGCAAACTTCAATCCCTAAAATCATACTACCGACAAGCATAATTCTAAAAAGAAAAATAAAAAATGAAAAATAAACCTAACTCACTTTCGTAGGAATCACGGTTGCATTTACCGCATGCAACAAGCCTTTTAAACCACTTGGTGTCCCAAGTGGACGAGTGTAGTCTCGTGAGGGCTTACAAGGAACATACCCACAAAGTTCATTTAAAAGACTAATACAAGGTTATTGTGTTTAAAATGAAAGAACTAATGTAGAGGGTAGTTACGTCGTAACTTCAGAAGGAGTTACACAGTAATTAGGCAAAACCTGGCATATGCTGCAAAAGTGTAGCTACGGCGTAACCACTGAATGGGATTACGCCGTAATTGGTAATGCTTCTGAAGTTCTGCTGCAAAGGGGCCTGTTACGGTGTAACCATGAGAATGAGTTACGCAGTAACTCTGGTCGGATCAGCATGCTGCAGCAGCAACTCTTCTTCGTTTCCTGCAAGAATGGTTAAAAACACAAAACCCAACAGAAATGGAAATAAAACAAAAGAAAGGGATAATTCGGGTTGTCTCCCGAAAGAGCACTTTTCTTCATTTACGAGTCTTTAAGTTAGACTCAAGGCCTTTGGGCTTTATGGTGGCCTTTGGACTTGGCCAACTTCCTCCACTAGTTGGCGGCAATCATTCATCCATTCGATAAAAACCTTTTTTCTTGTTGTGTTCCCGATGCTACATGTTCCAAATTTTTGCGAGAGCCACTCATTAAATGATAAACATGACTTCCCGCAGTCGTCACCTTCTGCTATAGACCAATTGTTGTACTCATGTTTGATCTTTCATCATTGGTTATTGCATCAATAAGGCGATAGTTATCGTAATTGCATTTTATTTGTTTTACCAATCTCGTATTGATTTTCGAGTCTCCAAATCTTACCTTGTACCAATTTTCAAAAGATAATTTTTCGAATTTTATGTCGTGTCTCTCAATCTCGTGAGGGCACGTCCATTCATCCGCCCTTCCATCACAAAATTCACGAAAAGGGTTACACGAGGGCCATGCTTTCATTGATTCATTATCTCGTGAGGGCACGTCCATTCATCCGCCCTTCCATCACAAAATTCACGAAAAGGGTTACACGAGGGCCATGCTTCCTTAATACCCTCAATCTGGACAATCTCTCTCTGTTCCTGTTCACAACTATCAACATTTTCTCCACGACTGTTAATACTAAGATTATAGCACATAGGTGGGTCGAGTGACGGAATATTGAAAATATCAATTTTATTCAAAACTTCAAATTTTGGGTTTAATTATTCTTTCATGCTGAAAGTTATTCGTTCTTTTTCAGTTCCCAAAGAAATTTGTTTTTCAAAGACCTTAATTTGTGCTCGACAAGTGGCCAGAAAAGGTCTTCCAACAATTAAGTTGTAAGTCTCCCGTTTTCCCATATCAATAACCACAAAATCAGTGGGAAAAAGGAACTTTCCAATTTTAAGGAGGACATTATTAACGATTCCCCTAGGTACAACTTTAGAGGAATCAGCCATTTCAATCATCATTGTTGTTTCTTTTAAATAGGTAAGTTTTATTTTATCAAACAAAGTGGTAGAAATAAGGTTTACCCCAGCCCCCAAATCAGCTAATGAGGGAATTTTAAGATTACCGATAGTGCATGGAAGAAGAAAACTTTCCTGATAGTATTTTTTCTCAGGAAGTTGGCTTGGCAGGTCCTCGTCGTCTTCTGATTTATCATCTTCTTTTAGGTAGTTAATCCCGGATAAATCATTGGTGACAGAAGAGGTGCACTGTTCTTTCTTCGGTTTATCTTGTGCAAATATGGCTTTGCAGGCAATGGCTTTTTCATTACTGGTCTCAAGGTTTTTAGCTAACTGCCCAATTTGGGTTTCGAGGTTTTTAATTGCGGCATCTTGGTTCCACAAGTTCATGTTGGTGTCTTCTTTTACCTTGACCATCCATTCTTTGAGTCTATCGCTTTTCTTTGTAGATTCCTCGATATGTTTATGCATTATTTCTTCAAGGCTTGGTCTAGGAGGATTGTTTTTTACTCTTGTATAGAACCCTGGGGATTTTTCTCGGTATCTGGCCCCGTTACCATTGTATCAGTTGAAGGGACTTCCACCTCCATATTTTACTTCTTCAATCCTTTTAACTTCCTCATTGGAGGAGCATTCCTTAGTAGGGAGAGCCACATTGTGTTCATTTCGTTCAACTTGTATGGAATGCACATTTTACTTGAGCTTTTTCATGTCTCTTCCAAGACTTTCTAATTTGTTGTTTATCGCTGCAAGGCCTTCCATATTTTCACTCTTACTTCGATTGCTTCCCCTATTGTGCCATTTGTGAGAGTGGTCAGCCATCTTCTGAATAGTTTCAAGAGCCAATGTTGGAGTCATTCCAGGTATTGGTCCCTGAGAATCGATCATTTGTCTTGAGGAGATGTTCAGACTTTGTAAAGGACATTCACCTTTTGCTGGCTGTTCAGGTCGTGAGTAGGGCACTTGTATAATAATTCGTTATACCTTTCCCATGCTTGATACAATGTTTCATCACCCTCCTGCTTGAAGTTATGGATTTCTTCTAATTGTTTAGCAGTCCTGGATGGTGGACAGTATCTCTGAATGAAATATTTTTTTAGGAGAGGCCAGGTGTTGACTGTTCCGGCATGTAATCGATCAACCCATCTTTTAGCAGCTCCAGTGAGAGAAATAAGGAACACATGTAACATGACAGCATCGTTTGAGACTCTAGGAATTTTGAATAGGCTGACAATGTATTCCACATTGTTTATATGCTCATGAGCATCATCGGTAATGCTTTCTGAGAAAGGGTGTGCACGCAACTCCCTCATAAATTGAGGTTTGATTTCGAATTGAGCATCTTCTGTGATGGTCGGCCTAATAATCCCTGGTCCTTGTTCTTCTCTTGTCAACGCCAAATATTCCTCGAGAGTGAGGTCATCAATGTTAACAACTTCCATGGTACCTGAAACTTGAAAAGAGATCGTAAGAATTTGAGAATTTTTTTTTTTTTTTTTTTTTTTTTTTTTTTTTTTTTTTTTTTAACAAAACAAAAATGAAAGACTTAATAGAAATCCTAATATAACTCCCCGGCAGCGGCGCCAAAAACTTGATGCGGGTTTTACTGACTAGGTTTTAATATTTATAATTACTCGTTATACCTATGGTCCACCATAATGCACTAACGGGCAGTGTACCCGGTCGTGTGTAGTGTAGTAATTGGTGAAACCGAGGTCGTCCCAAGAGCTATGTGTGTGGATTAATACTAAGTCTAGGTGTCACAGATTTTAATATGGTTTCGATAAGGAATTAACTAATTAACTACTAAAGCAGATAAAGGCAAAGGTTGTGATCAATAGAGGAGAGAGGTGATAACCTAGTTATAAATCCTAATTAGTAGTGTTTATGTCTAATTACTTCCAATTAATTCAGGTGGGGTCAAAGTCGCTAGGACAGCATTTGGTCAGTTCATCCTAACCTATCAGCAAAGGGTCCCACTGGAGAAGTTAGGTGTCCCCTCATAAGTCCAGTTGTTCCTGGTCCCCTAAGCTAAGTCATTAAGTACCACTACATGCTAGATTCATAATATTGAGTGCCCAGGCGCTAGCATCTTAAACACTCACCCCTTACTTCTTAAGTTCATCCAAATGGTAGGTGATCAGTTGGTCAAATCGCACAAGTAGAAAGGGTCATCAGTTGGTCATATCTTACCCTTCCCGTCTCAGTCTACCTACTTAGGGTCAGTTGTTCATATCTCCTAAGTAACTAGCCTCTACCGCCATTCAAAACTACCGAAACAAGGGTAGCTACCAACAAACTATGCATGCATACACTTAGAAATAATTATACGGAAGCAATGTAAACGCAAACAAAACAATTAAGGAATCATAACTAGGCCAACACTAAGAGATGCTTAGCCACTCATATTAACTATATCAATCAATTCAATGTTTAATGTTACGAAATACATGAATTGAAAGTAAAGAAAAGATAAAAAGCTAATGCTTATCGTAGGGGAGTGATTTCTCCCTTGGAGATAGCTCTGTATGCTCCTCTAGATTTGCCTTCGACTTCTTCTCACGTTCACTGATTGTTGTGTGTGAAATGGGATGATTTGAAATGCTAGAAATCGTGGGGTATTTATAGGCCAGATCTGGTTACGGCGTAACTAATTATAAGAGTTACGCCGTAACATACAATTCTTCGTATTTTGCACTAATAATGCTGGTTACGGCATAACCTCTGGAAGGAGTTACGCCTTATCTTCAATAAATCTTGGTTACCCCGTAGTTGTTGCATGAGTCACGGCATAATTAGTAGCGGCGCGGAACCTCATTTGACCTAATATGGTTACGTCGTAATCTTGGATAGAGTTACGCTGTAATCTTCTGTTAAGTTGGTTTTCTGAGCCATGCTTTAGTTACGGCGTAATGTGAGAGAGGTATTCTTAGGAATTAGAAATTCCTGGTATTAAAGAGTCGGTCACCTCAAGTATATGTAATCGTTAGAAAGCTCGTAGTCGTAGTTCTTTTAAGCTAAGTAGTATTTAGTTAAGTAACACCATGGAGGACGGACGGGTCTTTACCCACTGTATGCCTGATCCACAGCCCGTTGTGTGGCGTTTTATTGTAAGACTATAAATACTCTCTACCTTCCAAGGTAGAGAGTTGGAGCTCATAATAAGATTTTTCTTTCTCTCACTAAAGTTCCCAAACCTCTAACTTTCTCTCTCTAAAACCTCTTGTACGCCTACTTTGTGTCATGGTTTGATGTGTATGTGAAATCCAATATCTTACAATTGGTATCAAGAGCCATGGTTAGATCATCTCTTACATATCTTTGGATTTCTAGTGGTTTTTAGGTGGTTTTTGAGTTTGAAAAAGTTTAGTGGTTTTTGCATCATTTGGTTGATTTCTAGTGTTAAAGTTTGGATTTTGATAGTACTTTTGTGTTTAGAATCATCAAAAGTGTTTAGGTTTTGACTTTGAAGGCTTGAATCATCGTGGTTGAGTTGTTTTTGGATTGAAAAGTGGTGTTTATGTGATTTTCTTGCTAGCAACTTGGTTCTCGGTGTGATATTCATCATAGCGACTTGCTTCATAAAAAGTTAGAGAGTTGGAGTGTTATTTGGTAGCGATTTGGTCCTAGCGACTTGTCTATTGAGACAAGCCGACAAAAATTACACTTTGTGGATTCTCCACTACGCGTAGCGACTTGGTGTAAGTTAGCGACTTGTACTTTATACTGTTAGCGACTTGGTGTTAGCGAGTTGGTACCTAGCGAGTTGCTATTTAGCGACTTGACAAAGTAGCGACTTGGTGCTTAGCGACTTGCTGTCAAAATTTTGCTAGTGACTTGGATTGTAGCGAATTGTTATATAGCGACTTGGGACTATAGCGACTTGGAACTTAGCGACTTGATTCAAAGTTTCCTAGCGACTTGGGTGATATCCTTTGAATACGGTTTTCTCTTGATTTAGTAAAATCCCGTGAAAGAATCTATTTCCCGATTTAATCATAGAGTTATAAAATCCCGTGTAATTCTTAAACATGTGTGCCACCGTACCTACAATCATCTCCACTGTTGCCGAGGATGTTCAAGCAGCTGGTTCAGATACTCGTCCACCCATGCTTGATAGAACTGACTATGACTCTTGGGCTCAACGAATCAGATTGTACTGTCTTGGAAAGGAAAATGGAGTCAACATTCTCAAATCCATTGATGAAGGACCTTATCGAGTTGAGACTACTAGAGACATAATTGATACAGCTGAAGATGGAACAATGATCTATGGAATTGACAGACCAAAGACATATGATGAGCTCGATGATAAGGAAAAAAGGAGATTCGATGCTGATATGAGGGCTTCTAACATCGTACTTCAAGGTCTTCCAAAAGATATCTACAAGCTGATCAATCACAACACCGAAGCCAAGGCAGTATGGGATAATGTCAAGATGCTTCTCTCTGGTTCTAAATTAACTATGGAAGACAGAGAATCACAACTCTATGATGAATTTGAACACTTCAAGATGAAACCAGATGAGAGTGTCTATGAGTACTATGTGAGATTCCACAAGCTTGTTAATGATATGAGGAACATCAGAATGACTATGCCAAACATTCAGCTGAACTCAAAGTTTGTGAACAACATGAATCCCGAATGGCACAAGTTTGTCACCTCTGTAAAGCTAACCAAAGGATTGAAGAATACAAACTATGAGCAACTCTATGCCTTCCTCCTTCAGAATGAGAGACATGCTATGTTTGAAAAAAGGATTCTGAATCAGTTCAAAACCAACCAGGGAGAGACAAGCTCATCAAATGATTCAACTGCCTTCTACTCAAACATCGGAATCACAACCAAAGCCTCACAAGTCATACCCATGGGTAATGGTAATCACAAACTCATTCCTGATCCTATGTTCAAACAAGCTGATGCTGATGCACACGTGGGAAACTTCATTAATCAGCTAGCTCTCCTGATTAGTCAAAACATGAACTCTCTTCCACACACCAACAACAATCTCAGAACAGCTTCCAATCCACACAATCAAGCCACTGTCAGAGATGGGAAGGTTATGGTGCAGCCAGTTCAAGAACGACAGTACGAACAAGCAAGAGGTGGAGCTGGTAGAGGTTATGCTGCAAATCAGAATAGGGGAAGGAATGGAAATCAGGGTCAAGCAAAGCCAATCAAATGTTACAATTGTGGAGGTGAGGGACACATTGCAAGGAACTGCACATCGTCAAAACGCCCTCAGAATGCCGAGTACTTCAGGGATAAGATGTTGCTTGTGCAAGCTCAGGATAATGGTGCAGCTTTGGATGAAGAGGAGTTGTTGTTCTTGGCTGAGGGAAATGCTAAGACATATGATGCAGATGTGGATGAGCAACCAATTCAGGAGATAGGCCATAATCATCAGAATGCCTTTCAAGTAACTGATTGTGATGCATACGACTCTGATGTTGATGAAGAACCCACTGCACAAACCATTTTCATGGCTAGCATTTCTCCAACGGTCTCTCCTAAAGTCTCTTCATCACCACAAGCTGGTCCATCCAAAGACAAACTCATTTCTGAGGTATTAAAATTATACGATGAAGTTGATGAGCAAAAGATACATAACGAAGTACAATCAACTGTATTTATTGAGTCAGATATTGAAAATATGGGTAATATCAATGTTGTCCCATATGATCAATA
The DNA here is from genome assembly GCA_019973895.1 of Chrysanthemum seticuspe. NCBI lineage: Eukaryota > Viridiplantae > Streptophyta > Magnoliopsida > Asterales > Asteraceae > Chrysanthemum > Chrysanthemum seticuspe. The sequence continues at coordinate 61,000,028 of BPTQ01000003.1, forward strand.
TGTGAAACAAAGTGAAAGTGAGATTGTACCAAGTGATGCATCTTCTGCAGTCAATAATGATTCTGTTTTTGATGAATTCACTGCATGTGCCCCTGATGATTCTGTCATCTCTGAACTAAATGCCTATAAAGAACGTGTTGCTATTTATGAACAACGTGTAAAATTTGAGTTGACCACCCGTGAGCAGGAAATGGATGACCAAATGCGTACAACTATTAGAAAAAGTAGGTTTAGAGAAGAAGTATTAAAACAAGAGTTAAACTCCTTACAAGAAAAGCTTTCTAAAACTGCTAAGCAAAAACAAGAACTTCAAGAAAATGTTAAAATGCTTAAGCAAGAATTCAGTGCTAAAGAATCAAAACTTTTGAATGATTTTTCTAATCTAAGAACCTTGAAAAACAAGCTTGAAAATAAGTTGTACGTACAAGGAAATACCATTCAGACTGCTCACTTAATCACTAAGCATAGAGTCTTAAGCGATAAGCATAGCATTCCCCTTTTTGAGGAACCAAATCCAGAGGTCATTAAAAAGGCTAGAAATGCTCATAAGGTTCTTTATGATGGCAATGAAATCCTTAAACCTAGACAGAAACCTAGTTGCGTTGAGTGCACTGAGGAAGATAAGAAATCAGATGAAGTCACTAGGGAAAAGATGAACAAGAAATTAGATGATCCTAAATGTAAAGAGAAGAAAATAAATATCACACCCCATGATTACAAGAAGGAGAATTGGATTTCCTTGAACATGTTTAAGCCTCAGACGTTGTTAACACCCGAACAAGTGTTCTGGAAAAAGGATCTAGATAAGCAAAAAGCAGAGAATCTTGTTGTAACAAACCCCCCCCCCCTTTAGGAAAATGCCTTCAGTGACTGTGTATCCTCCCAATACACCAATGCATTTAGTTCCTAGGACTATTGCTGTCACACCCCCAAATTACCTGTTTTGCAGCGGAATGGAATTCCTGGGGGATGACTGTCATAGCATCAAGTTACAGTTATATCGAACGACCTAAAGTGTCGTTTTGAAAATATCGTTTGATTAGATAAAATAATCAGAGTTTACAAAGCATAGGTCCCAAAAGATTTCCAATGTACCAAAATGAGATTGTTACAATCAAACTATAGTTAAGTGCATAAAATATATGTGAGACGCGTCGTCGCCACGACTCTAGGATAAGTCCAAATGCATGCCATGCAGTGAATGCCTTAGATACCTGAGATAAAACATGCTAAAGTGTCAACACAATGGTTGAGTGAGTTCATAGAGTTTGTATTGTTATGAAAAGATTTTTAAGAAGGTTCATGTAGCAAAGGCAAAGTTTTGGTCGTTTAGAATAGTCCACAAAGCAAAGGCATTGTAAATCCACTCAATTCCAAGTTCCGCCCATACAAAACTTGCAACCTGTGTGTTCACAACCCACTGCCAAAATATGTCTAATAGTCAAGTATACGTTGTCATAATAGTTCATAGTATAGCAGCACGTATATAATAATTCAGGGATGCTCCGAACATGGGAGACTTTGCACTGCTCCAACAAGGGAGACTCCTTTGTCACTCGACCACCTAGGCGAGAA
>BPTQ01000003.1:61008642-61047486 GCA_019973895.1 Chrysanthemum seticuspe
GTTAGATCCTTGAAATTCAAACTTGGCTTATTTTGCTTAGCACAACTAAGATCATAATCGGTATCCGCATGACATTAATTAAGCTTAAGACTATGATACACGTTTGGAACATAACTACAGACGAACTTAAGACAAAATTAGTACTTACACCACAATTACAAGACGGATTACTACAATTAACAGGTCAATTATAACAATTACGATTTTAAGCACGATTCTTCCGATTTTCCGTTTTTGATTTCTTTCAATCTTTTGTCACCTTTGGGTGTCCTTCTTGTAAGTCATTTTATCCGATAATAACCTATGGACAACCAGTATTCTGATTAGTCTATTACGGGTGATCTTTTACCTACGGATGACCATCTTGATAAGGGAATTCTTCACTCGTATGACACTTGTCCCGATTATGTCTGTGATTGTGAATAGATGCAGTACTAGTGTCTGTATTAGCCCTGTTCACAGTATGCTCACTTCTTAAGGGAATAGTTCTACCAGTAGGCATCCATTTTCTAGTGGGCATTATCTGATTAGTCTTATGACCAACAGGTATCCAATAATAGCCTATTTTACTGAATGTTCTTCCTGTGGGTTTCCACTGTTTTCTAACTTTCTTTAGTTTTTGCCTTTTAGCCTTCTTAGCACGAATTTTAGCATTAACAATATTAACTGGACAATTAACATCATTAGGCAGAACATTAACACCACATTCATGATTAAAACAGAATTCAAGCAGACATCAATACAAGGTTTGCACATAGTATCAGAATTCGAATTAATTACAGTACGCCTATGGCTAATACTAGAATCAACACGATTCGTTTTATTCGGTTCAAACTTAAAGTTCCTAGATTGTTCTTCTACTCTTTTCCAGTGCACATTCTTAGCTTGCGAGGTCCTATCATTCCATGTATTGTCTTGAGACTTTGACCTGCTCCCTTTAATGTCACTGATTACTCCTGTAGAGGGAATGGGAACATTAGTTGGTTTAACTCCTCTTTGCATCACCTGTTTAGATGTGCTGGGATCTGAACTACATGCAGGCAGACTAAGGTTCACTTTCTTAAAACTAGAAGTACTGAGATTTGTACTCCTAGAAGGCACACTTGAGTTCTCTTTCTTAGCATTGACAGATCTGGAATCTGAACTACATAAAGGCACACTACGGTTCACATTCAAAACATTAGGAATCGAATGAATATCATACTTGGCATTAGGCATTGAGCTTGGAATCAAAGGATTAACTCTCTCACCTAATGACTTTGGGCATATTGTGATCAAGCATTCTAAGATTTCTTGAGATCGTTTGGCATATAAGCATGCATGTCCAATTGCATTATCATGAGGTTTCTCTAACTTATCCTATTCAACAATCTCACGCGGACATTCTAGGCAATCCTTAAGGGATGAGAAGTATGTTTGAACAGCAAGTTTGTTGTTCCTGAGATGAGGAGGGACATATTTCACAGACAAAGCATATTTATTACAAGAGTGAACCTTTGATACACCATTCTCCCCATTGGTCATAGGCATTTTCCCTTTTACCTGACTCTTCAGATTCTCAATTTCCTTTTGCAATGAAGCTATTTGTTCGTTATTTTTGTTACGAGTGACCTTTATTGATTCAAATAACTCATTGAAATGACGTTTAACCTTTTCATTTTCTTCTAGAAAACTTTCATTTTCTTTTTGTAATGCATTTACTAGGTTTTGAAGATGAAACGTTTGAGAAATCTGAGAGTCTAAAGGAGGAGGCATTTGGGAGCCTGTCATATTGTTCGTTTGACCCTTTAATTGAGAGATTTGGGCTTTCAACTTTCTGATCGTGTTGCAATGAGCTTGAATCTGTTCATCACGTTTGTTAATTTGAAAAACTGCATCAAACTCTGGAGCATATGAGGATGTTTTGATATTTGAAGTTTTGACATTTTCTTTAAGATGTTGATATTTTAGTTGTAAATTAAAATGCTCAACTTCAAGTTTAGAAAAATGTTTAACCAAATTGTCGTGATCATCCAGTTCAATTTTCTCGTTTAGTTTAGAATTAGTTTTTTCAAGCTCAATGACACGATCATGGGAGACTTTCAGGGCAACAGATAGTTCATGAAATTGGGAAGCATTAATAGAGCAATTTGAAGCAGTGAAAAACATATCTTGAGCAACACATTCAGTGATAAGAGTCTCATTTAATGTATGTAAGTTCTTCCTCTCAATCTCATTATATTTTAGTGCACGCTCATAGTCACTAACTTCAACTATCATTGCATCAAATTCCTTTTCCATTCCCTTGATATCAGTTTCTATCCCCTTTTTAAGACTCTCAAAGTGATCTTTTAGAAGTTTAAAGAAAGGCATGACCTCAGTTAAATAACATTCTTTCATTTGCTCAAAACCCCTTTCTCCTTCAGTTATACCAGTGGGTGTGATCCTTTTCTTGCAAGTTTTCTCAAAATCAACAAATAGTTGAAATATAACATATTGGCTAATTAAGGTCTTGCTTTTAGTGGCAATTGTTCTCGGAACAAGATGCATTGGTGTATTAGGAGGATACACAGTCGCTCTAGGCATTTTCCAAAGGGGAGGGTTTGTTTCAACAATATTTTCAGCTTTCTGCTTATCTAAATCCATTTTCCAGAAGACTTGTTCGGGAGTCAACAATGTCTGAGGCTTAAACTTGTTCAAGGAAATCCAGTTTTCCTTCTTGTAGTCATGGGGAGTGATAATAACTTTTTTCTCTTTGCATTTAGGATCATTTAGTTTCTTATTCATCTTCTCCCTAGTGATTTCATCTAATTTCTTATCATCCTCAGTGCACTCAACGCAACTAGGTTTTTGTCTAGGTTTAAGAATCTCATTGCCATCATAGATCACACTTTGAGCTGCTTTTGCTATCTTTCCGTACTCAGGGTTGGGTTTATCTATAATGGGAACACTATGCTTATCGCTTAGAACTCTATGCTTATTGATCATGTGAGCAGTCTGAATGGTGTTTCCTTGTACGTACAACTTGTTTTCAAGTTTGTTTTTCAAAGTTTTCAGATTAGAAAAGTCTCTCAAGAGTTTTGATTCCTTTGCATTAAATTCTTGCTTAAGCATTTTCACATTTTCTTGAAGTTCTTGTTTTTGCTTAGCTGTTTTAGAAAGCTTTTCTTGCAAGGAATTTAATTCTTGTTTCAATACTTCTTCTCTAAAATTACTTTTTCTAATGACTGTACGCACTTGGTCATCCATTTCCTGCTCACGAGTGGTCAACTCAAATTTTGCACGTTGTTCATAAATAGCAACACGTTCTTTATAGGCATTTAGTTCAGAAATTACAGAATCATCAGGGGCACATGCAGTGTATTCATCAAAAACATAGTCATTGTTGACTGCAGAAGATGCATCACTTGGTACAACTTCACTTTCACTTTGTTTCACATATTGATCATATGGGACAATATCGATATTACCCATATTTTCAACATTTGATTCAATAGTTTCTGTTGATTGTACTTTGTCATGCATCTGTTGCACATCAGCATCATCGTATAGTTTTAATACCTCTGAGATGAGTTTGTCTTTGGATGGGCCAGCTTGTGGTGAAGAAGAGACCTTGGGAGAAACCATTGGAGAAATGCTAGCCATAAAAACTGTGTGTGCAGTAGGTCCATCATCCACATCAGAGTCGTATGCATCACAATCAGCGACTTGAAAGGCATTCTGATGATTGTGACCTATCTCCTGAATAGGCTGCTCATCCACATCTGCATCATAGGTCTTGGTATTGCCCTCATCTAGAAACAGCAATTCCTATTCATCCAAAGCAGCACCATTATCCTGAGCTTGTACAAGCAGCATCTTATCTCTGAAGTAATCAGCATTTTGTGGACGCTTTGGAGATGTGCAGTTCCTTGCAATGTGTCCCTCACCACCACAGTTATAACATTTGATCGGCTTAGCTTGACCTTGATTACCATTCCTTCCTCGATTCTGATTTCCAACATAACCTCTACCAGCTCCACCTCTTCCTTGATCAAACTGCCTTTCTTGATTTGACTGCCCCATAATTTTCCCATCTCTGATCAAAGCATGGTTGTGAAGATTGGAGGCGGTTCGGATCTCATTGCAGGTGTGAAGTTTGTTGGTGTGAGGTGAAAGTGTCTTGTTCTCTTTAACCATGAGTGTCAGTTGAGTGATGAAATGTTCCATGACAGCATTTGCATCAGGTTGCTTGAACCTTGGATCAGAAATGGGTTTATGATTATCATCTTTCGTGGGTACAACTTGAGAAGCATTGGTGGTAATCCCATCATTTGTGAAAAAAGCAGTTGAATCATTTGTAGAGCTTGTTTCTCCCTGACTTTTGAACTGATCAAGAATCCTCTTTTCAAACATGGCATGTCTCTCATTCTGAAGGAGGAAGGCATAGAGTTGCTCATAGTTTGTATTCTTCAATCCTTTAGTGAGCTTCACGGAGGTGACAAACTTGTGCCATTCGGGATTCATGTTGTTCACAAATTTAGAGTTCAGCTGAATGTTAGGCATAGTCATTCTGATGTTCCTCATATCATTCACCAACTTATGAAATCTCACATAGTACTCATAGACACTCTCATCTGGTTTCATCTTGAAGTGTTCAAATTCATCATAGAGTTGTGATTCTCTGTCTTCCATAGTTAATTCTGAACCTGAGAGAAGCATCTTGACATTATCCCATACTGCCTTTGCTTCGGTGTTGTGATTGATCAGCTTGTAGATGTCTTTAGGAAGACCTTGAAGAACAATGTTAGAAGCCCTGATATCTGCATCGAATCTCTTTTTCTCCTTATCATCAAGCTCATTATACATTTTAGGTCTGTCCATTCCGTAAATAGGAGTTCCATCTTCATTAGTATCAAGTATATCTCTAGTCGTCTCAACTCGATACGGTCCTTCATCAATGGATTTGAGAATGTTGACACCATTTTCCTTTCCAAGGCAGTACAATCTGATTCGTTGAGCCCAAGAATCGTAGTCAGTTCTGTCAAGCATGGGTGGACGAGTATCTGAACCAGCTGCTTGAACATCCTCGGCAACAGTGGAGATGATAGTAGGAACGTTGGTAGACATGTTAACAGATTATACGGGATTTTATAACTCTATGATTAAACCGGGAAATAGAATCTTTCACGGGATTTTACTAAATCAAGAGAAAACCGTAAACAATCACCCAAGTCGCTAGAAGATAATGCACCAAGTCGCTAACACCTAATTCGCTACACCCCCAAGTCGCTAAAGTCCCAAGTCGCTAGACAAATGCAAGTCGCTAAGTAGTAACTCGCTAAGCCTCAAGTCGCTAGCAAAATTTTGGCAGCAATTCGCTACTCAAGTCGCTAAAGATTCAAGTCGCTAAAGACCAACTCGCTACAGACCAAGTCGCTACCACCAAGTCGCTACCCGTAGTGGAGAGTCCACTACTTGTACTGTTAATCGCTAGGTCTAAGTCGCTAGCTCCAAAACTGTAACTCGCTACAAAATTGTGAAGCAAGTCGCTACGAAGAAAGAGATCCGTATATCAAGTCGCTAGCAAGAAAAACCACATAAACATCACTTTTCAATCCAAAAACAACCCAACCAAGATGATTCAAGCTTACCAAATGAAAACCTAAACACATGTGATGATTCTAAACATAAAAGTACTAACAAAATCCAAGCTTTAACACAAGAAATCAACCAAATGATGCACAAACCACTAAACTTTTTCAAACTCAAAAACCACCTAAAAAGCACTAAAAATCCAAAGATGTGCAAGATATGATCTAACCATGGCTCTTGATACCAATTGTAGGATATTGGTTTTCACATACACATCATAACACAATCAAACATAGGCGTATAAAAGATGAGTTTTAGAGAGAGAAAGTTAGAGGTTTAGGGAACTTTAGTGAGAGAAAGAAAATCTTATTATGAGCTCCAACTCTCTACCTTGGAAGGTAGAGAGTATTTATAGTCTTACAATAAAACGCCACACAACGGGCTGTGGATCAGGCATACAGTGGGTAAAGACCCGTCCGTCCTCCACGGTGTTACTTAACTAAATACTACTTAACTTAAAATGACTACGACTACGAGCTTTCTAACGATTACATATACTTGAGGTGACCGACTCTTTAATACCTGGAATTTCTAATTCCTAACAATAACATTGATGAGGTTTCCTAATCTTGTTTTCTCTTATTTTGATTTACATTCTCATTAACGTTAAATGATAATAGAGATTCCGAAAATTGATTATCTAAACATAACTTGAAGAGGTTTCCCTCTAGACAACCATTTCCAACAACACGGGAATTTAAACTAATATATACTTTATTGTGTCCAAACGTAAATATAAAATCATCAATAATTAGTTTAGATACAGATATTAAGTTTCGAGTCATGCTCAGTACATAAAGAATGCCATAAAGATTTAAACAAAAGCCACCCTCCAAAATTAATGAAAGGGTCCCAACAGCTTCTACGTTCGAATCAACTCCATTCCCGACTTTAACCGTTCGTTGGTTTCTTTCCAATCTCCGGATTGTACGGAATCCCTGTAAAGAATTAGCAATGTGTACCATGGATCCAGAGTCAATCCACCATGAATTAATAGGGACATTAATATTAAAAGATTCATTGATCATAAAAGATTCAAATATACCTTTTTTTGCTAACCATTCCTTGAATTTTGGACAATCATTTTGAGTATGCCCTTTCTTATGGCAAAATTTACATTTTGGACTGTCTTGGAATGAGCTAGTACTTGCACCCATTTTCTGGACTTTATTTGGAGTAGAATCTCCATTTGAACCTTTGCCCTTCCATGAGCGCTTTCTTTTATTGGTGTTAATGGTAGCAACATGAGCGACATCAGGCTTTTCAACTTTGAGGCGTTCTTCCTCTTGCACACACATGGCAATCAGTACGCTCATTTTCCATTTCTCCTTTTGCGTATTGTAATTGATCTTGAAAGGACCAAATTGCATAGGGAGAGATGTCATAATGAAATGAACTAAGAAACCTTCACTGATTTCCATGTCCATGCCTTTTAGTTTGTTTGCCATATCGCTCATCATCATTATGTGCTCACGTACACCACTAACCCCGTCATACTTGGTAGTCAACATTTTGAGGATCAAAGTGCTTGCATGGGCTTTTGAAGTTCCTTTCAATTGTTCCTATACGGAGCTTAAGTACTCCTTTGCATTCTCAAAGTCAGGGATGGCTCCTTGAATGGCAACGGATATGGAGTTTTTAATGATCATGAGAGACATACGGTTAGATCGCTCCCACTGTTCATAAGCACGTTTTTGATTTGCTGTACTATCAGCAGTAAGTGCAGCGGGAGGATCGGTACGAAGCGCATGATCGAGGTCCATTACTCCGAGAGTAAGTTTCACTTGATCTCTCCATGTTGAGAAGTTAGTACCAGTTAAGGGTTCAATTCCGGACAAGTAACCCGTATTTGAAGTTAAGGTAGATTCTGACATAGATTGAAAATTAAAAGTATGCTCAGATAAAACTAAAGGAATTAATGGGATATATATGTAAAGCATATCAGTACAAACATAAACCTATCATGAACACCAAAATCATAGGTATAAAGATGTTGTGCCCAATTATTAACCTCACGTTGGTTTAGTTAACAATTGAAACCATTAATCATCTTTAACTAGTCTAAGCATGTACATATATCACATATCACCATTGGGCAGAAACGTAACGTATATGTTAATTTCGCTAATATATATATTTCATTGTTCAAGTTATCATACAAATAGTCGTTGGGTTCAATGAGTGATAACATGAATAATTGTATAATATGGCATGAGTTAACTCGTATATTAATCTAAACAACCATTCGTTGGACTAGTTATCTATATTAACATATGAGTTGCCACTTAACAGATTCAAGAAATACATAAATTGAATTATTAATGTACTTCTTTAACCACTGATCTGATGCAGAATTTTAACATACACAGAAGATTGGAACCATATAAAGCATTTTATCATACAATAACAGTATGTATCAAATTCCATATTAATAGATTTTGATTTCATGCATTCTTTAATTCTACCCAATAAAACAGTATGCATAGAAAAATATAAATTCATAACATTCAAGAAAAACAGAGACTTAATAGATTTATTAATCACAAAGACAACATGTGTTCCAAATATGAAAGTTCATGAATTTATTCTGTTGTTGCCCGTTCACTATCGTTTAAAACAACTTAAGTTTATAAAACAAGTTAATAGTGAACTATGACTGAAATTAACATAAGAAAAGCACACTAAGTAATTTTCAACATCATATTCTTATTAGAAATAAATCCACAAAGAATACGTTACCCAAGTACTTGCGGAATAGTACTTGGGATTGAAATGACAAAGTTGGGTGACTCCTCTCTAAGCTCAGGCTAAGTCTGAGCACAACTCTTAGAGCTCACTGAGCTATCTCAGGAACTAAGTTGTATTTGGAGAAGTGAAAAGATGGCTTGCGTGTGTGTGTGTTTTTACAATTCACAAGCTTAACCTTTTCACTCCATCTCTTATGCTATTTATACATGTATGATATTTGACTCTTTCCTAAGTGACAAACTGACATCATGCAGAAGACAAAATACTGATGTATTTTGTCTCTGTTTACAAAGACTATTCTAGGTAAGAGACAAGACTACTTTCCTAAGTTCAGTGATGACACTGAGCCTGATCTTTTGCCATTCAGGGAAAGTTGACTTTTGTTGATAAGGACTTCATCTTATCTGATTCAACCTTTCCCGCCTTGTCCCGCTCTTTCTTCGGTCTTTACATCCTTCAGTCTTCTACTTCAGTTTGTCTTCAGTGTAAGAAGTTGGAGAGGAATCTTAGGGATTCAGTGAGTTATTGTCATCACTCACTGAATCCATCATCTTCTTCTTGACTCAGTCTTCACCCTTTAAGTTCCGCCTTACTGAGTGGAGAGACTTCTTCTTTGCCTCTTACTGAGTATCCTGAAGACAACTCACTGAGAGACTATGCACTCAGTGACCTGTTTGTGTTAACGGATTAAACACTTGGGCTATTTTCTATTCAAATCCTAGATTAAGGGGTTTGGGTATTTATTGAACCCAACAGTCTCCCCCTATTTGGATATACAAATAGCCTAAGTGGTTGATCAGTGTAAGTGAGCAAGAGGCTTCTTCTTACACTGAATGTACTAATGAATACAATAAGGAACACTGAGTAAATGAATAAAACATACATCGTTTATTGATCAGATTACATAGTTCCTATCACTAATACAAAAGATAAAACAAAATGATGTCAATCCAGATGGATTCCCAATGCTTCAAGCTTGACCTTTTTGGTGATGAGTGTTTCTCTGTCAGGATGGTCTCTTATCTTGGCATTCAGGTCTTGGCAGAACCTGATGTTTGCTGGGGTTTGAATTTGAGAGGCCATTGGTATGTAGCTCAGCATTGCAGCCACACCAGCCTGATCAATATCACTCCATCTTTGAAAAGCAGGGTTTCCATAGACATCAATGTGGAATAGCCCTCTTTCAGGCTTCTCAATCACTAGACAGTTCACAAATTTAACCCCTTCAGGCAGCTCCCTGTTACACTCTAGTCCAGGCACTTTAATCTCAGGTTGGAACTCAACTCTCTTTCTTTTGCCAGTGGATGATTGTGGTTGAGATCCTTGAGGTGCAGTTAAGGCGGCCTGAATTCCCAGTTGGGCTGGACACTCTCTCAGTCTTTCATATCTTTTACTGAGCATTTTCATCAGGTCCTTAACCACCGCATTCTTCTTCTTTTCAATGATTGGACCAAGCTCATCAAGTTCAGTGATCCCAAAGTCAGTGAATTTGAGGGGATCATGGACCTCGAAGTGTCTTTTATCAACCCCTCTATAGACGTTCATGGCCAGTGGTTTGGTATTGGGGATGATTCTGACATCTGTGATTTTTTCAGGAAGCCTTCGGCTTGTCATTGTCCAGTTGTACTCCTCAATTCTGCTTTGCCTGAGAGCTTCAGTTTTCTTCTTCTTTTCTTCCAGCTGCTTTTTCATTGCAGCCATCTGAGCCGCCTGAGCCTCCTTGAACTTTTGCCCTGCCTGACCCTTTTGAAGTTTGCTTGGATCTAATCCCATGTTCTCAGCTTCTTCGGCGACAACCTTTTCCAGTGCTTTTCTGTTCCTTTTCTCTTCCTCAACTTGTTTGAACCTTTTTTCTTCTTTAGCAAGGTGTTTACTCAGCTGTTCTTGTGTGAGCAGGTATTCAGTGTCGCCGATTTTATAGGGAATCTTCTCAGGCTCAGAAGTTGCCATCTTGCCTTTTCCTTTGTCCTGGCCTGAGGAAGATGAAGTTGCTACCAGGGGTGGTGGTGTTGTTGATGTTGTTGGTGGGATTGATGAGATCGGTGTTGCTGAGACTGGTGGGGATGATGAGATTTGAGCCACTGATGCTGTTGGTGTTGGCTCCCCCTCAGTGTGAGAAGGAGTTTCTTCAGCAATATTCTCCCCCTCAACTGTTGCCGGAGCCTCAGTGAGGGCAAGAGTTGGAGTGGGTGCTGAAGGGGGCTGAGCAGCTTGACCCTTGAAGGCCTGATAAATTTCTGAGATCATAGCCTTGATGTCTGAAGTGTCAGATTGAATACCAGTGACTTTAGTTTCCAAATTAGCCTGAGAAACCTCCAGGGCTGTCATTCTGGGCCCAAGATTCCAGGCCAGAGATGAGGATGCCTGAGCCAAAGTAGTCACCTGCGTATTTATAGAGTCCAATGTAGCTTGAAGAGACTGGACTGAGGATGGAAGACCCTGAACATTTGCAGACTTGAGCATATTGAGCAGTTCAGTGAGGTTTGAGGATTGTTTCAAGTGCTCCTCAGTAGCCTCCAGCACTTTAGAGTTGAGTGCTGGGTCTTCTTTGACAAACTCCCTGATTTCATCTATCGTGGTACCTACACCCTGAAGATGCCTGGGGAATTTAGCCATGTTTTCATCCAGTCGGTGAATGTTGTCATACATCAGATCCCTATGCTCATGAACATTTTCATCAAAGCCATGTACCTCAGCCTTTAGATCAGCATAACTTGCAGCAGCCTCAGTGTGTTGCTCCCACAATGTGTCAGTGACCCCAGAATATAACCTTCTTGAAGCTTTGGTGATCCACTGAACTAGCTGTCTTTCAGTGAGTGGGAGAACATTATCAAATCTTTCAAATTCATCAGTGGATGAAGAGGAGTCATTATTGTCAGGCTTGACTGGTGATCCAGTATGCTCCTGTGGATCAGGCTGAGGCTCTTGTTCAGCTTGAACCTCAGCGTCCATATCTTCTCCAGCTGATAAGATTCCATCATCAGTCTCAGCAAGCTCATCTTCAGAGAATAATATCCCAGTGACATCAGCAACAGTTAACCAGGGGTTGGTGTTGGGTTCCATATCAGCGGGTGGTATGTTTCCCTCTGAGTCTTTGTCCCCCGTGGACCCCTCGGACACTGGTGGGCGTTTCCGAGTGTCTTTGCTGGAGTCAGGATTGGTTGTGGGTTCCGTATCGGCGGGTTGTTCATTTCCCTCCGAGTCTTTGTCCCCCAGTGACCCCTGAGACACTGGTGGGCGTTTCCCAGTGCCTTTATCAGAGTCAGTGATAGTTGTATCCCTATCAGCGGGTTGTTTGATTCCCTCTGAGTCTTTGGGAGAGATCAGTGTGCCCTCAGACAAAGGCTTGGATTTGCTAATGTCATCACTGAGCGTAGTGGAAGGCGCTCCCCTACCAGCGGGTTGTTTGTTTCCCTCTGGATCTTGGGGAGTAGTAGGTGTGACCAAGGGCACTGACTGTGATTTATCAGTGTCCTTCGTTGTCACTGGGGTGGTTGTTGCCTGGTCAGTGGGTGTCTTTTTGGTCTCGGGCTTTTTGTGCCTCTTGGGCTGTGCTCCTGAAGCCTCAGGGCCTTGAGACTTTGGTTTAGTCTTAGTCCCAGTCTGAGACTTCCCTTTTTTCTTTTTAGAAGCAGGGTTTGGAGACACTGATCCACTTTGATTGTTTACAGCAATCATGTGGGCCGTCAATTCAATGGGAGTGACAAGGGATGGGTCCTTTTGAAAATTTGATGGGTTCAGGATGCCAGGTAAATTTCCAAATTTTTCATCCTGAGTATAGTTTGAACCCAGTAACGATTGCAAAGCACATGAGACAAACCTAGGATACGAAACGTACTTCGTCCTAGTTTTGCTCTGTAGCTTCGTTACAAGATCACTGTAAATGATCTCTCCTATGTCGACAGTGACCCCATTCATCAAGCAGTATGCCATCATCAACTGAATAGAGTTAACTTGTTCAGTGGATGAGTGGTTCCCGCCGAGGACCTGAATCACAAAAGTGAAGAGGATCCTCCAAGCCACGGGGAATGAAGTTTTAGTGACTGGGGTCTTGTCCAAAAAAGTAGGATCTAAAATGATTTGTTTTAACCCATCCTTCACTGTGGAGGGTTCAGGATGGGCGACATAAGCACCTTTGTTATAATCTAACCCTGTTGATGTGCAAAACGTTTTGTAATCCAGGGTGTGTTGTTTTCCCCCATTTAGACTGAACCTGATGAGATACTCCCTGAGAGGTCTAAGGCTATTCTCATCAGTAGAAGGTGTCTGGTCAAAGGCTCTAGCTGTAGCCCAAAACTCCCTGAGGTAGTTTGGGTATACTACTGAGGGACATTTTACAAAGGCCGTTTTGAGTGGGCAGTTGAATAAAAATTTTATAATGTCTTTATAGGTTGGGACATTTTCAGGATATTCAAAATTTCCTATGACATTATTTGTTTTAAATTCAACGTTAGTAAGATCCCCTACCCACTGAGAATCAAACTGGAGAGATTGTGTTCTAGCCATTTCCATATGAAATATTTTAGGGTTTTGAAAATTTTTGACTAGAATAATCAAAGTTGTTTTTTGATCTCTCAAGTTTGTGATGAAAAACTTTTTGTAAATGTTTACAAGAAGGGTTTTCCAAAAGAGGTTTTAAGAGTTTTTGAGCACACACAAATGTTTTTGAATTTTAGAAATGATTTTGATAGAGTTTTATTGCAGAAAAGATTTGTGTGTGTTTGTTTGTGTTGGAAGAGGGTATTTATAGAGTGATAAGAGGGGTGTTTTGTGCACAAATGGGAATATTAAGAGTCGGTTTTTGAAAGACGTTTGAATTTCCACATTTAATGCTACCACTCCATTACCCGCAGTAAAATCCCGTTTTTCAAGGGAACAGTTGCAGTGCACAGTAAAAGTGCACTTTTGCAGAGATAAAATATCAATTTGATATTTTTTGTGAGAGGCATTAAATGCCAAGTGGGATGACAGTAAGACAAAGAGACATATATTCCTTTATTAAATTGGCATAGTTACCAACCTAGGACATTTAAGTAACTGATACTTAGATCATTTAGTTACTCATTCAATGCTCTTTGTCAAGTGTCAGGGACCCTGAATGAGTCTTACTTATTCAGTGAGATGTTGGTTTTGGATGTTCAGGGAGGATGGACCATTTCAGAGAACTTACTGAGATTGGTTTTCAGATACTTGACTTTCAATGTCAAGCATTCCCAATTCAGCTTTCAGTCTCCTGAAGGTAGGTTCATCCAAAGGTTTGGTGAAGATATCAGCCAGTTGATATTCAGTAGGGATGAAATGAAGTTATATGTCTCCTTTCATTATGTGATCCTTGATGAAGTGATATCTGATATCAATGTGTTTGGTTCTTTGGTGGAGGACAGGGTTGTTGGAGATTGCAATAGCACTAGTGTTATCACAGAAGATGGGCACCATTTTGCAATGGATGTCATAGTCACTGAGTTGACTTTTCATCCATAATACATTGGCACAGCATCCTGCTGCAGCTACATATTCATCTTCAGCTGAGGACATAGCCACTGATTGTTGCTTCTTTGCACTCCAACAAACAAGTTTTCCTCCTAGAAATTGACAGGACCCTGAGGTACTTTTTCTGTCCATGTTGCAGCCAGCATAATCAGAATCAGAGTAACCCTTGAGATCAAACCCTGAGCATTTTGGATAATAGAGTCCAAGGTTTGGGGTTCCTTTCAGGTACCTGAGTATTCTTTTGGCTGTCGTGAGGTGAGATTCTTTGGGATTGGACTGATATCTTGCTATTAAACAGACTGAAAATTGTATGTCTTGTCTAGTAGCGGTTAGATACATCAGTGAGCCAACAATCCCTCTGAAATGAGTTTGATTGACTGATTTGCCAGTGAGATCAGGTCCAAGGTTGTTAGGTGGGACCATTGGTGTCTTCACTGAGGCACAGTCAGATATCTCATATTTCTTCAAGAGATTTATGGTGTATTTCTCTTGACTGATGGATATTCCTTTATCAGTTTGCCTGATTTGTAGTCCAAGAAAGTATGTGAGTTCTCCCATCATGCTCATCTCAAACTTCTTTGTCATCAGTTTTTCAAACTGTTTGCAAAGTTTGTAGTTTGTTGAGCCAAAGATGATATCATCAACATACACTTGGACTAGAATCACATCCTGTTGAGTTCTATAGACAAACAGTGTGTTGTCTATCTTTCCTCTGACAAACTTGTTTTGTATCAGGAAGGCTGAGAGAGTCTCATACCATGCTCTGGGAGCTTGTTTAAGTCCATAAAGGGCTTTGTCAAGCTTGCAGACATAGTCAGGGAATTCACTACTCTCAAAGCCAGGAGGTTGCTGAACATACACATCTTCCTTGAGATCACCATTTAAGAATGCACTTTTAACATCCATTTGGTAGACACTGAAGTTCATGTATGTTGCATATGCAAGGAAGATCCTGATGGCTTCCATTCTTGCAACAGGAGCAAATGTCTCATCATAGTCAATGCCTTCTTGTTGACTATAACCTTTGGCTACAAGTCTGGCTTTGTTTTTAATGACAGTGTCGTTTTCATCAGTTTTGTTTCTGAAAACCCACTTCATTCCAATGACTACTACATCCTGAGGACATTTGATCAAGGTCATGACCTTGTTTTTATCAAACTGTTGCAGTTCTTCTTGCATAGCCTAAACCCAGCTTGGGTATTTTAGAGCCTCAGTGACACTTTTGGGTTCTATTTCTGATAGGTAATCAGCATATAGACATTCATTGGCTGAGGCTGCAGTTAGACTAGTAGCCATGCTTCTAGTGAGCATGCCCTCAGTGGGTTCACCAATGATGTTTACAAGCTCAATATCCTGAGTTCTTGTCCACTTACTTTGTGGTCTGGGATCTGAGCTTGATGATGTCACTGGGTGATCAGATGTGAGTTCAGGTGCAAGAGTCACAGAATCATTTAGAACATCTGTAGAGATGTCTTGTTCAGGGTGAGATTCATGAGATACAGGTTCCTGATCATTTGAATCAGTGTTTCCTATCCCATCAGGGACTGACTGATTATCAATGAGCTCACTGATGGTTGGTTGGGGTAGGTTATGAGGTAAGACATAATATGAGATGTCAGCATCAGCTTGATATGAGGAATTGAATTCAGTGTTGTACTCATCAGAAGGATATCTTGATGAGTTATCAATTCCTATTTCCTCCACTGAGGTGTTGGTGAACCTGATGCTTTCAGTACTTTCATCAAAGGTGACATGAAAGGTTTCCTCAACTTGTTGTCTCCTTGTATTAAAAACCCTGCAGGCTTTGGAGATCAGTGAATAGCCTAAGAAGTATCCATCATCAGCTTTTGCATCAAATTTGCCTAGATGATCCTTGTGGTTATGAATGAACACAGGACATCCAAATACATGAAAATAGCTGATGTCAGGAAGTCTACCTTTGAAGATCTCATAAGGGGTTTTATTATGTCTTTTGACAATGATTGACCTGTTTTGAGTGTAACAGGCAGTTTTGACTGCTTCAGTCTAGAAATGCTTTGAGAGGGCTGATCCATTTAACATGGTTCTAGCAGCCTCAATGAGAGTTCTGTTTTTCCTTTCAGCAACCTCATTTTGTTCAGGGGTATATGGAGACGAGAAATTTTGAGGAATTCCTTTTTCATCACAGAAACTCTCAAGCTCTTGATTTCTAAACTCAGTACCATTGTCAGTTCTGATTTGTTTAACAGTAATGTCATTCTGGTTTTCAATCTTCCTGATGAATGACATTATTGTATCAGCTGCCTGACTCTTTTTGGAAAGAAAGTATACCCAAGTGTATCTTGAGAACTCATCAACAATGACAAGTGTATACTTCTCATGCTGGATTGATCTGGGACTGACAGGTCCAAAGAGATCCATGTGCAGGAGGTGAAGGCAACTTTTGATGGAGAAATTTTGTTTGGTTTTGAATGATGCTCTGTGGTGTTTACCCTTTTCACAGGCAGAGCATGGTTTGTCTTTTGCAAAAACTAGTGATGGTAAGCCAAGGACCTTGTTTTGTTTTGCCAAGTTGTTGAGGTTTTTGAAGTTTAAGTGTGAAAGTCTCTTATGCCACAGCCAATTGATAGTTTCAGTGGCTTTAGCAAAGAGACACGTTCCATCTTGGGAGAGTGTTGACATGTCAAGCACATAAACATCATCTCTCCTAGGAGCTATCAACACAACTTCTTTGTTGGCATTAAAAATGGTACCTTGTTTATCATTGAATTGTACAATGTATTTAGCATCACATAGTTGACTGACACTGATGAGATTGTATTTGAGACCGTTGACATAGGCTATTCTAGAGAAAACTATTCCATTGCAGTTTACTGAACCATAACCTTCAATGGGACATGATGAGTTATCACCAAATACTACCTTGGGCCCTGGTTCCTTTACATACTTGTGCAGATATTCCTTCACACCAGTCATGCTTCTTGAGCATCCACTGTCTAGATGCCAAATAGGCTCCCTGGCATGTCTCTGCACAAGTAGTAAACTGAATTAGTTTCTCTTCGTGACCCAATTACTAGTGGGCTTGGATCTCAAGGTCTCTTTGAAATTTGCAATCGACTCATGGTCAGTAGTTGTGTGCATGGTGCTACCACAGGTTTTGCATTTAGAGGCTGAGGATGACTCAGTGACTCTGGGTTGTTTGGAATTTCTCCTTGCATGAATGACACTGTCATGTTGGGATGTCTCATGAGCTAGATTACCGCATATATCACAGCATGTATTCATGAGACAATCATCCTGATGATGATCATTAAACCCACAGTGAGGGCACAGAGGAAAAGGTTTTGCTCTATTCTTTGGAGCAGTTTTGGAGGATGAAGCATACTGATGACCAACTTTGGTATAGTTTGCTTGACTGACATACTGTAGATGATCTGCAATCCTGTGATCATCCTTTTTGCAGATCATGCAAAAAAGGATTCTATAGCATTTGTCAGTGGTATGGCTAGTGTAATGACACAGCTCACACTTTTGTTTGTTTTTGGAGGTTGACTTAGACTTTGAGGAACTGAAGGAAGCTGACTTTGTCTCCTTGATTGGTTCAAGGACCTTTTCAATGGATTCCATTTTTTCAGTAAGCTTCCTCACAAGTTCAGTCAGTTGTTGGATTTGGTCAGCTTCAGTGGGGACAGAGGATGTTGAAGTCTCAGTAGGAGTAGACTCTTGTTGGATTAGTTTTGCTTGTCTTTGTAGGATGGTTCTACCAAGTCCAGACCTTTCTTTTGGTGAATGAGGATTGAATTGTAGTGGAGTAAGCTCAGAGCTTGGAGCAGCACCCTGAAGAGGTTTCAGTGGTGGAAGCGGTGCTTGAGATTCTGCTTCAGACTCAGAGATATGTTCAGTACTACTGGGCACATCAGGAAGTCCAAGCATGCTCTTTAGAGCTTGACATTCAGGCTCTAGAATCCTTCCAGAATCGAAATTTGGAAGCTTACTCTCAGGATTAACTCGTTCAATCCAATCACTGGAATTGGGATCAGCCAACATATTTGTAATCATGCCACCAGACACAAATGGATTAGGATACTGGTCTTTGTTGAGAGAGTCAGGGAGATGATCTTCACCTATGACTCTCTTCTTGCTACTGGGGGCTCCCACAGCATCAAAGACCCTGGGATTCTTAGCAGTCCAACTATTAAGAATATCATTTGCCTTTTTAAGTTCATCTTGAAGATTCTGATTTCTTTTAACTAGTTCAGTGTTTTGAATTTGCAAAGTGACAGCCTCAAGCTTAGCTTGTTTTAAAATAAGCAATTCATCCCTACACTTATTCAATTCAAAACTTAACTTGTTGTACTTAGAAAAAAGATTCAGTCTTTGCTCTTCTACAAACTTAAGGTCAACATTTAGATAATTCATATAAGACTGCCAATCAGAGTCATCATCCATAGAAAGTAAAGTGTTTACCTTCTTCATTGTGATGTTGACCCATTCCCCGTTCCTAGCATGATTCTTCCCAACAGCTAGCTTGTCTTCTTCTGAGAGAGCCATTAGAGCACTGACATGTACCATTTCATCATCTGATGAGATTGGCTCTTCATCCCAGTCAAAGGTTTCAGCAACGAGGCCTTTGTTCTTACCCTGCACAAATTGAACATTTTTTGTTGTTTCTGAGGGACTGGCCTTAAGCAATGCAAGCTTAGCTTTTGCTTTCTTATACTTAGCTTCATAATCAATGGTTTTGTTAAGATCAGATTTGTTTTGAACATTTTGATGAGACTGATAGATTTTTGGTTGAAATTTGCTAAAGCCTGAAGACTGATTAGATCCTGATGGTTTGTAAGAGGGTTCAGAAGTTGTTTTTGAAAAACAGTCTTTTGCAAAATGGCCTCTTTTATGACACTTATAGCATTCAGTGTCTTCAGTTGCTTTAGCAGTTGAAAAACCTTTGTTTCTTTTTATAAACCTTCGAGAGTTAGCAAGGAGTGCCCTTTCCTGAAATTCAGCATTCAGGTCATTTAGGTACTCCTCACTTGATCTCTCATCAGGCTCATCATCTGAGTTTTCTTGGAAATCTTGAACTACATTGTTAGAAAAGAAAGCAGTTGATATTGGTGATGAGGTGGTGGTCAGGGACTTCTTGACTTCCTGAGACTTCTTTAAGTCAGGGTATCATCTGTTGATGAGGTTTTCCTCATAGACAAATTTCCCATAAATTTCAGGAAGCTCAAGATTTTGGATATGATTAGCATTTCTAAGTCCCTGAGAGAAATTCAACCACTTCTCAGGGAGACTGTTTACAAAACCAACATTGATTTCATGTTTGGACAACTTAACACCATCATTTGAAAGTTCATTTAAAAGAGTTTTGTATCTGGTGTAAGTTTGAGAGAGAGTTTCTGAGTCCTTAGCCCTGAAGGTGTTATACTCAAGTTTCAGGTCCATTATCCTGTTTTCCTTGGTATCAGATGGTCCTTCATGACTATGAACTAGGTCATCCCAGGTTTGCTTAGCAGTACTACAGCTTATAACATACTCCATAATATCGTCAGGAAGACAAGATATTATGATACTTTTGAGTCTTTGGTCCTGGTTGACCACTCTCCTTTCATCCTGGGTCCACTGAGCTTCAGGTTTGGGCAACCCTTCAGCAGTCTTTGGGACAAATGGACCTTCATTTATACACTTGATATAATAAGGTTCCATCCCAATCAAATAGCAAAGCATTCGCTTTTTCCATTTGTTGAATTTGCCAACTTCAAGTCTAGGGGCAACAGCTGAATAAGCTCCACCCTTTTTATCGACTAGTTGGGGTACATCAATTTCAGCCATTTAGGATCCTAATTTAAAAACTTTTAGAGCGGCCTAAAAACGAGTTTTATAATTAGCCTTTCTCTGATACCACTTGTTTTTCCCCGTTCACTATCGTTTAAAACAGCTTAAGTTTATAAAACAAATTAATAGTGAACTATGACTGAAATTAACATAAGAAAAGCACACTAAGTAATTTTCAACATCATATTCTTATTAGAAATAAATCCACAAAGAATACGTTACCCAAGTACTTGCGGAATAGTACTTGGGATTGAAATGACAAAGTTGGGTGACTCCTCTCTAAGCTCAGGCTAAGTCTGAGCACAACTCTTAGAGCTCACTGAGCTATCTCAGGAACTAAGTTGTATTTGGAGGAGTGAAAAGATGGCTTGCGTGTGTGTGTGTTTTTACAATTCACAAGCTTAACCTTTTCACTCCATCTCTTATGCTATTTATACATGTATGATATTTGACTCTTTTCTAAGTGACAAACTGACATCATGCAGAAGACAAAATACTGATGTATTTTGTCTCTGTTTACAAAGACTATTCTAGGTAAGAGACAAGACTACTTTCCTAAGTTCAGTGATGACACTGAGCCTGATCTTTTGTCATTCAGGGAAAGTTGACTTTGGTTGATAAGGACTTCGTCTTATCTGATTCAACCTTTCCCGCCTTGTCCCGCTCTTTCTTCAGTCTTTACATCCTTCAGTCTTCTACTTCAGTTTGTCTTCAGTGTAAGAAGTTGGAGAGGAATCTTAGGGATTCAGTGAGTTATTGTCATCACTCACTGAATCCATCATCTTCTTCTTAACTCAGTCTTCACCCTTTAAGTTCCGCCTTACTGAGTGGAGAGACTTCTTCTTTGCCTCTTACTGAGTATCCTGAAGACGACTCACTGAGAGACTATGCACTCAGTGACCTGTTTGTGTTAACGGATTAAACACTTGGGCTATTTTCTATTCAAATCCTAGATTAAGGGGTTTGGGTATTTACTGAACCCAACATATTCTTTTATTTATAATGGGCGCCAACAAACGAATCTACATGTGCATGATCTATCCTTTATTTGCAGAAACACATGTCATATAATAATATATTCATTAGCAACTAAAGGGAATCATTAATTTTCGGAAAGTAACAACCAGATTGCATTGCTTTATTACTTCTCACATAATTAATTCATTAAAAGGATTGTAGTTTATCGGTAATCATAACAAACCAGTATCACTTCCATAATTAATTTACGGATTGAGATCTTCTCATGTTCTATTTGAACATGAGAAGTAATGTTAGTTATTTTTTTCTTCATAATGATTAATTTATTAAATAATAGTCCCACAATGACTAATTTATTTATTTTTCTTCACTCACATAAACTTCAACATTACCTCTCATGTTCAAATGGAACATGAGATGATCTCATCCTTAATTTACTTGTGTCCCTTTTAAACGCACAGTGGGTTATAGACGATGTTACATAATCAAAATTATACCATGAGATTTTTTTAACCACTCTGATGCCACATGTTAGATTAATTAAACATATAATGGATCAATCTCATGTAATTATATCATGACAAAAACATGAAAGAAAACTTACTTGATGGTAGAACTGGCGGATTAGATGATGAAGCCATAGTGTTAGGGTTCGTCGATTCCGGTAGTGATGTCAATAATCCGATGGAGGGATTTCTCTCAAGTTATTGGTGTTTTGATTGAGAGGATACTGAATTGACAAGATACAGGAAAAGACCACAAACCCAGAATATATTGTTATGACAGTTATTTCCATCAAATAACTGTCAAATGTTAGTTATGGTAGATAATGTCACAAAGGCATAGTTAAGGGTATAAATGGTCAAAGGTCATATTAAAAGGGTTATTCCAACACTAGATTCCAAAGTGAATATAACCAAATCAAAAAATTTAGATGCCAACTAAAATTAATCTATACTACTTATAATAGAGGAAGACACTTCCCTCTTATTAATTTTTTAAGACTCCCTAAAATAGATTTTTAAGCAAATACAAGTAAAAAAAATCATTTACAAGGTTTTAAAGCACAACTAAAACTAAAAAACACTATTTAACACATACTTTTAATACACAATTTAATTTACCCCTTTACTAAAATATACAACTACCTAAGCACGATGTACAAATAAATTTAGTACTTTTGCTTCCACAACACGTAGAAGCCCAAAACATAAATGTGAGAAAACGTTTGCTTCCACTCAGAGTTTCAGCCTCGAAAAGGAAAATAAAATGGGATCCCAGATTTATTTTCAACTTATTTATAAATCTTTAAAGATTTTATAAGTCAAAAACTAAACTCATCATAGATCTTAAAAGTCTCAAACCACAAAACAAATAACACACACCTACCGTAGACCTTGTTAACAAGATCTTGAAGCCAAAATCTTTAAAAGTTCTTCGTGGGTTTCATTATACGAACTGAAATATAAAGGGTTTGGTTAGTAATATCATGAAGGTAGGAGGTCAAAGTGGTTTGTGAGTGTGCATATTGTTCGGTTTGTGGGATTCAGTTTGAGAAGAAAAAAATAAGATTGCTTGTGTGCTTCGAGTATGAAAAGGATCGAGTTTTGTGTTTTGGATGTGATAAGTGGTAGAAGAATGAATGATTTGTGTTTGTGAGGTACGGTTACAGAAGAGAAAGAAAGAAAAGTGGGAGGCGTGTTATTTCTTGAGAATGCTTTAGGGTTTAAATTGATATAAGTGGCTTTACCAAAAAAAATTAGGTATGCATTATTTGGATCTAAGTTTGGGCCTTATCTGAAAACTTTCTATAAAAAATGTCTTGTTGTGACTTAATTTGGTGGTAGGCCAAAATTTTGTTAAATGGGTATGATATGCTTGGGATGAATTATTTAGCTAATGTTAAATTTGGCTAAATTTTGGTATTATATTAGATAATGGTTATATCTAAGCTCCGTAATGACAAAGTGACTAATTTATGAGGTTATATTTTATTGACGAGTTAGGGATAAACCATTATTAAGGTTCACTAAACCTAAAAAAAAAAAACTCTCACAATCCGTAAATTTTTTGTCACGAGAAATGTATAATCCAAAAAGATTATCAGCTATAAAACTTAGTTACAGGGTACTTGACGCCGCAACGCATAAATACCCTGCTAGTATACATAAAACAAAGACAATCATTTAAAACCTTAAATTTATTTGACAAAACCTTAATCACTGGAAGAGGTGACGCAATATATAAAAACTAATGAGGTACTCGGTAACAACTTTTCTTTTTCAAATACCATTACGTGTATACATAATAACATATTAACTAATGAGGTATTCGAATTAATATGTCAATCAACTGAGCAAGTAATCACTAAAATAATAAAATAAAAATAAACCCATGCTAATATGTTAATCTAAGATACGTACCTCTTTAGATCTATTCCCTAACACAACAAACTAAAAACCTAATGATTTTCTCAACTATCTCAGTGGTCTTATTTTACTTGTTCTTTCTCACGAAACAATCGTGCTGATAACGTATTGTAAATACGGTATGAATAACAAGAACAAAAGCCAAATCCGTTAGGTGGGATTTTTTGGACGATATTCTAATAAAATTTGGGTTTGGAAATAAATGGCGTAAGTGGATTCAAAGTTGTCTTAGATCTTCGAGAGGTCCGATTATTTTAAATGGGAGTCCCACGGAGGAGTTTCAATTTCACAAGGGTCTCAAACAAGGTGATCATCTCTCTCCGTTTCTTTTTATTTTAGTCATGGAAAGCTTGCATTTATCATTCCAACGTGTGGAGGAAGCAGGTTTGTTTAACGGTATTAAGTTAGATAATTCGGTTTCTATATCTCATCTTTTCTACGCTGATGATGCGGTGTTTGTTGGACAATGGAGTGAGAAAAATATTAATACCCTTGTACATGTTCTTGAGTGTTATTTTCGGGCTTCGCTTGAGAATCAACATGAGCAAAAGTAAATTAATGGGTCTTCATGTGGACAATGATAAGATCAAAGGGGCCGCTTCAAAGCTTGGGTGTCTTACTTTCAAACCTCCTTTTACATACCTTGGTTCGACTGTGGGGGGTTCTATGTCACGTATTCAGGCTTGGGATGATGTGGTGGATCGTGTTAGCTCGCGATTGTCTAAATGGAAGATGAAAATGTTGTCGATTGGGGGAAGACTTACCTTGCTTAAATCGGTATTGGGATCGACGCCTATTTTCCATATGTCTATATATAAAGCTTCCTTAGGTGTTCTTCGAAAACTTGAATCAATAAGAAGTCACTTCTTTAATGGTTGTGCTCCAAATTGTAACAAAGCCTCATGGGTTAACTGGAAGAATACCTTAGCTTCCAAAGAGAAAGGTTGGCTCGGAATCACTAGTCTTTATGCTTTAAATAGGGGCTTGATGTTCAAATGGTTTTGGAGGTTTTATACGCAAGACTCATCTTTATGGTCTAGGGTCATCAAGGCTCTATATGGGGAATCTGGAAGCGTGGACGGTAATGTGAATTCTGGTCCCAAGTCTTGCTGGATGAATATTGTTAAGGAGGTTAACTCCTTTACCTCCTTGGTTGGCAAAGGTATTGATCTCCGTAATCCTATTTGTTTTAAGCAGGGGAATTGTGAGAAGGCTCGGTTTGACGGTGTGCCCCTTAAAACGCGTTTTCCGCGTTTGTATGCCCTGGAGTTGTGCAAAGATATCACGGTTGCGTCTAAGGTCAGTCATCACAGTTTAATTTCCTCGTTTCGTAGAAAGCCAAGAGGGGGGGTGGAACAAGAACAATTCGAGGAGCTTTGGAAGCTGGTAAATGATATTCGTTTAGCTCCTATGGGGGACCGGTGGACTTGGAATCTCTCTAGTTCAGGAGAGTTCTCCGTGTCATCGGTAAGACGTTTGATAGACGATAAAACTCTTCCAGATGATGTTCAAATAACCAGGTTGGTGCGATTTGTGCCTATTAAGGTTAATGTGATTGCTTGGAAGGTTAAATCTAATTCGCTGCCTACTAGATTTAACATTTCGCGTAGAGGTATTCCCCTTGATTCTATTAAGTGTGGCATTTGTGATATGGGAGCAGAGACGGTCAGCCACTTGTTTTTCTCCTGTGCTTTGGTTCGTCAATTAGTCAGTTTGATTGTTCGTTAGTGGAACGTTCCTTATGTGGGGGTCGAGTCATATGTGGACTGGGTGTTGTGGATGGACAATTTACGCCTTCCGAATAAGAATAAACTGATGTTAGAGGGAGTGTTCTACGTTCTGTGGTGGTATGTGTGGACGTTCCGTAACAAGATGATCTTTGATATTAAGAGTCCGAGGAAGGAGACTTTGTTTGACGATATTGTGTCTAAGTCTTATTTTTGGGTTCGTCATAGATGTAAAGCCTCGTTTAATATGAACGATTGACTTAAAAATCCTAGTAACATTCATATGTAATTTGCTAGTTTCTTGCTAGTGTTTCTCCAATAAAATTGCCGTTCAAAAAAAAAATGGTGATCCAAAATGTTACAAACCTAATAAGATATGATAAATAGACATCACCCATAAACCTATAGAGATAAGATCAAATGAGAAATATAATTAAGATGAGAAGAATGAGAAAAAACAACAACCTCAAATATTAGATGCATTAATAAAAATAAATGCATCTCTTTATTATTATTTTTTTCTTATTTAAAATATGGGGTTGCAATTCTTTCTCATTTTTTTCATTCAAATAATTCTTCTCACTAGATCCATACTCTAAACCTATATATATAATATAATTTATTTACTTATTTTTTCGTATTTCAATATTTTTGGTGCCAACCCATACAACACCACAACGCGAACTATCAAAGACTTTCTAGACTTAGAAAGAACATCAACAAGTAGCAATTTTATTAAAAAAAAAAAATTCTTTTTTTTTTTTTTTTTTTTTTTTTTCCTCTTGCTTTAAAACTCGAGTGACTCTTTGAATTATCTAATTCATCAAGGATTTCATGTATTCTAAGACACACGTCGTCAAAATACTACTAATATAGTAATATCCAAATGGTATACACGTGATTAAAAAGTACTCATTATGTCCTAAATTATATGTTCATCTTTATGTTTTAGTTTGTCTTAAAAAAATGTGTATTTTCAAAATTTAATCAATCAAAATAGTTTTCATAAGTTAATAGGAAATTTTAAAATGCACAAAATAATAATTTAACTTTTTCAAACTGAGTATTATTTGAAAGCAAAAATATTTATGCTACACATAATCTCTACTACATATAAATCCAAAACGTTAAAAAATTTATAAAATGAGTAATGTTTAATCTTCAAAACACCCTTTTAAATCTTAAATTATACCTAAAAATTCAAACAATTTGTCTTAATAAAAAGGTTGACCGGGCAATGTTTACATTCACACCCAAATTTAAGTGCATGACAACTTTTTTTAAATGTAATTTAGAAAAGAAAAAAAAAATAATTTTTTGATTTAATCCCAACATTAATAAATTCAAAAAATTCATTTACAAACTCTGATATATTAGACATCATATTAAAACTTATTTTGTATTATTGTGTTAATTCATAGTTGTTAGTTTCATGATTGATGAAAATGAATAACCACAATATCACAACTGTAACTATTTGTCGCTATAAAGTCCCGTTGTTATGTACAGATACTCGTCTAGTGATATAGAGAGTTAGACTCATATTGAAATTTAAGTAAGAAAAATAATTTCTTTCATTAGTTTATCATTTTTCGATAATTTATTTATGTTGTGCATTATTTTTTTGGGCAAATGATTGAAAAAAGTATCATACCTGTCACCATTTATTTTTGTGGGTAGCAAAGTAAATTTTTTGTTTTTGTGGGTACTTTTATTTCAAATTCATCATTTTTAGGGTATTTTGCGAAATTTTTGAACATTTTTGCCCCTCATAGTTAATATAATTTTTTTTTTCCGAAGGGCAAAAATGTCACATAGTACCCTAAAATGATAAATCTGAAATAAAAATACCCACAAAAACAAAAAAAAAAATTGTTCGTTACCCACAAAAGCAAATAGTGGCAAGTAGGATACTTTTTTCAATCATTTGCCATATTTTTTTGGGTAATTATGTACTTAGAATATTATTTAAACTACGAAACGATTTAAATCTCATTATGCATAATATACCAGTCTTTATGATTCATTATGCATATGTATACTTTTTATTTTAATGAGAGTTATTTTACATACCAAACTTTTCTTACATTTCAAGGGACTTATCTCCATCATTTATCTAAATAGAAATCAATAGCTGAGATTAAAAGCATTTTATTATTTCACCTATTTTTTATAATTTAAATATATCTTAAACCGTTAATCGTTAAGTGAAAATATTTACACCGTCGCGAAGATCATTTAATTATCTTTCTATAGACGGGCACTTTGATATACTTTCGAAAAAAGAAAAAAAAATCAAATTTTTCACGTTTTTTCGTCTTTTTTTACGTTACTTGAAATTTGCATGAAAAAAGTCATATATGATTAAATACTAATTTGAATATCACATGTGATATTAGTGTTAAATCATATATGAAATGTGATATCACATGTGATATGATATGTATATCATATGTGATTTTAGACTAATATCACATGTGATATTACACTAATATCACATGTGATATTACATATCATATATATATAACACTAATATCACATATGATATTCAAATTAGTGTTTAATCATATATGATTTTTAATTCAAATTTCAGTAACGTAAAAAAATGAAAAAACTTGATTAAAAAAAAAATAAAAAAAAAAAAATAAAAAAAAACGATTAAAATACGAAGAAAAATTTTTTTGTCGAAAGTATATCAAAGTGCCTATCTATATAAAGATAATTAAATGCTCGTCGTAATGATATTTTTCTTTTCGCTTAACGATTAACGGTTTAAAAGTTATTAATATTTGAAAAAAGATGATGAAAGTAGGTTTTTTAAATTGTTGATATTAATCTATCCATTAAATCAAATGAAAATGAATTGTGGAGATTAATCCCTTGGTATGTAAATAATTTTTTGTCCTCAAATGATCTTAAATCTTTTATTTTTTTTTTTTAAATATTCATTCTTCATAAGTAAATATCTATACTAGTTATAATGCACGAAGGCATTTCACTCTTAATTTTAAAACATACAAGAAATTAAGCATGGTTTACAGCACTTTAATGCACCAAATTTTCAGAATTACAACAAAGTAAGCATATTGTACAACAAAATAAAGCGTGGTGTCATTTTAAGACAAAAATTCTATAAAACGACATTAATGCTATTAAAAACACCCCTTCACCAAAAGTTACAACCATTTAAGCACAATGTACAATAGCTGCAACCAATTTTCAGATTTACAGCAAAATAAGCATAGTGTACAACAAAATAAGCATCATGTAATTTTCAGGCTTACAAAATTAATGTTATTAAAGTGGTCAATGTTATTAATGACTATAATGACTACTATTTACAAGAAAAGAAACATTGTGTACAACACTTTAATGCACATAATTTTCAGACGTACAAGATAAGAAGCATAATGTACAACAAAACACCACATTAATGATATTTAATGTAGTCAATTATTTAACTGGTCAATAAATACAATTAATACAGTTATTAAAACACCCCTTACATAAGAAATACAAATTATCAATCATATTGTACAACCAAATTAAACACAATTCCTGCATTAAATTTCACTAATACAAATAATAAAGCACATTATACAAATATTCAAGCCCGAACGGGCAATGGGCCAAATGGGCTTGAGCCCGAATGGGCGCGGACCAAACGGGCTCGAGCCCGAACAGACATGGGCCAACGGGTTCGAGCCCGAACGGACACGCGAAATTCTTGATATCCGTAAATTTATTGTTAAAAAGAACATAATAAACTAAAATACATTATTTATCGAAATTTTTTATTTCAGAGTACCCGCCGCTGCAACGCGCGGATACCCTGCTAGTTATACATAAAGAATAAAAAGTTCAATTATATTATACATAATGGGTTTTTCATCGATCAAAATGCATAATGAGACTGGATTATAAATAAATGAAGTATTAATGGCTTTTACCTTAATTTTTTCCCCGAGAACATACACTTACAAAATTATTTTCTGTCAAATTAATACAACAAGGATAGCGACGAAACCGCCGCGTTGCGGCGGGGCATATTCCCATAACATCCATAAATCCAAGTCAATAAACCAAACTGAAATAAGATCTGCATACACAACGATTCACCATAGTTTTCGTACGTGATTTAATCCGATAACAACTCCCTAAACCAATCTGCTCAATGGCTTTAAATTGTACAGCTTCTGGATGAATCTGAAAGTCTTCTTCAACATCAGGATCTGTTCAATTACTTCTGCACATAAGTCTATTGCTTTTCTGATCTGGATTTTTAGCTGATATGGGAAGCAGAGTAACCACAGAAAAATTGTATATAATTAAGGCTCAAACTTTAAGATCATATAAACCAAACCTACCAAAATACATTTCCAATTTAATCAACTTATAAGCTCAAAATCTTTTTCATATTGCCTTCTTAAAAGCAGATTATCCGACACTAAAAACATGGTAAGCCATGTAGGCTTCCAATAATCCACGACCCCCTGATTCAAATTCCAAATTACTCTTCCAAGCAGTATCCCAACTTTAGTTGAGTACACTAAGCAAAATTAACCACCAAAGTTAAAATTTAAAAAATGTAGTCACAAATTAATAGATTATACATAGCTGTTCAAAGCAAACGACAAATTAGTAGGATGATTTATATAAGGGAGAGTGGGAGAGTAATTTACCGTCATTGTCCATTACAAATTACGGCTTAAAGAATGAATGTATGCTTTTAAACTAATTTATACACCACGTTAACATATTATCCACAAACGTAACTGAGATTGTTGGTCTATGTTCAGCAAAAACAATTACAAAAAGGCATAGAGCTTAAATGAAATTGAAATAAAAGTCAAGAAAATTATACCTAAGTTAGCAAAACATTTTCAGTCTCAATCAACATCGACCCCGAAAGTCCGAAGCCATAACCTCCTCATCACTCCCTTCCTTCCTTCTTCTCCCCATACTACTCCTAACTTTCGCCTTCCGTATTTTGCCCTTCCTCCTTCACGCTACTGCCACGGATCGCGTTCGCTTATTTGCCCCTATAAAATCCATGAACATTTCAAAATAAGATTGGTCAAACACCTGTTAGATCATAACTTATTTGCTGATATACGACCAGCATAATCGCAAAAGATTTGAATGTTAGCCTTTTAAGCTTCATGTCACAATGGTTAGTTGGTGCAAGTGTCGTGGGAATCCTTCAGCCTGGTTGAAAAAAAAACCGTGCTCATAAGCACTTCAGAACATAGCAAAATCTTTGTTAAAGATGCAAATGACAGCTGAAACACCTATAAAATCAACATCAGATACATCCGAAACACGCTTTTAACAATAGCGTATTAAGAGGGTGTTCAAAAATGCTTGTTTTTTCTACTTATTCTGGGACGAACTGCTTATTAGGCTTGTGTCACTCGTTTCTGCCTTCTTTATCTACTCATCACATTCTTGCGCGTAATAAGCAAATCCAAACACTAACTCGTAAACTACTTCTATGTATGCGACTCTTCTACTTATAAGCGCATAAACTAAACATTCTATACCTAAAGAACACATTTTTACAACTTGATTTAATCAATAAAACCTTTTACTATGGAAATAATAGTTGTAAAGAAATACAAACCCGCAAAGGGAGAACCCCTGACAATTTGTTGAACACAACCTGCAAACCTGAAAATTATTAGAAAATCATCAAACCATAGATAAATTAATCGTAAAAAAAATCTTAAACCCATAATGAAAATTAAAAAAACTCAAAGGTCGGAGGAAAAAAAACGACTATGCCACTACCATTGATTTCACTACCTGTAAACCGATACCATTTGATTAGTTCCCTTCGAATCCAATAAGTCCCAAACGGAATTTATTAGTTGGTGAGGCTTCTCGACTATTGTTCACTATTTTTTTCTTACAAACACAATCGAATATAACAAAAAAAAAATCAACCGAGTAACCAAAGGATCAAAAGAAGTGGCATTAACTGAATAATTTACCATTAAATTCAATCTTGAATACTTCGATTTCATCAGATCTCCATTGAAGTACCCAAAATGAAGGAATGTGTGCAGAATGTGTTGAAAAGATGGTGTGTCGTAAACTGATGTATTGGTAAATCTAGTTCGCTGATTCACCGGTGTTTGATGTAGGACCTGTGCGATGCCGAAAAATTGATAAATGTACTAATTTGTTGGGTTCCCAAGCAGTAGCCAAACACCCCTGATTTTGTAGTAGTAAGGGTATTTAGTTTTGGCACACACGGTTCTCGTCAATAAAAACCAACTAATAATTTGATCCTAAAAAATGCACCAATGAAATATTAACAATAAAAACATTAACATGAAAACATGAGCTCAAACAACTACTGGTTTTACAAAGCATTTGTGG
Source organism: Chrysanthemum seticuspe (assembly GCA_019973895.1). Taxonomy (NCBI): domain Eukaryota; kingdom Viridiplantae; phylum Streptophyta; class Magnoliopsida; order Asterales; family Asteraceae; genus Chrysanthemum; species Chrysanthemum seticuspe. Next base: position 61,039,826 of record BPTQ01000003.1, read on the forward strand.
TTACCTGTAATTAGACTTGCTGTGAAAATTGATGCCCGACGTTTGCAGATACGCCTTTCTAAGGACGATGTACCTGTAACAACGGACAAAAAAGCAGAAGTAGCAACGGGACAACCTAAGTGCATAAATAATAACAACATCATTTACCTTGGGGCAACATCCATCTCTGATCATTGTTTCCCTTATTTCACAACAAATAAAGCTTAACCCACAAAAAACAGTACTATTAGTGCAAATATTACGATATTTAATCTATACAGTCTCGTTTGTTTTGATTGATGACAAACATGTAACTTGTAATACATAACGTAAAATGTACAAGTTACTTGTAATCACACTTTGTCTCAACATACATTCAACACCTCTCGATGTCTCAAGTCCTCGTATGTTACAACACAGGTTCGTACATGTTTGTTATGTGGCATTATGATCAAACCCATTAACAAATCATTTAGAATGTTTAAAATACATTTAGAGTCACTAAGTATTTTAATAGGTTAACCATTCTATTTCGAACCTCATTTTACATTTTGCATTCACAAGTATTTCAAAAGGTAACTAGACATTTTATTAACTAGTTACATAATACATTTTACAAGTTTACCTTGATAAACCTTTTAATCTAAAAATGGAAATACATGTTACATCATGTCATGCATCATCTTTGAAATCCTTGGAAGATCACTTGAATATTTTGGTTAGATTGATACTCAATATATCAAATGTGATCTTAGTAAGATTTGGTAATATCTTGGAAAGATTTGAAGAAAGATTTTTTAGAATTTCTGTCAGGCACCCACGGCACCAAATTGCATAAAGGACGGAACCCTTTAAAGGGCTCCTTGGTCCGTGGACGCTCCTGTCCACTTTTGGCTATAAATAGAAGCCCATTGTTTTCCCATTTCTTCACCACTTCAAAGCAAATCTTCTCCACCTTCTTGCATACATTTAGATCAATCATTAACAATGTAGTAACACACATTAAACACCCTAATGATCATGATCATAATGCTTCTAACATTCATCTTTGTTGTAAGCATACTCTTTGATCAACCAAGGAAATCTTGGAGATCTAGCCATCCCCACTCACCACAAGTTGAAGATCTATCACAAGAGGTTTAGGGAACTTGTGATCTTCATCATGAAGGCTTCCTATCAATGGAAGTTCATTTAGAAGTAGTTATTCATATCCATTAGACATTTGTGTCATGGATCATTAGTGTAAACATCATTGCATCATAACAACACTTTCACCAAACTAGATTAGATGGTTTATGTGTTTGTGCCATAAAACACAAGGTTTATTATGTTGGGCCATAAAACATATTGGGAGTGGTTGTACCCTTGTAAAAGAACTCGACATCTAGCTTAGTGTCGAAAATATTGTATAGGCGACGTTAGGTTGGTTCTACCTCGAACTAGAACCCGGTATTTAGCTTTGTACCGGAAAAAGTGTAAGCGACGATTGTAAGGTTTTCTCCGCCGAGAAGGGAGCTTGTTGATTTAGTGAAGTAACTCTCGAGTTGGGTACTCGGAGAGTGGAGTAGGGCGGAAAGAAGATCCGTGACCGAACCACTATAAATCCTCGTGTTCGGTTTGCACTTTCCTTTCTTTATCTCTTTACTTTTATACTTGCACCATACTATTGTTTGTGATGTGGTTTGATGTTCATGATTGTGTGACAACTTGGTTTACCATGCTTTATATTAGTCACAAACAATAATTGGTACTTTCATATTATAACAAGCTTCATAAGCGATTTGATACTAAAGATCTAAAGTTTTTAAACGGTAACGTATTCACCCCCCTCTACGTTTCCACAATTGGTATCAGAGCCACGTAGCTCGTATTTTCAAAACAAATGGTTTTTAAAATAGAGTACGATCCATGTATCAAATTACCATTGAAGCGAAAAATAATATGAAAAATGCTTTGCTTGTTATACTTAGAAATTTTGTTGTTAAATGTAACTTTGTATACAAGCTTGAAGGTTTTCTTGAAAAGTAAAATAAAAAAAGTTTGTTGAAAGAACTAGTAAGTATTGTATTGTGTGATTATAGAAAATTTACGAAGAAATATGATTTTAAAGAAGTGTTTGGGATAACTATAAATCTAGTTGAAAAATCACCTCCGTAAATGTTTAAGATAAGTTACATAAGTAGATATATTGTTAAATATGTGTATTATATGTTTACTATGAAATCTAGTAAGTCGCACACGTTTTCTCTATGTCAAATACTAGTTTTGGTGAATCTGTCTCAGAGGACCACGGCACCAAATCTTATAAAGGGCGGATCTCTTTATTTGGTTCCGTGGAATCCGTATGTGCAGTATGCAGTTTTTTTGGCAACTTCAAAAAATCATAACTAATTAACCGTAAGTCCGTACGAGTCGAGCCACCTATCATTTTAAAGGGAATTGAGTCTACTTTCATTTAAAAATACTCTCATGGCCTGAGTCTTATTTTAAATAAGTGAAATAGACCAAATACTACAGTATGTCTAAAATATTGAGTTTCGCTTTAACATAAAAACTCAAAATTTTGAATCAAGCAATTTAAGTTGGTATTCTTAGAACTTTGATACAACTTCCTTTGAAACTAAATAATTTGGTAATATGTTTAAAGGAAACTAATCAAGCTTGGTGATGAGTATGTAAATACTCATCATTTTTGTACCATTTAAACTGCAAATTCATCTGAAAACACTCAGAAACACATCAAAATGATCAAAATATCACAAATCAGTGTTTTATGTGTTTTAAATGCAAAAATATCAAAATCAGATGAAAAACATATCAAATTTGCAAAAATTGCAGTTTTAGTCCCCCAAGTTTCAAAAGTTGTCAAAAATAGTCCCTGAGTCAAAATTTCAAAAGATAAATCATCAAAGGTCCTTTTTAAATCATAACTTGTCAAAATTGGTCCTTTGGTGAAAAATGTAAAAAGTTTTGAGAAAACTACAATTTGGTCCTTCAAGTTTGCAAATTGGCATAAATGGCCCCTGGTAAAATTGAAAATGGCAAATTTGGTCCTTGTAATGTCAACACTTGCCAAATTCAGTCCCTAAAACACTTTTGCAAAATTACAGAATTGGTCCCTTAGTTTTGTGAAATTGCATATTGGCCCTTGTGTTGTTACTCTTCCAACCGGACCCTAATTAAGACCCTTGGCCCAATCCATTTACCCAGCCCAATACTTATTACCCGAATCCAACCCAACCCTGTAATATTAAAACCCGGTCAAAACAGTTTGACCCTTCCCTTCCCTCTCTCATTCACGAGATACACCACCATCATTCCATTTCCTGCTTCTCCTCTGAATACACTCCACCATTTCCATCATCACCCCTAACATCCCCCCTCCAAACACAAGAAGCCAAGCCTCATTTATTGCCCTTAACCCAATCCCACTCAACCTCACAAACGGATAAAAAGGTTTTGGCGCCAAAAACCTTTAAATGGCTAGGATCACTTTGAGACATCCAAGGGTCAGTTTTTGTGCTGGGATTTACTCAGAAGGAGGAGAGAGAAGCTTGGGATGCATATAAAAGACCAAGGGATGCATGAAGAAGATACTTAGTTTTATTTTTCTTAAAATATATGTCGTTCTTAGCTTAGTATGTTTTAAAATAACTTTCAGTTGTAATCTTTCAAGTCTTTTGTATCAAATTAACTTGTGTAAGCTTATTGCAACTCTATTTAATCATCAATTCCAAGTTTAGTTTAAATTCCATTTTATGTGTCAACTGTTGAAATCTTAAGATTCAAACTCATTTGTTAAAGCTATAAGCAGCTTATTTTCAATATAATATAAGCTTATATTAGCTTAAAATAGCTTTTTATAAGCTTATGTTCAAGTTTTAGGCAATATTGAACCAGGTCAACAAAAGTCAACGTGGGTACAAAAATTGATGCAGAAAGGACAGGATTGGTTCAGACATGAGCATGGGGTGAAATATAGTCAAATGGGTTGGTTTAATAGATTAGTGGTTCTTGTTTCACATTTGGCTAGCCATAGTGGCTTGGACACTTGTAAGTCAACTTTATAAGCTTCTTAGCATAATCAGTTCTTGTGGTTTAAAATTGTTAAAACTTGTTCAAAAAGCAGTAATTAAGTCATATGAAGTTAATGTGATCATTAAATAAGTTGGTTATGTGTTTGGATTTGTCTCAGTATACAAATCAGTAGCAGATAGGGGTGTTTGGCTTAGCTGATTTTTCTGTGTTTAAGGCTTATAGATCAGCAGTTAGTAATTGATACTTGTTTGAGTAAACATTGGAAGTCATTTGCAGTCATTGGTCATAGCATTTTAGCTCAAAAGTCAAATCTAGCTTAAAACTGATCTTGTATCTACTTCTGTCAAAAACAGTAGGGAGTATAAGATGCATTTTGGTTCAATAGTGCTAGATCTAGCTTGTGGTAGTCATAATCAGTGTTAAAACATCATTATCAGTAAAATAATTTGGATCAAAAGTTAGTTTGGTCAAAGTTGGTGAGTATTTCTTAATAGTCAAAATCTGTCAATTGCAGTTTTTCACAAAACTGTTTGATTCATTTTCTGAGTCATATTTGAGTTTTAGAGTTTGGAAATTTGGATATCAAAACTTCAACTGGTCTATAATTGATAACTGTTTTTGGTGAAAACTGGTTCTGTCATTTTGATCTTTTAATTAGCTTATCAAAGTAGCACCATATCCCCTGTTCACACTCAGTATTAACTGAGTGTGAAACAGGCAGTTTTGAAATTGTTGCATAAGCTTCAAAACAAAGAGTTAAGGTCTGATTTTTGGTAAAAGTACAGTTGGCCAGGTAGTGTTTAGGACTGCACAATTGGTTTTGTGATTAGCTTATAATCTGAGCTTGTGCATTGTCTCAAACAGTGGGGGAAAACCACTGTTTGGCTGAGTTAAGCAGTTGGCTTATTTGATTAATCTGAGCCTTAAGCTTGTTTAGAGTAGTGATAATCTGTTGCTTCTAGCTTAATTTGATAGACATTAGCCTTGTTCACTGTTTGGGGGCTTATTTAGCTTTTTAGCTTATTTTTGTAGCTTATTTCTAATAACAGTTTCATAGCAACTCATTATTCTGTCACATAAGCTAGTTGTTTTTCATTTTTCATAGATTCATAATATAATTTTAGAATTTTCCTGAAAGTTTCATAATTTTTGGTCTTAATTTGCTATTTTTCTCATTTTAAATAGATTTTAATCAATTTTTAATTAGCTTTTAATACAAAAAAATTCAGAAAAGGTTCCAAAAAATAATTTTTCAATTTTGTTAAGTTTAGATAAATATAAGAAGTGAAAAAAGTAATTTTCCAGATTTTTCTTAGCTTATTTGGTAATTTTTAGTAATTTAGTTAATATTTAATAGTTTAAAATTCATAAAAAATAGAAAAATAATCAGAAAAATACAAAAATAGTTTTGAAAATTCTAGTTTGATATTTTAGACTTTTCCATTTCATAATTTTATTTTTCTAGCTTTGTTTCCTAATTTCTTGCATTTTGGTTAATTATTAAATAGTTAAAAATAGTTTTTAATTAATAATAATTAGATAATTAGTGATAAAAATAGTTTTCTTTTTCTAAAAAGTTTCTTTTATCATTAGGGTTGTAAAAACATCATTTTCATATTTTTAGGGTTAATATTGATTTAGTTTCACTTTTTAATTTGTACGTCGCGTAGATTTTAATTTCAGTTTTATATAAACAAAAAGAACAAAAACATCATTTTAATTTCAGTGATAGCGTTTATTTAATAGATTTTATCTTTTTAACTTTCTTTAATTTGCATTTAAGCCGTTGTTATTTGTTGGCTTATTCCGTAGTTATAATCATAATCTGATCCTTTTTCCGTTCAAACTCCTCGATCACTAAACGTTTGATAAATCATCGCATAGCTCGCTGGGACATAACGACCCGGGGAGACTCTATACTCCTCAGATCTTCATTGATTTCGTGCTTAAGCTGTTTTAGGTTTTCTTACGCTTGCGTGAGAGAGCTTGACTGTTTGGCGCGCATCAAATTTTTGGCGCCGCTGCCGGGGAGCTGTGCTGATTTATCTCCCGTTTTAGCAGATTAGTTGTTTGAATCCTCACTCTTTGTTTATATCATCCATTTCTGTATATATATATATCCATATTTTCTTCTAAAAAATCCAAAAACCCAAAAACATCCAAAAACGTATAAAACACAAAAATATTTTCTTTTTGTTTCTATATATGTATCAAATAATAAAAATACAAAAAGATTCGTCGTTTTCTTAAATAATAACAACTTAAAAGATTACCACCGCAAACCAAGGCAGTGCACTACCTAACTGGGGGTGCGACCATAATAAGTTCCCGAACTAAAGATTTAAAACTTGCCTTTGTGTCCATTGTGATTGGTGTACCTTTTTCAAAGAAGCCATTCATCTTGGATTATTGGTTAAGTTCACTGTTGTTTTGCCTCGATCTTGTGTTAATTGATTTTGTTGTGATATCGACGTTTCAGAACCAGAAAACCCATAAAGATTCTTCTCACCACCATTTTTACAAACGTCTTCATAATTCTCATTCTCATCTAAAAGATTTTCATAATTCCATTTCTCCCCTTAACTCTGAGTTTCCTTAGAGTTAACTCTAGTGTATGCGCACTCGCTCTTCTAGATCTGTGAGCCCATTTCGTGAGCTTGTCAAGATTCCAAGAAGGCGTGTTCGTAGACTTTCTGCTCCATCAGTCGGATCTGAGATCCGGACTGTTCACACTACTTCCGCTGTCATGGCGGATGAAATTCCTATGTGTGAGCTTCTCCAGGCACCCATCGACGGGTATGGAGATGCTATCGTTGTGCCAGCCATCGTGGCTGAAAACTTTGAACTCAAGACCGGGTTACTGAATCTTGTAACCTCAAATCAGTTCTACGGTTTTGAGCGGGATGATCCTCATGCTCATATAGATGGTTTAACAAGATTGCATCTACCATCAAGTATAAGAATGTCCCTTCCGAAGCTGTCAAGCTTCTTCTGTTCCCGTTTTCTCTTGAGGGGCAAGCCCGGATTTGGCTTGAAAAACAACCCCCTCAGTCTATAGAGACATGGGAAGATCTGGTGAAGAAATTTGTGAATGAATTCTATCCACCTTCCAAGACCACGAGTCTTAAAAATGAAATCATCAAGTTCACTCAGAAGTTTGATGAATCCTTCAGTGAATCGTGGGATCGTTTCAAGGAATTGCTTCGCAAATGTCCTCACCACGGTTTCTCCGAGTTGATGCAACTCGACACTTTCTACAATGGAGTGAGTCAATCTGATCAAGATTCTCTCAATTCCTCCGCGGGAGGAAATTTCCTAAGCAAAACTGTCAAAGAAGCTTTAGCGATAATCGAAAACAAGTCTAAAGTCCGCACTGCACGAAGCAAGCCGGTTGTTTCCCAAGTCAGTGTTGGTCCTTCTTCTTCTTCATCGCCCGTGAGTCAGTCTAGCACCGATGCTAAGATTGACAAACTCACGGAAGCTATTCAAGCTTTGGTTCTTTCCAACCAGAAGAAAGTCTCTTTTCCACAAACTTCACCTCCTGCTGAAGTTAAGAAAGTGGAAGTCTGTGTTACCTGTGGTGGCCCCCATGCTTATTACAACTGTATGGCCACTGATGGTAACCCCTTTGAAGCTAATGCTGT